>VZRR01005603.1:96901-275163 GCA_013398015.1 Oreocharis arfaki
TTGTTTAATAACTTAATTCATTTTTTCATAATATTTTTTTACTGTTTTTTTTTTTTTTTTTTTTTTTTTTTTTTTTTAGGTGTATAAAGTAGTGAAATAGTCCCCTAATTTATATTAGATAAGCTTAATTTGTTTTGTGGCATTGTGTGTTATTTACACAGAGATAAATCAGACCAGAACCTCACTTGCCAGGCTTTAAACACATAAGAAGACTGTGAACCATCATGGATTTGAAAGTGGTTCAACATCTAATGCAACTGAATCTCCTTGGCAGTTGCAACACGTAACTTAAGGGAGAAATTAAATAAAATATTTAGAGAAAAATCTTTCTGAAAAAACATGACCTACAGGAGAAGAAGTAAAGAGCTTCAGCTATTTATCAAGCGAAGATGGTTCTGAGGAGAGACATGTTAATAGACTTCAAACACTTAAAATACTGCTACAAACTGAAAACAAATAATCTGCTCTCTATTTCCAAGGTGACCAGAAGAAAAAAATCCCTAGCCTGGATGCTGCCTAGCCAGTGCCTAGTGAGGCCGCATCTGGAGTGCCCATCTGTTCAATTCTGGGCCCATTAGGACAAGAAAGACAAGAAGCTACTGGAGAGGGTCCAGTGGAGGGACACAAAGATGATGAGGGGCCTGGATCACCTCTCATACGAGGACGGTCTGTGGGAGCTGGGCCTGTTCCATCTGGAGAAGACTGAGAGGGGATCTCATTAACGCATATAAATACCACAAATGTGGGTGCCAAGAGGATGGTGCCAGACTCTTTTCAGTGGTGCCCAGCAACAGGACAAGGAGCAAAGGCCATAAACTAAAACACAAGACATTCCACCTCAATGTGAGGAAGAACTTCATTACACTGAGGATCGCAGAGCACTGGAATAGTCTGACCAAAGAGGTCATGGAGTCTCCTTCTCTGGAGACATCCCAATCCCATCTGGACATGTTCCTGTGTCACCTGCTGTAGGTGCCTTTGCCTTGGCAGGGGGGTTGGACTGGATGACCTCCAGTCCCTACCTATTCTGTGATTTTAAATATCAGCAAGACATATTCAAAGCTAGACTTGAGAACTATATAATCTAGGAAGCATAAAAACAGATTTCCGGATCTTTCTTTGTGCAAAGGTAGGCAATTTTTCCAGTCTGCTGCAGATGTGCTTCTCTGACTCACTGATAAAAGTACTATGGATTTCTATTTACTATTTATTTTCCTATCACATTATAAAATATTTAGGTGAATATCATGGAAAATAAATGAAAAAGTTGTGTCAAATTTGGAGAAGAAAAAAAAAAACCAAAAAGAAAACCACAAACACTAGCATGAACAGTATGCTAAAAATTACAGCAACAGAAGGAAGTGACACAAGACAACCTACTGCTTGGCTAAAGACGATGTCTCTTCTTAGGGTCAGCATCAAACACTGGGGCAAACCACAGGCAAGTTCCTGGAGCAGGACAAACGCCATGGATTGCTTCGCCCTGGTCACCACCTCTCCCATGCAGTCCTTCAGTGTAATCACCAGCGGGTATAGCTGTTCATACCAGTCACCTAGAACAAGACAAGTCATCCATTCCAAAGTGGAAAACTTGCAGTGAAAAATCCTTTTCTACGAGGAAGGACAGCTGCAGCAGCTGTGTAGATCACTCTACTCTTTAAAATTACCCCGAAGCTCTCCCCGGACCATTGTGGGACCAGAAATGCCACTGGAGAACATGCTTATGAGTAGGACTCCATCTTACCCCTGGGACTGGGGTTAAATCCCCGGCCTAAATCTAACTGCGCCATGAAACAATGGCCTTTTTCAACAGTACTAAAATCTCTGTAAAACTTGTATTTAAGTGTTACAAACAGAGCAAACAGGGAAACACATAAAACCTCATTTAGCAGAAGATAAATACAGTGGAGATGAAGATCTCCTGTTCTTTCCAGGACTTACAACTGGCTACATAAGAAATGAAGTCGCATCAAAAACCCAAAACCAGGGAGAATAACCTTGTATTTAAGAGAAAGTGGGTGCTGGATGGCAAAACACAATAACAAACAGGTATCTGGAAGGGTATTACCTGCTTAATGTACAGGCTGGAAACACAATAAGCTTCAGATGGTATTCCTTTTCTTTTTTTTTTTAGCTTCTCTCTATATTTTTCTCTTTAAATATTTAGAGACATTGAACTCATTTTTTTAGCTACTTCTATCAGAAAGATTTAGAACCATTTTGAAACATGTTTTGCTCTGTTAAAATACATGCTAGGAATATCAGAAAAAACAAACTAGTGGAATGCTTGAAAAACGAGATTCCTTAATACATTACAGGAGTGGAGGAAAATCAGAACAGCTTACACAAACTTGCCCAATTATCCAAGCTGTTCCTGAATTTCACAGGATTTAATAAAATCAGACCTGCATTGCAGTTGCATATAGCTTTGCCTACCCCCTAAGTTGAGCAAATAATAAAAGCAAACAAATAAACCCACCTCCTTCAGAATCTACATCTCAGTTTCATTGCATAGTGCAAAATGAGAGAAATCAACACTCTAGAAGAATCTATATGAAAGCTGGAAATGCAACTGACAAAACACAGTCCATCATTGCCTCACATTTTCTGTAGATTAGTGTAATTAAGAATCAATGATAATTAAAATCTGTTGTAATTAGGTGCAAGACAGCAGCATGTTGTTTCAGGTAACATTGTGAGTCAGGCCAGTGAAAACTCATTAGTAGTGAGAAAGTTCTTTAGGCAGGAAGACACAGCTGCCTGTTGCCAGTCAATTTGGCTGAGCTCCAGAAAAAGACATAAATTAATAAAACTGTAGCCAACGAGACTGTAGAGAACTTTGAAAGATGGGAGAAACTACAAAAAGTTCAGAGCAGGAAAGGGGAACGAGGACAGAGCAGGCACAGAGGAAAACCTGAGTTCCTTTGTTGTTTTTGTGGTCAGACAACATGTGTTTTAACACAGTCATACATATTTAAACATGAGTAATACAGATTGGGGAAGCGTTACCCGGAAAACAGCAGTTCTGAAGTGAGTGTCATCCTGACAAAACAGATCATAAGCCACCTGCAGGTACAAGCTCCAGCAAAAAGAGGTGATTTTATACATGCCATTGACTAACAGAGTGATGACATACCATGTGCCAAGGTCCGGTGTACACATTTTAAAGAGACTGCTGGAAAAATGGAGAGCTTGCAGAGCAGAGCTACCAAGATTTAGAGTTTAATCTCCTTAAGCTGATGAAAAAGGCTGAGCAGCAACTTGATTTCTCCTCTTCATGAGGAGAAAATAACAAGGACTAAAAGAGGTGTTTATTCTAGGGAGTAAAATCAAAAGAACAACCAGAGGCTGCTGCAAAACACAGACGAATTTAGAAATAAGGTAGACAAAAAGGTGTGATATACTGGAAGTCAGAGTAGACAGACCAGGCAATCTAAACTCTCCTTTCAAGTCAAATTACAGCCATTTATTAATTTCATCAATAAACATATGTCAACAAAAGCAACTGCAGCAAAATAAGCTCGAAAGATATAATGCACACTGAACCAATAAGCAGGGCCTGTACGTGGTAAGAATAGAGCTTGTTGGCTGCTTCTTACTTGAGTAAATGATGGCCTGGCCATTTCAAAGTAGACTTGAAGGTACAGCAAACAGACATCTGTTCCTCTTCCACAGGAAAGCAGAGCTGGATACAGACACAGCCAAGGATGTGGCAAATACTCTGACAGCCAGGGCAAGAGAAAAAGCAGAATTTCTAGAACTAACCACACTTCTTGGCCCTGCTATTACAATTTCAGGTTACGTGGAGAGGGCTAAGTGGCATTTCTAACAGCCTTTTTCATAAAAGAAGAGCATGGAGGGACAGGACAAGGGGGAATGGATTCAAACTGAAAGAGAGTAGGTTTAGATTAGATATTAGGACAAAATTCTTCACCGTGAGGGTGATGAGAGACTGCCACAGTTCGCCCAGAGCAGCCATGGATGCCCCATCCCTGGAAGTGTTCAGGGCCAGGCTGGATGGGGCTTTGAGCAACCTAGTCTAGCGGAAGGTGCCCCTGCCCATGGCAGATGGGCTGGAATGAGATACTCTCTAAGGTCCCTTCCAAACCATTCTGTGATTTTATGAATAGAGGGGGTCACATACTGGCCACAAGTCACATAACACTTAGATCTGTTTTTACTGAGCTGCCACTTAACCAATTCATCTGCACTGTGGATTTCTGTTTCTTCAGGAACATAACTTTCTACTTATCCTTACTGAACTGCATCCTAATATTTCAGTGCTCCACTTCATCAGGATCCATTCTAATCCTGCTCCCATAGTGCTTAGAGCCTCTCCCAGCTTTAAGCATCTGCAAATTTTATAAGCATCATCCATATTTCACAAGGCAAGTCAGTAATAAAAATACTGAATAATACTCGATCCAGAACAAATGTAAGTGGATTCTCCTCCATACAGCCTTCCAGGTTGGCAGCAAACAACTGATAACCACCTTCTATTAGGATTTTCCAAATTATTTTGCACACACCTTGTGGTACCTTCAAGATAATTTTCTCACAACATTTTTTTTGGGAGGGAACTACATGTTTGGAATATTAACTTACTAATGTAATTAATTTTTGTCTGTAATAGTTGCATTAAAAAGGAATTAAAAGATTTGAAATTCTCAAGGCCATTTTTTTCATTAAAGAGCATTCACACTAAATTTATTAAAAAAAAATCCTAGTGAGTACTTAATGTCCCAAAGAATATATAGCCTTACTTACATACGTATTTGGCTTTTTGGTAAACAATAAAAATTGTAAGTTTGTAGAAAACCTTATCCTAGCAACTGAGAAAAGATAAATTATTATAGAATATAAATAGAATTGCACGTCACTAGTAAAGAAGACAACCATTGTGTGATTAAGTTTTCCAAAACAATCTTCTACTCCTTGCTCACACCGAAACTTCTCTATCTCGGTTAATAAGGATGTCCAGTCCCCAGAAGGTGGAGCTAGTTGGCAAATCTGAGAGGGATTGCATTGTTTCTTGCAAAAAAAAGAATGTTTGTGAATGGAAAAGTATATTCTCATGCTTGTCTTTTATTTTAAATCAAAATAAGATGTGTATCAGAGACTGAGATCTTAGAAAAGCCAACTCTAGGAAAAAAAAAAAGGTGCTCAATCTTTGCTTTGTTAAAATTGCACTGTGTCACTTGTTATGCAGGATGTCCTGCTGCAAATACTCCAGCAGGAATACAAATGAGGATCATTCATTAAGAATGCACAGAAGTCCAAAAATCCATCAGTAACACCTACTTATATGTAAGTACTGCAGCTTGTAAGTTGTTCCTTGAAACTGAGAAGCATTGTGAAATTGAAGTTTGTGAAACAAACAAACAAATAAAAATTGTATTTTGAAGCTTACAAGTAAATTCAGTAGATTTTGGAAAAAAAATACTGTCTTGTATGCAAGGCATAAATTTGCATACAAGGCAATGCAGGTAAACAATTCATAAATAGATATTATTTGTAAAAGGAGCTTTAAAATCCTTCCCTAAATTCAGATTTATAGTATCTGGACCTAACCTGCCACAACACTGTTGATACCTGATGATGCTGCTTGCTTTTGAACTACTGCTGACGTGTCTAAAAGTGTTCTCTTTGAGTGACTTTGTAGAATCACTTTGTATACATTTTAGAATGTAATACCTTTCAGAATACCTTTGTAGAATCACTTCAGGAAAGGAATAGCACAATTTGTTGCTTTTGTGTTTAACACATTCACAGACTCACACACATTTACTCTTCAGATCTCAACTTTCTTTTAAATTAAAATCACAAGATTTGTATCCACAACACAGTGGAAAATCCTATGAAAAAAGGATGAAGAAGTAAATGAATGAGTAAACATTCAGTTAAAAAGACACTAGGAGCAAGAACAGAAGCAACAAGGAGACTCCAGGATGTTTGTCAGGTTGCTAAAATGACCTGGGCAGCCTGTCAGTTAGGAATACTTAGCATCCAAAAGAAATGTCAGAGCCTCCTGATGAATCAAGGAAACTCAATATAAAAATTGTGCTAGTCAGCCACTGGAAACTAGAACAAGGCATAAAACCAAACATATTAAAATAAAGAATGGAAGGATGAAATTAAGAAGATAGTATCACCGCTTTGCAGATAGAATGAGATTAAAACAAAAGTGTATGTTCAGCAAACACTGAGTAAATTGCTCTCCATTGCTAAGAGAGCTGTGGCAGTTCAGTCTGTGACAGGATTTGCCCTTTGGTTACTGGAAAATGCCCTTCAGTCCAATGTTCCTATAATCAACAGGCCTGCACAGGCAAATGACCTGCTTAGCACCCAGCTAGTCAGTTCTGCACGCTCATATCTGAGTTGCAATATGTCAAACCACATGTTAAATTGATAAAGTTTGGCAGAAAAGCAAGCTCCTGCTCTTTTCAAAGTCAGGTCCACTGAAGTGCTTATTAAAATATGCTGGTAACCAAAAACGAAAAGCACTGATGCTTCAGCATAGCACTCCTATCTCCTTTTGCCCTAGCAACAGAGAAAAGAGCCAATTTTGTCACTGTTGTTTGTGCCACCTAAAATCCATTAATGGCTTTAAGTCACTTCAAAACTTAAATGGTGTGAAGTTAAAAACTAAACCTGAAATAAAAAGCAGAAGAACACATAATATCGTACCCTTAAAGCAAAGGAGGGCAGTACAGACATATAAATACGCATGTAACATATATAAATATAAATGCATCATATAAATGTAACAGCAGATACCCACGAGGTAACCTTGGCCTTGAGTTAATCACTTACTACCTGATCATACAAACAGAACTGATGACAGAATTGAAATAATAGAGCAAAACCAACATAAACGAGTTGTCTTGATATCACAAATTGAACAGTAGACAAACTCTGTTTTAAGGAAAAAGGCAGGCAAATCAAACCAACCAACACAGAGCAGCATGAAGTCCCTAAGAAACACCACGAAATAATTAACCCAGAATTTGATTTTGGTCACCTAGGACACAGGAACAGTCTTTTAATTTTTTTTTTTTTAAAGGGAGGTTTTAAAAGACTAACTTAGAAGAGTTCACATATTCAACTTTGCACCATAAAAAGGTCAGTGCCTTATTTCTTCATCTTGCCACTCAGCTCTTGGAGCTCACTTTAACTCCAGCATGATGGCTAAGCTCTTTGAGAAAGGATGAGGCTTTGTACTCATAACGCTGCAGCAGTTCTCACAGGAGCAACAAAAACTTGAATATGTTTCCCCAGTATTCTTGCACTTTAGAAAGTAGTGGTTTACTTTGCACAGTTTGGGTGTCCAGAAGAATGATTTTGAAATCTTGGGATTTATTATTCCATTGCAATCATCCAAGATTTTCTACACTGTCACATGGATTAATAGTGAAACTTGAGACCATCTAACCATACATATGCAAGTATCTCAGCAGGTTTAGACACAGTGAAAACAGAAAAAGAAGACAAAGGCAATAAAAGACAAAGCTAAGGAAATCTAACATACTTTAAACATAGGAGTAATGGATAAATCTTGCTCTGTGAATGCTGTGCAACTAAATATTCTTATATCTTGTTTTAGTTTGTTGATTCAGTTAAAGAATCTTTCTTTCCCTTACACAATTTTTCAGCTTCTGTTTATAGCCCAAGTACTTAGAGAAGGTACTGCTGAAGGGGTTGTCTTGTATCGCTGGGCTACATTCAGCCCAGGTAAGGATCCTATCAAAAAAAAAGGATGACACAGAAGCGAGAGAGAAAAAGGGGGGGAAAAAAAACCACCAAAAAAACCAAACTAAAAAAACATGAGTAAAATTGATGCAAAGGTGAGCTTAAAAGAAAAATGCGAGGAAGAGGAAGGGAAGAGAAAGCTTTTCAGATGTGATTGCTCTAACTAAATTGTGTCTGCTACTCAAGGAGACACAGATCACAGGAAAATATTTCATCTTCCTGACTAAATGATCGTTTATAAGAAAAGCTTTTCTGAAGATGCAAATAAAACTAGAACATGGCTTTATTTCCCACTTCTACCAGCATTGCATTGGAAGGGATGCACTGAAAGGATGCAGTGCCCACACCCAGAAGTTTGAATCTAGGCTTATATAGTCCGCAACAGGTATCAGATAACACAAGAAAAATTAACCCACGTATGTCTGTAGAAATGTGGGTATGAATACAGGTTTCCTCTAATTCCAGCTAGAAAGTGTGGCAGCATTCCCCAGGTGCTCTTTGCTACCTAGGCAGAATGTTATTAGTGGCCAATTCAAAGAGCTTACAATCCCATAATTCACTTAAAGGCAAAATCCAGGTGCAATCATACTGGCAACTCAAATTGTTTGAGATAATGTGGTGGATCCTGTATGTATCAAATTAGGGAGTTCTCACCCAGAGCCAGCGGAGGAATAGCTGGGTGGGAGCTCTGATGGGATGGTACAAGGAGCAGACGGAAACAACAGCCACTTTCAGCAGCCAAACACGGAGACCTGTCAGAGGCTGCGTAAGCACAAGAACAAACTGCTGTGTTTCACTGGCACCTCTAATGCTGCAGGACAGGCTTTCAAATTCCAACTCTCTCGGAAAATGAAAAGGCAAAAATAAAAAGAATTTAATGCTGTCACATATGTCTCCAAGGCAAACCAGACTACGAGTCAAAAGAACAACAACAGAAAAAAACCCTCTCCCTAAAAATCCTTCTACTCTTCCTGATTTATCCTGCAGAGGATTCATAATCCTGCAAACTGATGAAACCATAGCATGTTACCTTGGTAACTGTAACTCAAATTCAGACTTTAGAATACACTCAAAGGTCAGACTGCATGAAAAGTTAAGGCTAAGGAAGGTTTAATTCACATTGAAAGGCAGAGTACAGGAAAAAAAAGTGCTCCAATATTTCCAATTACAAAGATTTCAAACAATAAATATAAAACACGTTTGGAAAAAAAAAATAAGATCACACAATGTCAACACTGAGACTGCAAGTATAAACCTACTTTAGGAAACACTGAATATATGTTTTAACAAAATCTATATTTATATGAAGATGCTATTACATCAAATTATTGTCATAACATTTTCTATCATCTAAAATGAACATGTGTGCATTCTTTGAAATGTTTTTCATTCCTATATGCTACAAAAAAACCAGTCAGGTTCACTAAATACGCAAAAATTTCGTCCCATACTATAAGGCATATTTATCAATATTTTTGTTCGAAACTCTGTATTCTTTTTTTCTTACAAAAGCAGCTCAATTTTTCTGAGGATCCACTCCAGCACTAAAGCAGTTTCAGACTCAAAGATCTGTGCTCATACATTTGCAGCATTAATGAAATACATTATGCTCAAATTACGTATAATATAAAATACCAAGAAGTGGCAAGCTTTTCTTTTATGCCATGTTTATGAACTGTAAGTAGCACAAAAATCTGTAATTTTAGAAGTGTATCTATGGGTGTACACACAGTGTGATTCTATATCTAGGAAAATGCTGTGAACTCACAGCCAGGCTTCAAGTGTAAAATGAAGCAGAATTAAGGCCAAATTTATAACTATAAACTTGGAATCTCAGCTTCTGTGTAGGTGCTTCACAGTGCACCCTTAGGGTTTCATGTTAAGTTTCAGAGAGGGAGATGCAGAGAAAAACAAACATCTAAACCCACACTCTCATAGAGAAGTCAAGCATGAAAAATTCTGACCCCAAAGGCAATGGTTTTGAAAATCATTAGGGAACCAACTTTGGCACACACCGGGATAGCTCTTCAGAAAGCTCCATCTTTAAAGTTAGTCCTATAAAAGAAAGCAATTTTAAAACATCTCCATTTTTATATGACCTTGAAAGTCCTATAAGCTGTCCAAGGCATTCCACAAATGATGCCTTCTACAAAAAGAACATGAAAACATAGCAGGTGGCCCCATGAATCTCTGCAGTTCTCATGTGATGGAGTGTTACAGAACTTTCAGGACAGCTCAAACAAAAGCACTGATTCTGTTCTCACTAAAGGGCACCTGTACTGATTCAAGAGAAACAAGGAAGGCCCCGAAATGAAGGAAGAAGAGAAGAATTTATTCCAGCACCACCACAGCAGCCTGATATTTTTTGTGTCCTTGGCCCACCAGCTCCAGAAGACAACTTCTCAGCTGGATGAAACTCATCTATAATTTTGTAATCATTACAATTATCATTATTGCTTAGCAAGAGCCGCCTTTCATTCTACTTGATGGCTGCTTATTATAGTACTTAAAATGATGTAACTTACTTTTTTTTTTTTTTTTTGGCTTGTGACCTAAAAGCTCTAACCAATATTCCATTTGCCTTTGTAGGGTGTGTGTGTCTAAATCAAAGCTGTGAGCACACTAGAATTAAAGATTCAAATGCCTTGGTAAAATCCATATCACAGTGTATATAGAATAACAGAAGACAAGTTCAGGGGGTTGAAGAGAGTGAAGGAAATTATGTAAAAGTTCATGTTGCTAGGCATGTCAGGAAAACATTCCAAAATAATTATCCTAAATCATACCTTTTCTTTCAGCTAGAGGAAGGAGGTCTGGAAATCTGAACTTTTGTTCCATAACTATGAAATACAGGTAAAACCCACAACATGTATGTCTATGCATACACACACAAATGCACTGCAGCGACTTGGCGGAAAGTTCGGGTGAAAGTGTACTACTACCACTTTGCCTGCAAAACATTTCTGTGAGACACACTGGACTTCTAACAATAGCAGGAAAGCTTAGCACCACAGGGAAGAGAAGGGAGTTAGGAACAAGAACCATAATCAATTTCTCTCTTTTAATCACAATGAATACGCCATCTAAGGATTCTTCCAAGTTCAAAACTACACCTACCTGACTGTTAAATATTTGTACCTTCTCTGAGGAAGGCAGGAAAAACGTAGAAAGCTGTGTTGATACTTTTCACCTGCAAGCCTTCGCTAGAGAACAGAGATATCATCTCTACTCTTCTAACATTAAATGCCTGGTAGATAGAAACTTAGAGAACCAAACAGATAAGGAATAAGCTGCTCTCTGGACTAATGCTACAAAATCAAGTCCAACACATCCGGCACAAAAACATGAATTCCAGGACTCCAGTACAAATCTCCCACACTGGTAAAAATGCAGATGTTACAGCTGCATTAAAAATCAGCACTATAACAAGAATCTCACAGATCTCACCAGTACTACAGAAATGACACATAGTTTAAAAAGTCATTTTAGCTCTTGTTATGTAAGAAAGAAATTACAAGTGACTACTAATAACTTTAAAACTCTTTATACAAATGATGTGGAGAACATGTAAAGGAAGATACAGGATAAAATGAATAACGAAAAAAGAGTCCAAACTATACAAAGCTCCATAAAATAAAGTAGTTGTGTTGGTTTGTTGTTTTGTATGGGGAGTTGTTTTATTTAACTCAAGAGTGGCACAAAGGTTGGCTCTGATTTCCTTATATTAGGACTACCACCACTACCACGAAGGATCTGTTTCATTTGTTGCAACACACTTTCAGACTAGAAAGTCTCATCACACTTATTAAGCAGATCTAATCTATGCATCAAGAAGGTGAACATGAATAAGCCATAGGAGAAGGTCAGAAGATTTGGTGACAAGGACCTGTTGTGGACAAAATTTTCTTAACATCATCTCATGGAATTATTCTACTTGGCCTTCTGACACAGACTGACAGGTATATCCAGGTAAACATGAATTTTATCAAATCAGAAAATAAAAATCAGTGTATCCCCTCAGAGAAGTAGAAAGGTTTGCAGGAGAATTACACTGATACAGAATGTTCACCTTTCCTTAAAAGTTTTCCATGAGGTAAGACAGTCCAACTTTTTTTTTTCTTTAAAATACTATATGCAAGTAAAATCTAAATTAAATTACATCAGCCTTCAAAAGGAAAACATTGTGGTTTCAAAACACAGTGTAGCACAAACAATTGAGCACGGCAAGCAGTCTAAGCACACAATAAAGCTGTACTTCGATAAATAACCTCTCTACATGTGTAGAAAACCTTGCTATTAGCACTCCCATCAAAAATACTATGAGGTCTTCTCTAGATGACTTTTCTGTACCTTTTAAAATTTTCATTTACTCCAGTCAATGATTAAAAAAAAAAATTTATGGGGGGTGCTTACCACCTGTATGCAACACCTTGCAATCTGCTGCTGAAGGCTCATTTTCACCCTCTTTAATGTTGCTGATGTTGTCTTTTTCAAGCAGTCTGTCCACCATGGCAATAAGGCAGTTCAAACTCCTTGCCACATTGGCCCACACCCTGTCCTGAAAAGAGCAGAATTATCACTGCACGTTACTGAAGAAAAAAAAACAAGAGAGACAATAGTAACTTTTCAACACCTTGACATGGAGACAGACGTGAAAATTACTAGAAATATTAGGTGTCAGCATATGACTGTTTTGCTCATCCTTCAGCCTATTTCCAACCTGAGCCATTTTCATGGAGTTTTTTCTTGCAGTGTAAATGAACACAAACTCTTACAGTGTTGAGACACTGGAGAACATGTGCCTCAAACTCTACATGAAAATGCAGGCAATGTTTCACATCTAGTAGCAAGGAACTGAGCAGTTTGTCTATTTAAACGATACCTTAAGAGTGTAGACACACTCAAAGCCTTGCCAAACCAAACCTTGTGTGGGACTGCCAGTTTTGTCATAGTACTTAACAACCTCTTCTTGATAATTTAACATATCCTGTATTTTATCACACCAATTACTCTGATGAAGCAAATGTAAGATTCAAGAACTAGAATGAGAAATTTGCTGTCGTGGCACAGTAACACAGTTCCAATTTCATTCCTCACCTCTGACATAAACTGCAACCATCACACTTAACTGAGTTTATAATAAATAAGAGAATTACAGAATTAATAGAGTGATAGAAGAAATTCTGTATGAGCAGAGAACAAAAGAAATAATGTGGAATGTAATAAAGAGCTACTATGGGACAGAGATACTGGGAGGGTTCTCCAAGTGCTGGATGCTGCAGAAATCAAAGCTCTTGCCCCTACTTTTGTGGCACTGAATAAGATGGAAGAAACCAAGCTATACAAGAAATGATGCTGTAAGCAAGATACGCAATCAGACTAAAACCAACCATAACAAACCCACAGAACCACCCCCCCTCCATGTTTATGTTTTAATGCTGAGTCATTCTGAAAATAATGCAGAGCAACCAGAGTTTGCTTGAGGGTTAAAAATGGGGAGATAATATCACTACTTTGTTTTGTACTTTACAGTGCCAGAAGCATTGTATATGTCAAGTCTTCAGGCACAAAAATGAAGTTGCAAAAATAACAAGAGAGAAGGTTAAAGAAAATTAAAAACTCAGAGAAACACCACAGTTCCATATAAGTGGCAACACTTGGATTTTGTGTGAAGGCAAATCCAGAACTACTACTAAGGCAAACATTTAAATCTCATGTTTCTTTCCAGCTATATGCCACACTTAAGCCCTTATCCTGACTAAAGCGAGCTGATCTTTCCCTGTTCACTCCTCCTGAAGACACAACCTGTGACAAGTGGCATCCTGACCTAAGAGACATCACGTGGGCCTGCGGACAGAAGCAGGTACTTGCCCAACCTGTATAGAGTTCCTCTCCTCCAGCTCTCCAAACCTGATTCCTGGAGCATTCTTGCGGGCTGCCTTAAGGTCAAGTGAGGATCCAGTTTATAGGTGAATGTAGAAACGATGGTTTCATTTCCTGCCTAGATAAACCCATGCTTTAACCATACTATGAAAAAGATGCTGTTGATTTACAAGAGGCAAGGAGTTGGTCACACCCAAGCAAAACTTCATTTAATCCACAGAAATTTTTTTTTAAGTGCTGCATGTACAATGCAACATGTAGAAATATCTGCACCTGTATACATGAAACATACATGAAGCCATTAGACAAATGAGTATCTGATATTCACATGCTTAGATACAATTAAAAGTCAAAAGACAGAGGACAGGTATAGATTCCTTTAAAAGTTTCCTCATATGTGCACCTCATGCAATCCTGAAAAGCATTCAGAATATGTGTGAAACTACTGATGTTTACTACTCACAAGTATAATTTTGGAGAGATGGATTCTATGAAGAGCAGTGAAATGCTGCAAAGAGTAAAAATTCTGGCCCCAAATATCAGCAAGTTTTACCAGAGAGTATCAGGGAGCTTTCAGTCACTGACGTTCCTGAATAATGCGCAACTCAAGTTGCTCAGCATGGCTGCAGCAACTTAATTTCCCTTTCCTCTTTCTGCTGGGGGAGTTTAATCCCAACAGAAAAAGCATTAAGCTCTTAATGAGCATCTGGAGTTATTGCACAAGCAACACAAATACAAGCCCTTGTTTCACTTTGGAAAGAGCACTCTTCTCTTTCCAAACCAACTATTAACCCAGCATTGAGACGATGTCTATGCAATATTCACACAAACATTCCCTGAGGGTTTAGAAGCAAAATTCATAAACATCTGTTGACAGAAAGCTCACTCTTATTATCATGTATCTGGCTTTTTTACAGACAAACAAATGAGATGGAGCAAGGGTCTGTCTCACAGCTCTTTTTCTCCACATATGAGATTCCTGGGACTGCAGGCAGATAGAAAAAGTAGAGGTATCTATCATTCATTGCGATGTTATTCTGTCTGCACCAAAGACAATCACATTTTTCTAAGAAGGCTGATGAAATTCTGCAGTTTGGCAGAACAAATTTCAAGTAAAAATGCAGTTTCCAATCAGTGAAAAAATCAAGTGGCTTTCTATGATTCTCCATGAGAAGAAATTAATCCATTTCATATTGTCATCCTTTAATATTTCCAGAATATTTTCCTGTAGCCTAGCACACTTTCCACTGACCTTTCATCTCCTTAAGCAGTCTATTTTCAATTTGCATAAGAACAACCTCACAAGCGATCATTTTACAGCATGTGCCAGGTTAAAGGACAAAATACAGTCCATGCAGCCTCTTAAGTAAGCATTCTTATAAACCCTCTGTGTGAAGTGAAGGATCAGGAGAAATATTTCTTGGTACACTGAAGTACTAAGACCCTAGTTTCCTAAGCAGGATACTTGTCCCTTCATCACAGGTTTTCCATTAGTTGCTGGAGCAATGTGGATGGTAAGTTTGTGGTATGAAAGAACGATAGAAACAAGATCTCTCTTTCCCTCTCACTGCTGGCTCTTTAAGTACAAAAGTCAAGGCAGTGGCAGGCAAGGCGGATATCTGTAAGAGGGCTTGACCCCATTGAGACAAGGCAGTGACACATTTACATCTTCGACTTCTTCCAAGCTTCAGAAGCCATCTGGAATGTTATAGAGTCCTGGCTCATGTAGCTAGGTGTTGCTAGTTAGAAATTACCATGGTCACACTTCCACTGTCACCTCTGCTGTGGCGCTGGCAAGCAGACATGCACACTGAAAGATCTCCATGGAAAGCTAGGCCTTGGCATCAGTGAAAGCTGGGCACTTCTCCTAGGACAATTAAAAATGAACTTGTAAAATAATTCTCTTTCATTCACCCATCTGAAAAAAATGTAATTCATTTCCATCTGATCGAAAAGTATCATTAAAACGTAGCATAGCTTCCTCATTTCAGAGAGCAGGAATGGACACTCTATTATGTCCCTGCACCTAACTGGATGTCTTCCTTCCAAACACTGCCAGCAAGTGGAGTCCCAGAGGCTGTCTCTGTTTTTAAAGGATTCTCAGCCTTTCTGAACTCACCACAGAGCTCCTCAGTCATTTCTTGTCCCTCTATATACACCACAGCAGTTGTGTGCTTTACTTGTGCCAGGTATGACAAAGCATCTGCACTTCCCAGCGCTCTGAGGATGCTGTGTTGCCTCCATGTGAGTGGATATTCAGATATTTCCTTAAGGTCCTTTTGAGCTCTGTTCATAGATAATGCAAATATCTTAAGTAATCTGCATGATTAACACCCTCTTGTGCTGTGGCACATGGAATGGAATAGATCACACACACATCAGTCTTTCAGCCCCGTGTTTGATCACCACATCAGCATTTGTACAGAGCTTATTGGAAATGCCATTTTATCTGCTCTTTGTAGCTCCAGCCATGTTAACCAGTCAGTAAGAAGTGTAGAGCAGAGTCAGCTCCAAGTGGCAATGTGCCCACCTTTTCTTGTATTATACATGAAAACTTGTTTTGTGCCCTCCTGCCGGGAGGTTCTAGGATAGCAGAAGCAGCTGGTGAGAGGAGAAGAGAATATCTAGCCAGAGGCAATGTAAAACTCTCAAGTTAAATATTTTTCCTACGACAGTGACGCTTTCCTGCTGCCTGTGTGTAAAGCACCAATATAAAAAGCTCAATCCATATTGCTGCCAGAGACTCTGGGGATGAGTCTCCGTACTTCCGTGATGGTCATAAGGTAACACAGTCATATGAAGTGGATGGAACAGGGTCAGCTTTAAGAGTTGTTTAAGGATTTAGATTTCAGGCAAAACTGAAATTCCAATTGCAAAATGTAACACTAGTGCTTGATAATAGTGAGAAAAAAACCCACAACAGCAAAGGAGGATTCAGCACTGTGCATACAAAGCAACATATCTCAAAGTTTTTTCCTTTATAGCTGACTTTCGTAGTAGATGAAGTATTTTTTCAAATTTTATAAGCATTTGTTCTTTCTCTTTCCATCATGCTAATGACAATTTGATTATTAAAACTCATATTATTTATCACCTCTGCTGACAGAAAGAACTGAAATCTATCCAAAGTCTTAATCTTTCAAATTCAGAAAAAATCACTGAATTTCTCTAGGATTTGTACTGTCTCAAGTTTGACAATGATTCCAACTCATTTTAACTCAGAAAATAGTGAAAGATACACTTCATTTTGAATAAAGATAATCTTACTAATTCAGCAGAAAAAAATAGATACAGTTTTAAATTATGCACTTACACATTCTAATAGGTGAGGACCAAGCACTTGGCTGACTTTTTTTTTATCAATAATGAAAAACAGCAAAGCTATCTTCTCTTGAGAGATGCTAAATTGCAGTTCTAAATTAAAATACAGCTTGCACAAAAGTGCCACTTTTTCCAGAGTAAAATTGCTCTCTTCTATGAAACCTATTGTGTAATTTACATTTCTGACTGTTTCAACAGCTGAAAACAAACATTCTGGCTTTAGTTTCAATGAAAGAACCATCATTCCAGCCCCCCAGGTTGTAGAGAAAACAAGAAAAAGTGAATTCAAGGCTCTAAAACCAGAGGACAAATAAAAGAATGAGTTATTTATTGTTTAAATCTCATGACTACTTAATGCATGGGGCTGGAAATAATTGCCTTTCCTCTAGAAGAAATATATTCTTCTTTCCTTATTTTTGGTGTGGATAAAAATTACAGTTCAGGTGCAATACCATAACTCACACAAGTTATTAATTATTTACAATAGAGATGAATATGCTGGCATCCTTTACGCTTATGAGAATACAGTGATGAACTCAAAGTATGAGCCTGGACTGAATAAAAATAGCTTCAGTATGTGTGTAACAAAGTAACAGATCTATTATGAAGACATCTACCAAAATAATTGATTTATAAAATCTCAGCCATATAAATAATACATATCTTTGAAAGATATGCTAAGAATGTCAAAATCTAGTTGCATTTACTTCTTTTACACAACCTCAGACACCCCCTAAGAACAAAGTCTAAGGGCAAAGGGCTCTGTTTTGCTGAGGGCTGTACTCAAACTGGTTACAGCCTGAGGGCTGGGGAGGGGTATTGCAGGGGGTGGGGAGGAAAAGAACATTTCCCTCTCAACAGCATATGCTGTTCCTGTCCTTAAATCTGCCCAGCTAGCAAAACCAACCCAAGTAAGAACAAAAATATTCTTCTGTCTGGGCAAGACGATACTTGTCATCTCCACTGTTATATGCACACCCAGCCAGTCTCAGAGCAGTACTTGGGAAAATCTTTCGAGCTGAGCTTCAATATCTGTGGTGCATCTGAAAACCACGATTGAACAGTTTTGCACACCTTTACCCCCTGCAATGACATGTGAAAATGACACTTAGAGCATGAGCTTGTTTATGCTGATTTGTAGGGTTTCGCATTGAACACCGACCAAGGGCTTCTGGCTACTTACCCACTCCTCCTCATCATACTCAGAATGATGGGGTATAGAGTCCTGCCTTTTAATATGAGAAGGATGATCCTGGTGCTGTACATCACCCCCTTCTTCTGCACTGTTTCTAGGCACAGCTGGTTTCTTGAGGACACAGCCAGGCCGGGCTGTGTACAGTGCTAAAAGGGCACTTCTGACCAGCTGGTCCTTGAATGCGTGCACAAATAATTCCGTCTAGGAAAAAACCAAACAAATGGAAAGGTTAGACCAAAGAATGAAGTACTGCAGCAAAGGTTTATAACACTGAATTACCCTTACACAGAGCAGGTATTTGTTCCAGGCCTGCCTGGGAGGCAGAAAACAAAGTAGGCCAACAAATAAGGAGGAACAGTTTTAGAGATATCACATTCTACAATCCCAATGTTCTAAGGATTAACACAAGTGTTCAGTATCTATCATAGAGATCATAATCTTTTCACATTTTATTCTTATTCCAAATTTCACCTACAGAGGCGAGTCTCAACAAGAACCGATTCCAAGAGTAACCAACCATTGCACAGTAATTTCTGAGAAGTGTCAGATAAAACATGATTAACCAGTTTAATCATCTCCCTAAAAAAACCCACCACTCTACACTGCTGAAATAGCAGGATCTGCAAAAGCAGTGTTTCCAGAGATAAATTTCATTACCTGTAGGTATCAATGCAGATATCAGGGTAGGTGTCACCAGATTTCAACCTTGATTTTATGTATTTTTTAAAGAAAGGAAACCCTGAAGTAGTTTTCTCAGGTCTTCTGAAGGTCCTATTCAATCTCTGTATCATTATTTTTATGTTGACTGTTACAGGTGGAGTTTTACCATATTTTAAAAATCCTTCAACCTCCCTGCATTATTCACTTCCCTTCCACCTCAACAAGAAAAGTAAAATGCTTTCTGCGTATGGGCTTCTCCATGTCTAGATTGTCACCATGCAACAGCACTTGTTGTTGCCACCAGTGTGCCACACATGCCCATCTCATGTGTCTCAAACACATGGCCCCATCTCCCCTCGGAGACTTGCCTTATTCACCCCATCAGCTGGCAGAGCCTACAGAACAGGAGAGAATGAGGTGCAAGGACGCTTCCTTTCACTACAGGGTAGTAACCACTAACACCACAGCAACAGCTTGGGAGACTCCCAATTTTGGTTACTTCAACAACATTGAACAGGGCTCATCTGTAAGAGTTGGGAGACAGGACACACCCTGCTGCCATGGCACATCCCACGCATCCCACCCAGAGCCTCCCCTCCCGACACAGAAGTCCTAGCTCACAGGGGATGATGAAAATTTCTTTCACAGCACAATTACCAGAATTTATTTATCCCACGTCAGAGGGATTTAGTTGCCTTCTTAATTTCCCAGAACCTAGTGGATTGCCATGTGCAGGCAGATTCAGGTGCTGAAGTGCCTTTGTGCACACAATCTTAATTAAACGTGGGGATGTGGGAAGGTATGTAGATAAGAGTCAGAGGATCTGGCCTAAACAAGCAGGAAATGCTAGAAACAAATGTTGCCCAGCCAGGCTTTGTTCAGCTCTTATGTGCTGTTCATGCAAAAGCTGAAGAAAAACTAGCAAAAAACCCCCAAACCAAACAAGTTTCAAGTATCAGCGTTTCCCTGGAACTCCTGAGAAGTCTCCTGGAAGTCTTACTCCCAGTTTCTCCACTTCTGTTTTTATCCCATCCCTTTTTCATACTATTTGTTCCTCTTTTGTATGCATCCACTCATACTCAAATTCTTTTTCTTGCCTTCCTGTCTCAATACCCTCTCAAAAGTTTATGGATATTTAAGACTAAAAGGTTCTAAGTAATTGATGGTTTTCTTAAGGCTCCAGCTGTTGGATTAGGTACGTGCTTGAGAAGTTTCTGCTTTTTCCCATTTTCATTATGTTTAGGAAAAAAAAATTCCTAATTGTTGCACATGGAAAGGCTGAAAACTTCTATAGCAAATAAATCTCTAAATTTTTAAAAACAAGAACCTTGGGCATATCTAAGATAAGTTATTAATTTTTTAAACCAAAATCAGGACTTCCTTCAGACCTGACTTTTCTTTAGACTTGGCAACTCATCTCCCTGGCAATTTTACCAGACCGGTTCCTTCTCCCCCTTACCAACTCGGTGCCTGAGGGAAAGTGTTTTTTTTAACAGCTTTCTTATATGCAGCCCCTCAGGACTGTCTCCTTGTAGTCCTGAATTGTTCTGCAGGACAATTTCAGTTTTCTACATTTCCAACCTTCAGATGGTGCACGCTTGGAGAATGAATAAGCCTTTGAGTTCGCTATCAAACCCAACCATTCTTTGCCTTACCATGGCAAAAAGAGATTTGAGGGGGTATGTGGCAGCAGCAAAGTTCCTCTTCAAGACTCTTCTACAATTCCATATCAAGAGAGTTGAAACTCCATTGCTTGCCTATCCTTAGAAACAGCAATATCATGGTTCTGCTGAGGTTTCATACCTATCTTTCCCACAAAGTCTGCTTGAGATCATTTCAGGTCTCTAGAACAGGCACAGCAGACTCAAAAGAGCTTTAAATTCCAGAAAATTGTGAGTATTGGATAACTTGGTGTAAAAAATGTCCACTATGACTGCAACGCATATTAGGTAATGATCTGAAAAGTTTAAGTAATATAATTGAATAGAAATGTTTTATAGGGAAAATTAATTTTTAAAAGCAAATCAGTACAGAAGTGAGAGTCCGTTTTTTCATACAGAAACTAAAATGATTCTTTAATTAAATTCTATTCAGGGTTCCCATTGGTTTAACAGCAATCTAAATTTTAACCTCATTTTCTAACAGCTCAGTACAGCTAAATTTGCAGAACATCACTATTTATGAAACTGCATTGAAATCACAAAACCAGTCTATACAAAGAAATGAAAACTTTGCAAATTCTTTTAGATACTCTGCTAAAGAGTACTTCTGCAAACAAAGATAGGCATAGCTGGAAAATGAATTTATCAAGCCTCCTGCAAGCTGCAAATGCTGATACATTTGTCAACAGCTAAAGACGTCCTTAATCAATTAACAAAAAGTGATGATAGAAGGTTAGTCTCAGGAAAACACTACAGTAAATTGCAAATTATATACAGAGAAGTAAAACCATGCTTAATGCGAGAAAATAAGCTCAATTTAAGAAGCAGCAGTGGAATTATTTGATTTAATTTTCTACTTTCAATCCATGCAGCCAGTCTTTCAATTTCCAACACGAACACTTAAATGTAATTCACATTACTGATAGCTCAGATTTACTCACTGCTACCTAATAACTATAGAAAGAATTATTATATATACCAAGGTTATATTCTGTATATCAAATGATACACTTTTTAATAAACTTGTGGAATTTAATCACCAGGCAAATAATTTTTATGACTTCTTCAAACAGCTGTTTCATTTCTAAATTTCTATCAAGTTAAAACATAAGAGCATTCTTTTTTACATTTAAAAAGTATAGGAAAGATGGAATAGCAAAAGCACTACATATTCCTCAGGAATACAAGTAGGTATCATGTAATTATATTCAGCAGAGCATGTGTTACTCTCTCTTAAATACAACCAGCAACACTCTGACAGTCTTGGTTCTCCAATACTGTACCAGATTATACAGATAGATTATTGTAAGGCATCAGTACAATGCTTTTAATTAACTTTGAGTGATCTAATTTCAGTATTGTGTAGGTTCACCCAATTTGGGGCTTTGAAATGGTATTTCCCTTCCCTGAAGTGGTTCCTTGGTCTTTCCTCCCCACCCCTCTTCCCTTCTTTACAAGCAGCTGTCCCACCACACTTGCTTCCTCAGCAATGGCTCCACCCTACTATTTCTCCATTATCCATCTTTTCCTGAGAGTAAATTTGGTAATAGACAGGGAAGCAGGTATTGAACCACTCATGCTGCAGTTGTTCAGACAACTAGATTAATCTCTTACAAGCAAAAGGTGGAGGCTAGACAGACATCCACAGAGTACATCAGGCAAGACTCCTTCTTCTGGGAACCTCAGCTCATGTACTAAGAGAAATTTAGTCCTGCCCATGAAAAGGTGATATGAACATACACAACTAAGTCACTAGCTACAAATGAAAAGTATCTATGACTTTTTCAAACTCAGTGAATTGCCTTTTTCGGCCTTTTTCTATAGCCAGAGTCTCCAGCAGGCCGTGGTTCAAGCAGTGCTTTAGCACCACAGCTGCCTGCAGCCCTCTGAAATCATCCCCTCCTCCTGCCCAGAGGTAAATGGCCAGAGCAAACACACATATTCCTTAGCAACCACACTTTGGATCTTCAGAACAAACGCTTCTTGGTCTGATTTGCTTTACCTGTGCATACAGATTTCTTTGAACTAACCACTAACAAAGCAGCTCCACTTGCTTTATGCACAGCTAAAAAGGCCCTCCTACACGGAAAGGTACACTATAATTGCTGCAAGCCCCCTCCCCAGATTCCTCTGTTCCATTTCCAGGCTGAATTCTGCTTTTGTCTATTACCCATGACATTCACAGCAACTCCAGTGTTCTCAGAGTTACTATGGATTTACACATTTGCTACTGAGAGCAATGTTCCTGTCCCCCGGGGCTCCACTGCAATGCCTTCACAGCAAGTGGCTGAGCTCAATATTCAGATTTGAAACTCCCCCATTGAATGAGGAACTGCTGGGATAATGGTGCTCAACAGACCACAAGGGCTGTCACTTCCCAATAGCTGAAGATATACTGAAATGGTTATTGATTGTGTTATTAAGCCATACTGGGATCATGTTACTGAAGAGGTGGCCCTTGGAACATTGGGAAACTCTTTGCAACCTCTCAGGTCATAGCTATAGTGCTTCATATTTTTATAGGATAACATATGCTGGGAAGTACTACAGGCTTCAGCTAATATCCATTATCAGTCTGTGAGACAGGCGGGAAATATTATCTCCCTTAATTTAGAACAAAAGGAACTAGGAGGAGGAAGAGCCTACAGATACAGAGGAATATAATAGGAGAAAGAATTAAAATTTGAGATCTCCTGGTGCCAACTTCCCAGCTTCTCCTTCCAGGCTGCATCACCATTTCTGATCATGTTATTATTCTAAACCTTACACACAAACCTGGATGAACTACCCCCCATAAGCAGCAGCTTGAAATATAACAGAAAGAGAATTAAAAATAATGATTTCTCATGCTACAAAATTATTTATGAATTTTGATATTTTGATAAACCCCAGTATTGGCCACTAGCGGGCAAAGAAGATACATAAAATTAAATTAATTACAGCTTTAAATAAAGGCAATCTTTATAGATTTCATTAACTTTCTATATGGAAAGCCTACAGAAATGCTAAATAACATTATTTTTCTAAAAAAACCCTATTTTGACACTTATTTCAGCTGAGTTTATTTTACATTTCCTGATGCTGGGCAACTCAATTTATGCAGAACCACCCCCAACAGTTAAAGACTTGGTTATTCCATTTTTCATTGCAGTGACGATTCGAATCTTACTTTTTCTGAAAGCATCTTTAAAGAATTCTTCAAGCTGTCTGGAGAACGCTGGCTTGCAGAACTAAGCAGCTGGTCTGCATGGCTTGATATGAGAGGTTGCAGATGATTGATGTTGCTGAGAACTTCTTTTGCCTTGGCTGTGTTTTCAGGTGAATAGTAAATACACTGGTATCCAGTACTGTGATAACAGAGAGAGTCACATAATGTCAAATCAATTTCTGCTATTAATAGCAATGCTTAACATGCTAAAAATCTTACCACTACTTTTGCAAAAAAAAAAAAAAAAAAAATCCGATGCCTGAACTTCAGAGATACCATTGAAATGCCCCTGCCTTTAGGGGTAAAAACAAATTTTTCCTTGAGCAGTAGCATACAATAGACTGCCCACCACCACATGCTCCAAGTAGTACAGTACAAAATTCGTTCGAGTGACTGATCTGAACATACAAACCCTATATTTTTATGTGTTTATCTTTTAAACACTGTAATTCTAGAGATAAAAAATATTTGACCAAGTAAGGTAATCATCTCAAAGAGCATAAGACTCCTTACTCTTCCAACTGAACTCCCCAACAGATTATTAACTACCTCAGTAAGGTTTTCAAAATGGGCCATTACTGTTTAATTGATCAGTGGCCCACACTGTGTTTTGATTAGCTTCAGTGATGTTCAGGAAGTGATGACAACCAGAGTTATTGCCAACAAAAATGAGGTGCCTGATTTGCAAGAAGAGACACAGCAATGGGGTGTGGGAGTGAATTACATCAACACCACACAAATGCATACTGCAAACTTCCTACTTTTAACTGTTCAAACTACTGCAATTCTTTTGCAGGACTTCTCCTATCCATCTTTCCTCTTCCCCTCCTTACTAATTATGCAGTATCCCCTCATACAATTATTCCCAAATAATTATTACCATTTCAGACAGCATGCACACACGCACTGGTTCTCGCCCATAGCGCACAGCCCTCATCTAAACCTCTTGTACATAACTCTTCCTTTTATAAAGCCCTGCTTCAGTCTTTCAGAGAAACTAACCAAAATCTTTCGTGGCTTCAGATTGATGCAGGAAAAAATGTAACCAAGCACCTCCTGGCACATCACCAATGTCAGAGGAATGTACATACTACTCCCAGCTGGTTCTATCTCCCTTTCTCTCCTCTTGTGCCTTTTCATCACAAGTACTTCAGTCACTTCAACCCTTTCACCACTGATTTCTTTCTTAATTTTGCGTACCAAGACCCAAATTTTGACACATGTTCAATCCTCTGGACTGCATGTGTGCGTTACATTTCAGTCTTTTTCCAGATCTCTTCACTCCCCCACTTCCCCTTTGTGTCTTCTACTGTGTCCCTTCTAGTTCCTTCTCATTAAATTTCTACAAATTAGAAATTTAATCCTGATAGGTTCCTTCCAATTCAGCATTTTCTATGATTCTATGATTTTGGCAAATAAGGATAGCTTCAAGCAGTCTTAAAATTAAGACTCTTGCTTATACATTTTGCTGAGTTACAGTCCCAAATTCCTAAAGACCCCATTCTATCTTTCTTTCACCAATGTCTTCATTTCTAGATATAATTCTTTGTAGAGGCAGTCAGGATGAATGGCATCTAAGTGAGCAAAGCTCAGCCATGCTACCAGTCACATCTAAATTAATTACTATGCATCTCCAACTTACATGAGCTACTAGACTCATGTCTAGTAGAAGTCATAATTCTGAGTGTTTCAGCAAAATGAATCATATGAACTGTCTCACCTAATGGATTAGGCAAAAAAAAAAAAATCTCTGTCCCTCTGAGAAATGAGGAAACTGCCCCAGTTGTACCTTCTAGGTGGCCACACTGTTAGTGAGATTGACTTCCAGAGTCAGGCCTACCTCTACATTCACTGCAACACTCAAGCTATCAGGCTCAGTAGACAGGACAGGGATAAAGAGTAATAGTCTATGTTAATTGCAGTAAAGACATAGTCTTGAAAGTCTTGATACTTCTCTAATTCCCCTTCAGGCTTCTCCCTGCTTTATCAAACAGTCTTTTTTGCAGGCTGAATCTGGCTTATGCTGTTATCAAGCTCACCATGCACATACTTCTTTCTGGGACTTCCCTCAGTCTTTAAATCCCAGATCATTTTCACTGATCTCTCAGAGCTCTAAGGTTCACTGAATATTGCAGCAGAAAAGCTACAGACACCACTGGAAGAAAGAGGGAAGAGTGACAGTAAAGGTGTGGGCAGTTCTCATTGCAATAAGGTAAGCCATAGCTTTTAAGTAAAGGAATTAGTGAAGAGAGAAATGACTCTTTCTTCAGAATGAAGTGCATTACCAGACTTAATTATTAGGCTAATTTTAACATTTCTGGAACCCCAGAAAGCATGAGACAACTTCAAATATTTAGTTTCTCTCATAATTTGAGGGCAACTTCCTCCATACCCCTAGGAAAGTGTGTAAATATTTTTCAGAAACAACATGTTTGGGAGTATTTGAAGTCTCTAACTGTTGTGTCTCCGCAGTGTTTTATCTATGACAAGCTGAGGTTTTCTGTGGCCTTACCCTTCATGAAAAGACATTTCTACTTATAAGTCAGTGAAGTTTCCTCATCCACAACCACTTTTAAAGCTTGTTGTTGCATATAGCTATGGTTTAGAAGCACTATTAGTTAGGAGAGGCAGCTGCCAACGGAACTTATAGAGAAACTTTTCACAGGTGTCCTAAGGCACAAACTAGATGAAACTTTTGCATTAGGGTAAAGGCCACACGGGTAGGTCCAGTGCAGGATATCAGCAGCATTACAAAAACCTACCTTTGATATGTAAATTTTGACCCATGTACCTTTTGAAAAACTCTATAATAACATCTTTTGGGTTAAGTTTCAAAGCTTTCACTGAGCATATAAAACCACACTTGATCATTTCCATATATTGGCACCATCATTAACTATGAACACATGACTGTCAGCAGTCATTTCAGTTTTAAAATTGCTTTAAGGACATTCTCATGTAATTCGACGTTTTGGAGATCGTTTATACCCCATATCCATTTTTGGCTTTGTTTTTGCTTTGTGTCCAGAATAATCACTGCCTCTCCCGGCTACGAGAGTATCACCATAGGTGATGGGCAGCCCAGGATTCTGTGAGGGTTGGGGGACAGGGTTGGGGATCAGGGGCTGCTGCTTCCTGCAGGTGGGGGTGATTAACTCACACGGCACAGTGGGTCTGACTGGATGTTCTGTTGCCCTGTGGTTTTTGCCTGTTTCTTTCTTTTCTTTTTTCTTAGGCACTGTGACTGGGGCTTGCTGGCTTGCTTCTCTGCTCCTCTGCTTGCCTGGGAGCCCAGGGCCAGTGCATGCTGCGCCAGGAGCCAGGAACCTTCCCCGCCAGGTAGCTCCCTCTGCGTGGCAGCCCAACCCTGGGACCAGTCATCACTGGTGAGCTATCCAGAGTGATCCCCTGCCCAGCCCCTCTATTTTCTGCTGCTCTTCGGGCTTTTTCCTAGACTTTGTTTGCCACCCCCGGTGTGCTTGCCCCTGCTGTTGCAGCCATTGCTCCGAGGTTCCTGCTATGGTCCATTTTGCCATCCAGAGGGGCACTGGAATCGGCTTCCTCCCCCATGAGTTTGCAAAGGAAAGCCCGTTCTCCCTCCCTCCCTCTCTCTCTCTCCTGCCGGCTGCGCCGCCATTGTCAGTGGCGAGGCGGGTGAGCTGGCGCCACAGCGCCCCCTGCAGGCGCGGGGGAATCATCGCACCCGCCCTGCCCGGCCGGGAGCCACCAGTGCCCCCTGCCGGCTGTGAGCGTCACTGCACCGAAGGGGAAAGGGCCTGGGGGGCACTGGGTGTCTGGTTCTGTCTGTCGCTGCTGACGCTGTTGGGGGTTGTTTGCCTTCTTATACATGTACAAACTAGTAAAGAACTGTTATTCCTTTCCCCATATCTTTGCCTGGAAGCCCCATAATTTCAAAGTTATAATAATTTGGAGGTAAGAGGGTCATATTTTCCATTCCAAGGGAGGTTCCCGCCTTCCTTGGCAGACACCTGTCTTTCAAACCAAGAAATTTGAATAAATATTAAATTGGTTACATTTTAATTCTAGATTAACAAAGTTCTTGCCTGAGAATAAATACTGCAATAGGCTAAATATCTAATTTATAATTAACCTCTGAGTTACTCCACTCCCACTGTTAACTGCGTAATTTGTGTAACTGAGTTAAATTGTCAACATCTGGGACTGGCTTAAAATCTTCCAACAATGAACATTTGACCTCTCATTTTTCACAGCCGAACCCACAGACATCAGCAACAAGAATACAGTTAAAGCATAGATAGCAAGTGCATCTACCCTTAGATAACTTTAATTTTGTGCACATTACTGAAGATACTGACTCAGTGGCTTACTTACGGATCACATGTATTCTGTCTAAAGTGGGAACTTATGATCAAAAATAAATTGCTACATAAAAAAAACCCAGATAATTCTTGGTCTCAGGAAATAAAACTAAATCAGATGATCAGAGCTGAGGTTACAAATACAGGCCTGAGAGAAACTAGAAGTTTGAATTACTTTGGTTTTTTATTTGCTTAAGATTCCCTTGCCACCTTGGGAATTCTAACTGTGACTGAGGAAAATGAAATGATGCTATTAGTTCTGTCTATGATGATCAAATGCCCATGAATCCTTATCTGGAGGCAACGGTTAAGGCTGTACGCACAGAACTTTTCCTGCTGCTCCTTTTATTTTTTTTCATTCCTAACTCCATGAAGTTCAATCTCTCACACACACGTATACATTCAAAAATTAGGCGAAAGTGAGCATTGAATACCATCTCTGTGAGAAGTTCTAGGCATGACAGGCATTCCCTTTGAGAATAAAGGTTACAACTAGATCAAACACATATCTTTATTATTTCAACATCTATGGGACTTTCTGTGAAATGGTACCCTTTCAGGTTCCTCAGAGAATGGAAATGGGTTGAAGGCTATAAAATTCAGGCAATAGGAACACAGAATATTGCAGCATTAATAAAATCTCTGGTCACCAAACTGGTGTGTTAGTGAAGAAACACATCTCATATCTTTACTAAAAATCTAAGCTTCAAACAGAAATAGTCCTTTTAGGCTGTTCAAATCCAAATTAAATTATTATAGCTTTGGGGGGGAAAAATAACAACAAAAAAATCCTTTTCAGTAGTGTTCCAGATTTAAGCTTTTGCAAGTTTAAAACAGAATCATTTCCAAACAGCTTGCTAGAAATTATGTATAAAACCACAGTGAATCACAGCACCTAATGCAGCTTGTGGGACACCTCTTTTTCTTGATGGTTAGAACTGGGGCATTAAAAAACTTGCAATCAGAAGTCTATGTGTTTTGGTTAAAATAGAGAGGATTAAATTAGATTTTAAATAAGAAAAAAAAGTCCTTTGTGTATCTCGAAAGTGATTTATGAACACTTCAAGCAGTGAGGCATTATATGTGTATAACTTAGAGAATGTCTGATTTAAATGTTTCTGCACAACTGAGCTCTAAAAACAATAATTTGCTGTGCCATCTAGACTGATGAGAAGGCAAGCCCTTCCATTTGCTGGAAGGAGAAATAATCTACACTATCAAGCCAAAAAAAGACTGTATCTGAACAACTGACTGACTTTCTCTTTTATACAGAAAGAGGAAAGGAAAAAATAAAAAGAACGTACCAATACAGTATAATGAAAAATATTCTAAAGTAAATGTATATCATATACAAGTAATTAATATTCTGCAATTATTTATCATAATTAATAATCATATTTCAATTATTTTAGTGTAAATGCTGTCATGCCCAAACAAAATTTTTTAAAACTGTCAATTGTTCTTACCGGTCTTATGAAATTCACTACTCGCTACTAAAGGGACAGACATACTGGTGCCACGCCTCATAGGCATACCTGACTAATGTTTAAAGTGCAAGGGGTTTTGATCTGTCTTTTTGGTACAGATAAAGAATAGTATGTGAATGGGTTATAAAGCAATGGAAGAGGCTTCAGATCACATACCAGAAAGTACTTTTCACCCAAAAGAAAAGCTTTTCTTGCTCTTATTTCAGAGCATATATTTTTTTTAAATTGGCCTTTTTAAAATTTAATATGACCTTCTTGATGGTAATAAATGAGAGAAGAATTGCAAAAACACTGCATTTTTAATAAATATTATTATACAGTGCTTTCCCTTTGTGTCTGCACAAAGATGCATATTCTGTGTAACAGAAAACGGGCCAGAACTATCTTCAGATACACATTTTCCACATTCTTCTGTTTGATAAACAATCACAAAACATATGTCTCAGTCTTGTTTGTGTTTGGCAACTACAAATGCTACCAGATAACAGTTATTCTTGTCTATTCATTCCAAAGGTCTAAGATTGAGCAAGAAATATTTCGCAATTTGCTGACACTGCTGAATATTTTGATAAACTGTTCTAATAATCAGACTGAAGGTCAAAGACATGCAAGGCACTCTGTCACATCTTGAAAGCTACCAGGATTGGCTTGAGAACTAATCTCTTCCCATATCAGCTCAGTTAGCCTAGAGGAAGTGGCTGCTGAATCTGCATTTTTTCTGTTCGTTGTATATTCTGAGTGCTATCTCAAGGTGTCACGTCTTCCTTCAACCAAATCTTCAGAAAATCTGCCCCCACTGTAAAACAAAAAATCTAAATTGCAAAAGGTGCCCCTGGGGATGCTACGTGTCTTCAAAGCATCCTTATGCAGTGAAACAAACAGATGCATGCAAAATAACACTGTTATCATCACAGTGAAATAAATTTCTCCATGATAAGATTGAGAATGGTCCTTTCATGTATCAATTTAAAGCAGACCCCCTCCTGCATGTTCAATAAGTGAGACTGTATTGAGAGCTTGCTTGCTTCTGTCTTTCAACTCATACAAGTTCTTATAGTTGAAGTTGAAAAACCCAAACATGGAGTTTTCTCTCAGCTGCCCTCAAAGGCAGCAAGAAAGATGAATTTTGGAGACTTCCTCCTTTCTGCTTTGTGGGAATTCATACACCAAGTGACCATTTCCCCAGCTCTGCCAAATGATTAGCTGAAAATTGCAGTGCACTGTTTTCAGTGCTCTAACTCATGTTTGCTAGCTAACTCATGTTTGATTTAGGCTTTTTTTTAAGGAAGAGTCTGACAGGATTGGAACACAGCTACCCTAGTTATATGATCCTGAAGACAGACTTTCGCTTCTCCAGGAGAATCCAGAAACACAAAGGAAACTGTCAGAGTAAACTTCTTGTACCCTGTCCTCAAAAATGTCCTCAGAAAACACAGGTGTTTCTGAGGGATGCAGGAAAATCTAAGCAGCAGAACAAGTGTAAGGTGATGTGCAGGCTCTTGAAATAGGCCTGAAATGCCTTGGTAGAACCTGCACAAAACTCTCACTCATCACCTCCTGTCCCCTGTTACCAGCAACTAAAAACCAAGGGCATTTTCTAGCGATGCCTACGAGATACTGCCACGTGTGTTCTTCCAGGAAGTAGTTCTCTTCCTTATAAGGCATTTTTCCTTTTCTCTAATGAAGAGAAATCACAGAGAATAATTTACTTCACAGCTATACTCCATTTTAGGAAGCCACACTCTTCTAGCACGGATATGCTGCAGGACTGAGCTAGTGAGAAATTGTTCATTTCCTGAAAGCTGAGCACTGTGAGAACTGTAATGTTCTTTGTATCATATGACTTCATAAGATTATGTCTATTATGTGATTTATATCTTACAAATTCATTAATAAATTATTATAATAAAAACCCACAAACCACTATTGCAAAAATAGTAGAGGACCAGACACTTTAAGAAATGTCTTTAGACATTTTCTTCAGCAGAAAACATGTACTTCATAGGCCTCCATACGATGGGGAAAAGGCTGCCCATACCGGTCTGCTGACAGCAGAGTATTAACACAACAGTTCATTGATGTGTCCTACATGATCAATGATGTACATGTTTCATTGGCAGGTTTCAGCATCAGAGATGGTCAGGGAAATGAAAGATTTTTGAAGATTTAACAGGGTTTTTATATTGTGTAGTGCCTCAATAATACAGCTTTCAAAGCAAATAGATCTGCTGGGTTTTGTTTGGTTTTAATATTGACGCGAACTTCTATTCAACCTAGAAGTCAACACTAGATTTTTATAATTTTCCTTTTATTTTTTATGATATTGTATCGATTATACTTTTTTGAGCACTGAATATTAATGGAATTAATTTTCTGTCGAGTGTCATGATAATTTAGATCAGAGTACTTCCTTCCTGCATTCTCTTTGGAATGCTGTTAACACCGGGGTTAGCACCATCAGTTGAAGCACTGAGCAGCCACAACTACGGGTGCTGCCAGTGACAGCTGTGCCTGCTTGAAAATCTTAACAGCCATAGCAACAAACACAAATACATCCAATTCTTAGCTAGGAAAATATGTACGGAACACTTTTGTGCTTGTTCAACAGTTAACAAAGCATTTGAATCCACAATAAGCTGAAACCTTTATTTTTGATTAGCCTTATTTTGGCTTTCTGAAGCATAAGAATAGTTCGTTGTTTTACAGGTGTACTAAAATTATTTTATTCTTAGCATATACCTAGGGCTGTCAGAAATAAAGTTGCTACCTTAAGCTACAGTTTCTGTATTTAAAAATTGTCTACAGCTACATTCCTCTTAGCACAAGAATTGCCAAAGAGGTACCTCATTCTGAACAGCAGGTTTTCAAGCACTACATATAGTGCTTGAAAAATTTCAGATTAGACAAGAAACCCAGGGACTATATGATATACCTCCAGCTTCCTGAAATACAAGGAAAAAATTCACAATTTTGAATTATTAAGGTTGCAAAAGATCCCCAAGATCATCGAGTCCAATCTATGACAGAACAACCACCATATCAACTAAACCATAGCACTGAGTGCCAAGTCCTGTTGCTTCTTGAACACTTCCAGGGATTATGACTCCATCACTTGAGTCCCATGCAGAACAACACTTTCCATGAAGAAATCCTTCCTGATGCCCAGCCTGAAAATTCCCTGGCACAGCTTGAGGCCATTTCCTGAGTTTATTCAAAATTAGTCTTAACACTAAAGTAGACCGTGCTTCAATTTTCAGCAAAGCAGGGAAGATAAAGGAAATATTTTATGACTGCAATGTCCAATCCTACTAGATTTTAATCTTCCATACATTCAGCAGGATAAACTGTTTTGGTATTCTGTGAGCTCATGGCATTTTAATGCAACTTTAATAGTATTTTCCTAGCTACCAGAAAGAATACTTACTTTCGTCTTTCTGCCTCAAATTTACTCAGCAGTTTCCGGAGACCACCATTCTTAAATCCTTGAAAATGCGCTGCCGGGGCTCCCACGGTGATGACATCATACAGAGCATCTGGAATGGGAATAGACAAACACAGACATTTGAATGCTCCTATCCCCAAGTCAAGGCAACACTGTGATATTTACTCTACAAAAGGTAAGGACAAGTCTGTATCATTTCCAGGGAATAATTGATAATCCATGTCCCAGGAAGGCCCAAGAGCTAATCAATCTTTCCATACAGGCACCTGCACACTTTAAAAGTTCATCTGATTTATGGCCACATCTAAATTATGTGCCGCAGTGTAGAACAATATTCCAGCTCTGCAGTTTACAAAGCTGCCAAGTAAATTGGCCCATTGTGTATTTCACTTTATTGCCCCTTTCATTATTTAACTTGTAGTCATGTTGAGATGCACAGATTCAAGCATTTTAGAGTCAAAAGAGACCATTACGATGGAATAGTCTGACTGAATAATAGAGGCTACAGAATTACAGCTAATGATTCCTGCATCAAGCTTATGTCTCTTGGTTGAGTGAAGGCATCTCTTTATTTAGGCATCTAATCTTGATTTAAAGATTGCAAGTGACAATGAATTCACTGCATTCCCAGAGAAGTCAATCACACTAGTAAAAATCCCTACTTCTTTTCTAGTTGGAATTTGTTTAGATGTAATGCTAATGTACTTTCAGATGTAACGGTGTTTAATGCTAAATTGGAGAGCCCTGCTCTATGACATACACTAACTTTTTATATATGTTTATGCAGAGAAAGTCAGTTGTTCTCAGCTGAGAAGCTACCAGAATAGGAAACAAACTATGCTAATGAAATTCTTCCCGAGACAACAAACTGTTGTCTCTTTCTGTATATACCTGATGTCTTATGACATTGGGGATAAACTTTTTGTGCGCATATGTGCCTACAGAACTGGAGATAAAACATTATTTTTAAAAGAGCTTGTGATTGATTGTCAGTGCAGAGATGAAGATTTAATTACATCCCACACCACAGTAATTATTTCTTCGAAGTTTAAATTTACATTTACACTAAGCAGTACCTGTTTTGTACATAAACTTCCTGGAGGTATAAAAATATAGTTCAGAATACCTCATTCTTGAAATGTATTTCTAAAGGAAATATTACAGGATGTTTTTTGTGAACTGTTTTATTCAGTAAGGAAGTTTCCCATGTAAATTAAAATCTAGCCCACTCCTAAAATAGAACTTTTCTTGCATTTTGATGATAAATATCCCTAGAAGCAAGAACACTGTACAAATGATTCACAGTTAATGAACTATGCTTTACTTCCCGAGCTGAATCTCAGAACATATTTGCTCAAATTGATTTGAGCTCTAATGAGTTGGTGACTCTTCAATTTCCACTTAAAAGGAGAAGTGACATAATTTCATTAGCCTAAGGTGAGCTTCAAGATTCTTAAATAGCCCATTCTTTCAGGTCTTAATAGAGATTTAGCCATAATACATATTCTTCAGCTATTAGAGCTCCATTTGCACTAGACAATAAGGAGTTCTATGGCTTAAAACAGCAGTGGCTTGAAATCAAGATAAGAGATGAACTCATCAGGGTTCTGAATATGTTTAGAGATAACTCATGAAACGACAGGAAAACATTTGAAAGACTAAACCCTGGTTCCAACTGTTTTAAAAATAAACATGACCCTGTTTATAGCTACTTTGGGAGGGGAGGATTTATCCAGAAGGATTCATTCAGCCTATGGCCTCTTCTCAGCATGGTTGAGGAGCAGCTGTCTGAGACAGAAACACACCCAGCACAGCTGAGCACCTGCCTCACACAACCTACATGGGCAAGTGAGGATGGCAAAGGATGAAGAGCATGCCTGGTGATGGGCACAGGGCAATCTCACTCTCACCTCCCAGAGCACAGTGCAGCAAGGCTTGGGAGGAATGCCTTGTGATGTGCTCTACTTACACATCAGTGGAGCTCCTTGTGAAGGACGTGCAGTGTCAGCATCAGTGCACTGCTACAGAAGTGCTCTAGTAACTCATAACTGTCAAGCAAGAGCAGGCTACTGCTGACACCCCTCTGCAGTGAAGATAGAGCTTAAAATGCAGCAGAGTGCCACAGGAGCCGTATCTTATTGTCAAGAACAGCTCAATCTCAATTTTGAATCAACCTGCCGGCCTCCATAGGAGGCAGTCAGTGTCTCAAACTGGCCAGATGCAGAACAAAAATCAGTTCACCAAATCTATTTAAAACAAGCACACACTGTATAAACAGGGACAAAAGCAAAGCTAAGTCAATATATAAATTTAAGCTCTCTAGTATGATGAACAGAGCACAATGTGGTGTTTATCACATGGATAGGGATACAGTTGACCCATGGGGAAATTGTATTTTTCTCAAAGCTCTTACTACTGAAAGTTTAAGCACACAGGTACTTTCTCTTCCATGACAGTACCCAATAACAACCCAAATCAAAGTTCAGTAAAAGTAAACCTGTAAAGAAAACACAAAAAAAGCACATACCAATGCGCATTTGTGTACAATAGATGGGATTAAAACCTATCTTGCATTCTCAAAATTAAGATATCCGATAGTGTAAGGGTTGTTGACACCTCTATGAGGCTCATTAGCTTGTTAAAATGCCACCTCCATGAATTTTTATTCTCCCCCTTCCAAGGTCATTCTCCTGGTTATATTCCAGGTGTCCTTTGCCAAGCAAAGCATAAGATGAAAAAGACCAACTTAATATTGAAATGCTGCCTATTCCAGATTGATTAGCAATTGCTAGAAACTGTTCAGACTGTATATATATAATACAAGACACAGTGAACATTAGATACATAATTGAGGCAGAGTTTTATAATTTAAAGTTCCAAATTTAGAAGACAACTAGAACAATTCTAACATTTATCTCTTTCTGTACCCTTTTTGATTATGGATTAACCATGTGCCCCAAGCACAATGGTTTTGGAGAAGAAAGAAGAAAATTCATAAAAAGCCAAAACAAAACTCAAGTACTGTAGAAGTTGTGGATGCTTAAGTAAATGACATATTTAATACCACTTTTCTTTTTATTTAGCAAATAGACATACAGTGTCCTGTTTGCAAAGAGGTTTTCTTGAAAAGACATAATATGCAGCTTCTGGCCACCATTACATACCTAAAAATGCTTTTGAGTTAATTAATTTCAAAACATTAAATTAAAATCTGTGGTATCACTTTATGTCATTATAAATCCCCATCGTGTTTAAATGTTTGGAGGCACTAGTTTTTGGTAAAAGAAATAACAAAATACTGAACCAACAGATAATTGAAAGTCCCTGTGTTCCAGCTTGGAAATGGATGGACATCAGTCTAACACAGTATAAAACTCCTAAAACCACTGTTTGTACTTACTGTTTTACAATCTTAGATGCAGAGTGTATCAATAAGGCAGAAACCTTATAGAATGTCATTTCTGTGTTTGTAGTGACAGAAAATTTAACAGATCTCAATTTATCAATAAATTATTCACTGTGCTATGATCTGGTCATACATATATATCAGTATAATCTTTGATCTGTAAAGGAAACTGCTAAAATCATATGCAAGCAGCAGCAACAGAATTCTGTATTAAAAAGAACCACAGATGATGTTACAGAAAATTATCCCCTTTTCCAGGAGATGTTGGAAGTTTGCAGTATTTTCAGCATAATCAGTGAGGCATGTTCACTTAACACGGAGCAAATGCTTATATGGGGTAGGTGGGCACGACAGGGTAGCACTGCATAAGCTGATTTAGAACCAAACAGCACTGGGCTCATTACAACTTCCTAAGAAATAGGATAAATGAAGCTTAGAAGTAATACTGTCCTTAATGGAATCGTGTAACTGCCATCACCTGGGCTGGTGAGCTCATCCTAGCAATCTCTGGAAGAAGTACTGTATTGTGCTCTATCACTGTCTCTGGTGGCTAACTGGTGGGGGCAGGGGAAGAAAAGCCACTTTAAAACAAGAGTGTTAACTCTGGCTTTTACAGCATCATGGATCACAATGAAAAATTAAGTGGGTGCCCGAGAAGGACGCGAATCCTACTGAGCATTGTGCAGTGTGTCACTATGAATCATGACAGTATTACTTCCGCACTGCTACTACAGAGTATTTTTAACCATGCATAGGTTACCAATACATGTCAATGAGCATATATCCTGCATTCACTTATTTGCTTGAAGTGTCATAGGAACAAAATGAGCACATCTCCAGAATCTATTTTTAGAAAGGAACTTAGAAGAAACTTAGTTAACCACTCTTTAGTTTCACAAGACCTGCAGTCAACATCCACAACTTGTGGCATCTGAAGATGAGGCAGAGAAATCAGAGAAATCCCTTGCACAGCTTTAACTTTGGACCTGAATTCAAAATTTCAGTGTAACTATTTCAAAGCATACTTTGTCATACTTCGGGAATTTCTTTACCTTTCAATCGAGGACTATGCACATGCATTCTTTGCAGATGAAGATTTATTGGGATGAATTCAAGTGTTTTTTCTCCTTTGCTGCAGCTTGACTTGAAGGAAGAACCTGAAAAACGAAAGTTTAAAGAATCATTGTCTTAAGCATCCAGATGCTCTTGTCTTCCTTTTAAAGTGAGGATGATATTTGTATGTCAGGAGTCACCTTTAATTTACTTTTAATGTGTAATTGTATACTAGGAGATGAAAGGTTCACTAACTGAGTCTCAGCATGTATCCATACTGGAAGCAACAAACCAGCTTTTAACTCACGAAACAATCTAATTTTTTATTCCAGGAGATGGATATTTTTCCCAGCTGTCTGAAATCAGTCTGCAGTCTGCTGGAGACAATGTAGCAGTTAATGTGCATTATGTTTGTTCTGTGCTAAAATCACGAGGCTACAGAGCTATGATGGCACAGCATTTTCCCAAGTAACATTTTTTTCTTCAAAGAAAAGTATTATATTGAGTAGGCTAAGCATTCTTCTTAGAAAGCTCAAATAAAGCTCAAAACCTATCTTTAGGAAAGCTATAAATTAGTTCACAGGAGGCATGATGCCTTGGAAAAAAAAAAAGATGAATATGCCTTCATATTTCAAAACTATGAGATTATGAGTAGCTTTGTGGTGGTGTAAAGGAATCTAATTAAAGTCTGACAGTATGAAAATATAATTTACCTCAAGATATTTGATACAGAATCTGTAAAAAATAAAAGGGTCTAGATTCGGTAAGTGTGGCAGTCTTGTCTCCTCATTCAGACAGCCCAACATTTACTTAGGCCACTTTTTCAGCACCCTATCATTTTGCCAACTATTAATTATTAAAATTAAAATTCCTCTCAGACAGAATTTTAAAATAAATTTTGTCAAGGTTCAGCCTTTTCTTGAAACAAACACACAAAAAGGTAAAGGAAATGTTTTAAATTGTTTTCACTTGCTCAGTTGAGACTTGCTAGCATTTATCTGTTGGAACTGCCACAGTTTCCAGCAGCACTAAGCACTGAGCCTCACAACACAAACCACTCTGCCGGAGGGCACCAATGATGCTCCAGACCAACCAAGCCTGCTTAGGCTGTTCCCTAAGCTTAGGAACGGAAAATAATAATTTAACACAGATGAAGAGCAAAGCTAGGAAGAAAAGCAATTTGCAGGAGTCAAAATTTCAGATTAGACAGGAAACCCAAGGATGCAGATTGAAATCAGGAGCTGCTGAAGATGCAGTGTGAAACCTGCATCTGAAAAACACAGAAAATTAGGGGAGTAGTGAAGGCAACTAAAACTATCAAAAAAGAAATGAGAAGGTGCTAGCAGGGAAGGAGACTTTAAGTAATTTGGAAAGAAAACAGAAAGAGGGCAGATTATTTCTGAGAATTCAGCTGAGACCAAGTCCAAAGCTTAAGGAATGATAACTGGATGTGAGACAAGGAAACACTGGCTGAATAAGAGGGAGCATAAGATGACAGCAGGTTAAAAGTACAGATGAAAGAAGAGCAGGAAGGAGAAGAGCCTGCCCTCAGGAGTACACTTCTATCCTGAGCAGGAGCACAACACAGGCAGCATTACTGAGTTGTGTTATTCCTTTTCTCTGGGAAGATCTGTGAAGCAAGTATCCCTTCCCATCCAGTGCCAGAAAATTACTGGATAAGGACCACCCAGCTGCTATCAGTTACTAGATTTGCTCAGGTATGAGATCCACACAGTGGAATTAACAACTCAATCTGCATTTACCAATAGCATCCATACCATAAAACTAACTTTTAGTCTGTTTTTAAGTAAATTGATAAGTTTAATTTAAGAACTAAAAAAAAAAAAAAAAACCCAAACAAAAAACCCCCAGTTCTTCTTATTATTGTTGCAAGATCAAATTCTTCAAAATTAAGAAATACCAGAATATAGATGCAACTTTCATCAGACATGCACCTGAAGAACTGTGAAATGGGCTTCAATAATATATCACACATTAGCTTTTCCCAGTTCAGTGAATGTTCAGTATCTTTGCTGATCATTTTAGAAGCATTGATTCAATACCTTGTTTCCAACTTTCATTTCAGTATTTATTCAGGATTTAAACATGCTGCTCAAACCTCCCTCAAAGTCAAGGTTATTAATTTCCTCAAACCTGTCGACTATATGCATATTAACAGCCTCTAAGGGCTTTACAAATTTTATAAAATAATTTTAACTGGCTGAGTTATAATTTCACCCATCCTAGTGTCAGAGAATAAACATTTAAGAAAAAATGCATCAATATAAGATATGGAGGAACTTGTCCTGCAGAACACTCATTATAATGCAACATCACATTCCAATCTGGAAGCACAGATCCCACTGGACTGAATTGCATCCATAAGTACCAAGCACTTCTGTAAAACAGCTTGTGTTTAGTGTCAGGCTTCCAAAAAAGCACAACACCCATTAACCACTTCTCAAGTCTGACTTGCCTATATAGGAACTTTGTGACGGAGGCAAGGATAGTGTCCAGTTTTTGAGAACAATATTCAGTTGCCTGAGCCTTGACTGCGTTTTTTCCTCCTTCTAGGACTGGATGAATAATAGATTTTTTCAGTTTTGTGACTGAAACAGAAAAAAAGTAATTTGGGGGGTAGGAGAAAACATTTGGGGGTGATTTCAGGTCAAACTGAAACAGATAATTTTCAGAGTTTCACTCCTTCCCAATATCACCAAATCTGTGGTTTAGATTCACCTGAAATTGTTGGGGTTTATGTTACTGTTTTGGTTTTGCACAGTCTGGTTTTTGGTAGCAGGGGGGCCACTGAGATGGCTCCTGTGAGAAGCTGCTGGAAACTTCCACCATGTCCAGCAGAGCCAATCCCTGATGGCTCTGAGGATGGACTTGCTGCTGGCCAAAACTGGGACAATGAGAGATGTTGGTAACACCTCTGTGATAACATATTTAAGAAGAAAATCAAAACAAAGTCACACAGTTTTGGCTTCTAGTCAGAGAAGAGGAGGAGGTGAGAACATGTGAGGAAAACAACATGGTGACACCAAGGTCAGTGGAGAAGGAGGGGGAGGAGGTGCTCCAGGCACTGGAGCTGAGATTCCTCTGCAGGCCGTGGTGCAGACCATGGTGAAGCAGCTGTGCCCCTGCAGGGCATGGGGGTCCAAGGGGGATGCAGAGATCCACCCACAGCCTGTGGGGGAGGTGCTCATGCTGGAGCGGGTGGATGCCTGGAGGCGGCTGTGGGAGAGCTGGTGGAGAGAGAGAGGGCCCTGCTTCCAGGCTGCAGCAGCCTGTCCTTGGAGGACTGCACCCCATGGAAGAGTGACCCATGGTGCAGCAGTTTTGGAAGGACTGTGTGCCCGTGGGAGGGGCTCATGCTGCAGCAAGTGCGGTGTGGCTGCTGCGTGTGAGAGTGGACCCATGTTGAAGAAGTTCACAGAGAACTGTCTCCCGAGGGAGGGACCCCATGGTGTCACAGGTGAAGTCTCCTCGCCTGGAGCAGCAGAAGAGAATCTCGGTGATGAACTGACCACAAACCCCCCTGCCCTGTCTCCCTGTGTTGTCTGTGGGAAGAAGGGAGGGGCTGGGGGGAAAAGGTGTTTTAAGGCCTTATTTCACTTCTCATTATCCTCCTCTGATTCTGCTAACAATAAATTCACTGTGTAACTTTAAGTTAAGCCTGTTTTGCCCTTGAAGTGTTTCCTCCCAGTCCTTATCTCAACTCATGGAGCATTTGTTAATTTTTTTTCTTTCTCTCCTCTGCCCAGCTGTGGCAGGGAAGGGTGAGTAAGCAACTCTCGTGGGTGCCTGGCGCTGGGCCAGTGTCAAACCACATCAGTTACCTAACTCCTGTATCTTCCTGGTATGTTTCTTTCCAATAAGAATACTTTGCATTCTTTAAAATTCTCATATTACTGAGGATAAAAGTTTTTGCCAAAACAACTCAAAGTTGAAATAGCCTTAACTTTCTTAAACCTCCATCTTCAATTAATATGCTGCTAAACTAAAATTGCTGTCTAACACTAATGTGGTCTCCTGATACTTCCACAGCAATCTCTTGATTTTAAAAAGACATTAAGTGGTCTCCTAACAGCCTTCTCCACTAAATTCCACAAATAGTTTGGTTGAGGTGAAGTAGGTGTCACTCAGAAAGCCCAAAATGTGATTGTGTTGGAGGAGCATAAGCATAATTTGGGGAAATTTTATTTGCAGATGCTATCTGCCCTTCTGAACACTTTAACCCAAACTCAGGCAATATCCTAAGATGAAGAAAGACACCTGCACTGGCTAAACTGAAAAGCAAAGTGGTTTTTGGCATGTGTTGACCTGAAAAGTCTGAATTCAAATTGTGCTCACATCCCTAATCTTAGCAGTTTCTATCTCTAAGTACCTGAATTTCCAGTATCTACAATGTGCTCCCACACATATATATATATTTGTACACATATATGTACAAATAACTATTTGTACAACTACAGTATTAAGTCAAATATATGTCTGGCTTGCTTTTCTTATGAAAGACTATAATCTTGGTTTTTGAAGTTATGAAGTGTACTGCTTATACAGAAGAAATCAACAAACTAACACTTCGTCATTATTTCTTATATTTGCTACAATTATTAGGTTGCTTTGTTTTCTGATAAATGTCCCTTCCCTTTTATATGTGCTGGTTCAGTCCTCCTGGATAATGTCAGTTTCCCAGGTCCACTTCATTTTTCTCAAGACAGGTCCTTTAACATTATCAACCTTTTATGAAGTCACTTGGCACAATACAGGTCTTGCAGGGTTTATATTTAATAGATTATATTGTCTATTTTTTTTAATCTCAAAAGGTCCTCTCGATATTTTCTTGCAAGTTATAATTATTACATTGATTCCTTCATTATCTGTATTTATTGGCTTGCTTATGACACTTTAAGGAGTGCTTTCCAGATGCAATTAGCCAAAGATTGAAAATACACATCTATATCATTTAAAACAAAATCACAGGAAGTGTCGTACTGGGTTAGACAATAGCCTGCCAAAATCAGAACTGGAATATTCTGATGATGGCAAACAATCATAAATACAAGAAATGACACTTGGAAACAAAATGGAAATTATTACAAAACATTTAGTGCAACACATGAGCTTTTTTTCCCCTCCAACAAATATTTAAGCAATTGCTCCCAAAAAGCTTACTTTCAGTTAGAGACCAGTTTTTCTTCATACACTAAAACAGGATTTCTCTTTTTCTGTGACCAAGAACACTATCCCAGAGCACTGTAGTACAAGAAATACCATGCTCAGTCTTATATTAGAAGATGATAGTTAAAGGGTAGAAGCACAGTTTTAACGCCTAGTTTGGGAGGCAAAGATGTGTCTCACCTAATAAATGCCACAGATTCATTATATTGAAAGCAGATGCATTCATTTATCTATAAGAAGAAATTATTCTAATGTATTTTAGTTGTATAATGAACCTGATTGCTCCATTTCTCAGTACACACACAAAGAAGTTTTGGTTGGAATATGTAGAAAGCTAGAAGTAATGAAGAAAATACTGCAAATACCTCATAAATATTTGCCAGGTATTTCACAAGATGCTATCATCACTTCTACCTCTATTTTCACAAATATTCATAAGCATAATGTACCTTTCTCTCAGAAACATTGTAGTATTTATATCTGACATGCACTGCTCTGCCTACATACACAAAATTGGGGGAGCAAGGCCACAGTGGGAACATCGAATGGTGAAAGCATGAAGCAAAACAGCATTTGCAAGCAATAATGGCAGCATGGTCATTGAAAACACATCTCTGAGATGGTGATTGTGAGGACTAGTATTAGAAATCTGACAACAGCAAGAAAGCAGCAACAATGACAAGGCCTTTGTGGTAATTCAGAGCACACATGCCTATTTCCTTATGGAATATCTCATAAACTGGGCAGAGAGAGGGGAAGGAGGAAGGCACACTGGCAGGAAGAGGCAGAAAGGCCTGCTGTAAACAGAAAACTTTGATCAAAATACAGTGTGATTCAGGAAAGTATTCTGGTAGTCTTGTAAAACAGAAAAGAACTATGTAAGTTCCCTGAATGATTTGTGAACAATCAAAAAAAACCTAAAACAAAAAGAATAAATAATTTTTTCTGCTGACTTTTCATCATCTTTTTGTGAATAAGAAATTCTACAGGAGGAAAAGATCAGCTGTCTTTTCTGCACATTTGTCACTGATGCTGTTTTATTCCACTGGCATGTGGACACTACAGTACAATATAGACCCTGACCACAGGATTCTGTTGGATATTGAGGGAACAAGCTCTCAGTCCATATCAGAATCCAAGACCACCCTTCCACATGAAAAAGAGCAAGGCAGCACTTACTGCTCTTTCTAGACTGAGGATATATTTGCACTGCCCATCCCATAATAATTCTGTGCTTTTCTGGCACAATGTGGGCAAAGAAAACTACTACACTAAGGACATGCATGGAAACCTCATGAGGTTTAACAAGACCAAGTGCAAGGTGCTGCCCCTGGGTTAGGGCAGCCTCTGACATCAACACAGGCTGGGAGATGAGCACATGGAGAGCAGTCCTGCCCAAAAGGACTTGGGGGTGCTGGTGGAGGAGAGGCTGGGCATGACGCAGCCACGGGCACTCACAGCCCAGAGAGCCAAATGTGTCCTGGGCTCATCCAAAGCACTGTGGGCAGCAGCGGAGGGAGGGGATTCTGCCCCTCTGCTCCTCCCTGGTGAGACCCCACCTGCAGTGCTGCCACCAGCTCTGGGGTCTCAGCACAGGAAGGACCTGTTGGAGCGAGTCCAGAGGAGGTCACAGAGATGCTTAGAGGAGTAGAGAACCTCTCCTATGATGAAAGGATCAGAGAATTGTAATAGTTCAACCCAGAAAAGAGATTTCAGGCTGATCTAGTTGCAACCTTCCAGTACCTGGAGGGAGCTTACAAGAAAGCTGGAGAGGGACGGTTTACAAGATCATGTAATAACAGGACAAGCCGGAATGGATTCAAACTTAGAGTGAGGAGATTCGGATTAGATATTAGGAAGAAATTCTTTAGTGTGAGGGGGTTGAGGCACTGGAACAGGTTGCCCAAAGGAGCTGCGAATGCACCACTGCTGCAAGTGTTCAAGGCCAGGCTGGCTGGGGCTTTGAGCAACCTGGTCTAGAGGAAGGTGTCCCTGCCTGTGGTAGGTGGTTTGGAACTTGATAATCTTTAAGGTCCCTTCCAATCCAAACCATCCTATGATCTAAGATTTTTATTTATTTTATTCCTGCCGAATATGCCAATTTAATAGCTAACAGTCTAGTATATTCTTAACTGGTCCAGAAAAGAAACTACTTCCATAAAATCACAGATTTCTACCTGTATGCTTCCCAAGCTCTGCAAGAGTGTCCTGGTACATGCTCAACATCTGATCACAGTGAGCAATTACACTTTTGCGCATGTTGTCCCAGTGAGGAGCAAGTTCTCCCAGATCTTTAAGTTCCTGATTCCTGTACCAAAAGGCAAAAAGAGAAGGCACTAATTAACTCATTAATCCATTAAGAGCCATCCAAATTAATCTAAAACAAGTTTGTTACAAAACGTCAGTAAGATTTCCTAATTGAAATAAAATCTTTTCAGAATGCTTGTTAGATCTGCTTTTCATCTCTGTTTTAGAAGTGCACAATAAAGAATGTCAGTGAATAATGCGGTAATTTTTGTGTTCAAAACTCATCTGGTATAAACGCAGTAACCTACAAACTGAAATACTATTTCTTTCATGGAGAAAAGAAGGCTTCCAGGCTCCAGAGAGCTGTGCAAGGAACTTTTTGTGAATAAATATGAAACACCATTGGGAAGAATCCAAAGTTCGCTTTTTCCCCAACACTTTCAGTATAGTTGTTTTGATGCACTGCTCTTTGGATACTTCCATACACATCATAAACATATTTCTAGCAGTGTTTCTACAAAAGTCAGTTTAACCAACACTAGCCCTCACCACGTTTCTTCAGCATTCATAACAAAACATACACACACAAAAAACTCCCCAAAACCCACACCACCAGTCCCCTAAACGTCATGTCCAGCCTTACAGTGTTCATTGGGTCAAAACAGCAGTGCTATGGTAACCAAATATGTCACTGGAAATCCAAAAGGAAATCCTGTAGTAAATTATCAGTTTTCCTGCACACTCTTGAGAGCTGACCTGAGTGAAATAGAGATCACTTTAATTTCCTACACAAACAAGCTTAGCTCCCTGGGCTTCCTGTTTGGTTTCCCCTTTTGCAAAGGAAGTTTCTCCTGTATCTATCTCAAAGCCACTTTGAGGGACCTGCTTCTAAAGAAAATGAAACATTCTGCATCTTCAAACATCTGGAATTGCGCAGGAGAAAATTTTTGCAACACAACTAGTTTTCCTTATTTTCCTCGAAGCATCAAGGAGAGTGTTTCACTGCAATTCCTGGAAGTCTCCAAAAAGACTTCCAGAGGACAACTCTTGCATACAGAAAAATTACTGAAGAAAAAGGAAAAACAGGGAGAAGGGGTGGAAAGAGGGAGGAAAAGACCAATGAGCCTGAAGCACAGGAACATAGAGTTCACTTACGTGAACAGCAGATCTGACCATTAGTCAAAAAGTTTTGAAATTACTTCTTAAACAGAAAAGCCACACACTGGTACAGTGATGTTTTCCACATCATCCTTAGCTTTGCATTAGTGTGAACAGTGTTAGAATAAGCTCCATAGGCATACCTCTGCTCCTAGTGAACATGACAACCAAAACCAAACAGATTGCACTAGAAGTGGAATTAAAGCATTTTGTTTATACATGTCCTTGAAAGTATCAACATGGATCCAAAGATTACAACACGTAAACTTGTTTCGAGTTTACTAATGACGTGATTACTTTCTGCCATTTAATTGCTCCTGAAACTGAACCAATTCAACTTTCCTCCATCAATACAAACTGGCAACGTTGTAGCCAAAGAATAATCTGCCATGAAAGGATGAACCAAACATTCGCAACGACCATTTTCCTTGCCAGTTTTTAGCAGCTTAACACGAGGTGTCCCTTTAAATTAAAATCTTAGGGCTTCCTTCTCAGAAAAGTGTGCAAAATTTGTCAGGGTATGCAATTTTGTTTAGTTGCAGTGAAAATATTTTGGCCCTTAATATTTATGGTGTCTGATTCAACAGTTTTAGCAACAATGTTTGGACCTGGCTGGCTTCTGAAACTTTACTGCTCCTTCTATATGGGAATACAGTATTCTATCCAAGAATTATATCCATGCCTCTATCTAAGCTCATGCCTGGAGCTGTTGTTCTAAAGCTGAAGTTAAACAACAGCAGGAATAGAAACCTTTTATCTCAGACTAAAATATCCAACCAAACCCAAAAACTTGTTTAACAGGCTGACTATGAGTTAACTCCACTGACAACAATAGCAATGGGAAGGGGAAACTCAAATCCCTCAATATTAACTTTGAAATATCGAATCCTGGCCCCATTATTGGTGACAAGATTTGTTTTGTTTCATCTCAGAAACATGGACAAATCACTGAAGAAAAATTCAGCCTCTAATATGTCACAAAAAAGACATCTACAATGCTTAAAGAAAGAGTATAGTACTATAGCAATCTAGAGCATATGCAGCATGGAAACTTTAAAGACTACATTTTCTGAATTTATTTTCATTTTAAAATACAGCAAAATCAAAACCATGAGACGATCCATGAGGATTATATGACAGACGCTTCGTCAGAAAATAGCCTCATTGCACACTTCATATCTTTATTATTTTTTCTAATGGAATTATAGTAGACAGAGGATTTAAATAGGATTTATGTCTTGTGGTTTTTTACAATTCTTCACTGCTGTTGTTGACTCAATGCAATTCTGAGATTTGGATGAAAAAAGAATTGTCTTTTCTATATCTAAACACCATTAACAATACTCCATAGTACCAAGCTTTATTATTATTACATGAAAGGCCTCTTCCAAAAGTAAACAGAGTGGAAAAAACATAATATTTTTCATATTTAAAAGTGTATAGCTCATACTAATACTCACAATTTTAGAAATTTTTAATCTATTTTAATAATATTATAATACTTTTACGGTAACTTATTTCATTGAATAACTTTAAGAACACACTTCAACCAGTAATTGTGTTAAACAACAATTGTGCCATAAAAAAATTAATATTTATAACAGATACTGGTTCTACAGAGGGCAAATCAGTTATTGATCCAACATTTCAGTGCATCCATGGAATTTTGAATAGCTTGTCAACTGAGAAGGAAGCTTAGAGCAAACTCTGTGTTGTTAAAATAGAGGTATTTATCATCTTATCCCCCATTCCAAATCTTCTCTCAAAGCCTTTTCCAGATAATTGCTCTCATCACCATGACAGATCTTGTGCTCAGCATCAGCTTAAGCTCACCTTAAAGAATGAAATCCAAGCTTTGTCTAGAGTTGTTTGCCTTTGCCTTGCTGTTCAGCTCCTCAAACTGCCTCCTGGATCGTCTTTTCTGTCACTGCCCAATGGAAACTCCACCCAAGAGCATGTCTTAGCTCTCACTGTCTCCTGCCTTCATCGATCAGCTACATTCCTCGGTGGCTTGGCATAACCTTGCCCCATTTGTATCTAACCAGAATGTGGATGTAAACAGTCTGTCCCATCCCTCATTCTACACCTTAAATATCAGCTAATTAGCTAATTTTTAAGCCTGTTTTAGGTACATTCTGGTTTTCACAGGCATTCTTTCCTTTGGTAGACTATTTATGTTCCAAGAAGTCCATTATCAAGAAATGGCTGAGAACCCAAGGCTCAGATGAATATTCTACCTTTGATTTACCAGCTCATGCTTTTTTTTTTTTAATTTTTGAGAACACCTTAGGTGCATCATTATGGCAAACCACTAAAACTACCCGAAAGAGGCACATTGAATTTCCTGTATGATTCATGTTGGTAGTTTCTACTTAAACAGCTCCTGCTTTCTGCCATGCACTCTAATAACAACAGTAACAGAAAATGACTTGCTCGTCACTTTAGATACAACAGCTTAGAAATCTGAAGGAAGCATATTCAATTTGAGCACTTTGAATGAGTGGTATGCATCATGTTGCAAAATTATTTGAAGGAAGTCCCAATATTGAAATCATGTTTCCAATGAATTTGGTTTTGCAAAACTACCACTGACAGTCCAGACACATTCCACACATTGTGGAATGCACAGTGAAAAGCTGTGGTCAGCGACAATAAATTAAAATAGTACAAAACATCAGCAAGATGCTAAGATGAAGAAGAGGAGTGAAAAGAGGGCAATCCCTCAAAGAACTTTCTTGGGTCTGATTACTCTGTCTCAGAAAAGGGAACAGCAGAAACAGCCATTTGCATCATTAAGGATAGCACAAATCCTGACAAATTGAAATATGAAGTTGAAAAGATCAGTGCAATTAAAATAAGAGGAGATAATTAAGAGAATATATGATAAAAGTACATTAACCAAAAATGCCGTATGAAGACCAAGTAGCAATGTTTTATACATACAGCTTCAAAAATCCAAGGATGCGATTCCCAGTGAAGCAAATATGACAAATTCAAAACCTAAAAATGAAATTATTTTGGCCTCCACCAAGAAAAATTAGCTTCTAAAATCTACTTTCGCGAAACATCAGAAGCAAAGAGCTTAGCAGGCTTCAAAACAAGATAAGACATTTCTGGAGATTATATTTGCAGAACTTCTATAATATTATAGCAACATAAAAATTCTGAATATTTATCAAACAAGAGCTTTGGAGTAAACATACACCATAAGCTTCAGGATATGACTCAATCACTCATAAGCAAAGGAAGCTTAGAAGCTTCTTTCTAAGGAAAGGAGCACAGGAATTATTTTTTCTAACAAAGTTCACTTTAAAATGTATGTACGTGTTTATGGATAACCATTTCATCTTTTTTGGTTTCTGTTTTAGAAAAGAAGCAGATAAAATTACTCTCATTTTTCTTTGCTACAAGATATGCTCCTGTGATATATAGGCAATAAACTCCAGACAAACAATATAACATTCCCTCCAGAAATAAAATAATCATAGTCTTTTCACTATATTGTTTCCAAAACAGACAAATAATTATTAAGGAGGAGTTAACCCTTCCTGGGGAAGCAAAAAAAAAAAAAAAAGAAACAAGTATATTTTTCTTTATTTACTAATAATTTTCTTCTAGAATCTCTTGAAAATAGTTGCCATTTTTGTCTTCTTACAGAATTTTCCAAAATTATTTCAGATTTTGGTAAGCCAGACCTGACAGGCAACTAAAAACTACAGGGTATGGTGTGCCTACCTTTTGCATGCCCTGAACAGTTGTTTAGAAACAAACAAACAAGCAGAAAAAAAAGAAAAACCAAACAAAGCAAACCAAACAGACAAGAAAATTGCACCAGAACCACATGAGCAAACGACTGACCCCAAAAAAGCCAACAAATAAATAAAAAATATATTTTAAAGCCTGTTTTCCTATACATATGAGGAGAATAGACTGGGTTTGCAAAGACTTAATAATATTCTATACTGTTTCTAAGAGTTGAAATTTTCAAGTTCCTTTTTAATTTCTATCCACCACCATCTCCTTTTTATTATACAAAAGTGTAGACAAATAAAAGCTAAATCAAACTCATTTCTCCCTTCCTGCCTTAAGACCCTTTCCCTTCCATTCTTGCCTTAAATTCTTTCCCTGCTAAAGACACTCCCTTCCTTGGATATTTTATTACTTGGATTTATCTTTCAAAACCTCAACATCTGCAAAGAGCATGATCATTTGAGGCTAATTGTATGATCTGCATTTAATAGCAGAGGATAATTCTGCATCAGACAATTGCAGAGTCTTGAATTCAGTAATGCTCAGAATGGCATCGGTGGAATTTACACTTTTATCCTAAATTATATTTTAGTAACTAGAAGTAGCATCTAGGATTGTTTTAGGGTTTTTTTGTTCGGTTATTTTTCAGTTTTGATTATTTCACCAGAATACAGTGGAATCAGCTTAAGACAATATCGCTTCAGTTCCACGATACATGCAAAAACATTTTACTTTTACAGTTTGCATTTAAAACTTTATTTCCTTCTTTCAGCTTGGAGTCATACATGTGGCAAGATTAATCACATTATTCCTTGAACAATTACTCAACCATTTGAACATTTTTTGGGTTTCTATTTTTATTCCCCTCCAATTCATTAATCAGAATGAATCATTCAAAATACAGAGTGAGGATCTCTCATCATAAAACTGTACAAAGCTTTTTTAGTCACCCTAATGCTTTAAGCAACAGGAACTGCCAAAAATACACCCAAGTCAGTGCTATTAGAGCCAAAGATGAGTACTGCTAAGTTCAAAACCATTAGCTAGCAATGTAAAAATTCAAATTATTTTTGTGATGACAGAGTTTGAGTGTGTTAAAATAACTATAATCTTGAGAAAAAGATGATTTTTCACTTCAATTTCGCATTTTTTTCACTATATTGTGGGAGGCTCTAATTTGCTCAATATGGACTTCCTTAGGGCATGCTGTGCACAAATATAACATCTGGAAATCTTAGCAGCCTTTGCTAACCAGTATTGAATGATTTCTCTGGAGTCTAAAAAACCTGTGTGGATCTTGCAAAAAAGCCTTCTCTGAGAGAGCAGTCTCAATATAAAATGTAAGTTAGCATTTTATAGATTCAGCATTGCTGAATTCTAGGTAATGTTATGTAGAGGTACCTGTCACAAAAAAATCAGGTGATGTCGCTCCATTCCAATGCAGTACAACTTTAAACACCCAAAATCAACGTAAAATCCAGCAAATTTTACTTAAGTCACCTGTGAAAGCCAGTCTTAGACTTTCACAGAGGCCATCTCTCCCAAAATTGGTTGTGAACAGTGAAATCAAGAGGATAGAGAATTTCATAGTGCCCATTTGTTACAATATTTTATCCTTCAGTTCATAAATTAACAGGGTTTAAAACTGATCTTGTCTGATGAGGACAATTGTCTAAACACTGTTCACAAAAGTCAAGCTACACTTATATTCATGTACTTATATTCCTTTATGCAGTAACTGATGGAGAGTGAGAAGAGAAAGCATCCTTTTTGATGTACGATGAGGAAAATACTGCATTTGTATGTATTTGAGCTACATTCACTAAGAGTTTTGGGAACTTTTGAAGTGCTGAAAAGAAGGTACTTACGAGAAACAATGTTGTGAAAATCCTTACATGTATAGGCATATTAACAGTGCCTCTCTTCTGTGGTTGGTTCAAATATCTTCAAAAGCCATGGCAAGTTTACCTAAAACCACCTTTATTAAATGCTATCACCTCTTATCAATACAACATTTTTGCAACACCACTGCTCAAAACCAAGTCAAGTAAATATCAACATCTAAAGGTCAAAAAAAATCAACGCCTGCTCCCAACACTTGGCATTGCTGCCTGGGGCTCAGTTTCTCAATAGCAGTTGTGTAATAAGAGGACGTAGAAAAATGCATATTTTTCAGACAGTCTGAATGTTGTCATCATTCCATAATGTTACGTGAAAGAAATAAAATACAGACTGCATAGATTTGCACCAAAAAAAAGCCTAGTGTTGACGGAACAGGACAGCCATTTCTGATGCAGGAGCAAGCTTGAGCATGTGTTTTGTACTCTGGAGAGAGGGTTTAAGTTCAGTAATCTATATCTGAAATTTGCTTATGAGTTGTAATCATAAATGCCATGGGCCAAATTCAAGTAGAGGTGGAATTTCCTTTCAGCCAAATCTCTTGCTGTGCTGATCCACTTACACCAGGTGCATCTACAACTGCAATCTTCAGTTGTATAGGTCAGTCAACTTTCTGAACAATTACTATAAGCTAAGTCTTTTCTATAATCATTAGGTTCAAAGAACCGTTTGGCTAATCTTGCAGGACACATGTAAAATATCTGGACCAGATTTGTGTAAAGAAGTATTAAAAACAGCAGAAAGGGCTCATGGGAACACCTAAAAGAGGACACAGAAATAATTTTGTAATAAAAAACAGTGACACAGACTGTACGACACTTGCTAGAACAATAAAAAATTACCATATAGATCCTATTAAAATTTCTTCCAGTGAGGTTTGAAGGATAAAATCTCTAATGCATGCATTTCTTTAAAAACATTATTTCATGCTGAAAGCCAAAGTTAAATACCCTTGGAGGTTACATATTTCAGAGCATCATGTCGGTAAATGAAAGAGTTTGGTTAACAATGAACACTGGAGTTTTATCAAGAGATAAACAATCGTAAGAGCTGTGAGAAAAGGGAATTTAAACTACAATTTATAATGAATACTGAATAGGATTAACAATTACTTGCATATTTTTATAGGTAATTGCTTCAGACCTGACTATATTGAAGCCACAATACATATAAAATGAAACAGGCTGAGTATGATAAGAAGTGGCTTCCGAGACAAAAATATTTATCCTTTTATACTAACTGGGGGAAAAGACACAGAGGAGGATACTTCAGAAGAGAATAGCCTGAAGATGGTGCAGTGTATGTTTTGTGCGAATTCAACAACTAATATAGCAACATCTTCCTCACATGTTTTACTAGATTACGAGTGTAAGGACTCCATGAGAACACACATCTTTGCAATTATTTCAAAAAGCAAAGCCCAGAGAAAACTGAAGCTCCAACCCACACTCTTATATGATGATAGATGAAGATCCCCCTATTGCCACCATCTGCTAGTATTCTACCACGTGTTATTGCTCCTTTTGGTAAGTCTTACCTCCTCCTTCAGACTCTATCAATCACTTTGTCTCTCTTTCACACCCACACTTTCAACTAGGCTTGAACAGCTTAACCACATCGGCAATCAGGAAGATCAGAAGTACTTGTCTCAATATTTGAGTGACTTTTCCTTCTCTTTCTTAAAGCTTTTCTTTATTTTGGTGAGGAGAAAATCCCACCAAAGTGATTTTTTACTATGAGTTTATCCAGGGAGGTGAATTCTATAATACGAAACAACAACAAGGGCTATTACTTGCGTTATGCCTTTGGAGAGAATAATGCAGTAGTTGTGAAAGTGGTTAAAGTAATCCTCTAGCATTTAAAAGGCATTTACCCGTGGGGCAAATGAAACTATGAGAAGTGCATGAACTGTGCAAGTCAGCATAATCTATTTTTATTGCTTACTAAAAAAAACCTTGCACATAAGTATTCTCAAACTAGATGAGGCCATAAATGCCTAAACACAGTACTAAATGAATAAAATAAAGTATTATAACATTTCATAGGATTTTTATAACCCATCATCACTATCCATAAGTATGTATCAGTCCACCGACTTTATTAAAATCAAGGTTCCAGTCTTCTACATGCTGTTCTACTGGCATAAAAACATCATACAGAAGCAACAGATGGCGTGAATAAAAAAAAAAGCTCCATATTGCAGGACAAACAATCTCTGTAAACCACCACAGGAAAGAATTGCCTGAAAGTGCACAGGACGGCTTTGAGATGCAGCACTAGGGCACAGTGTTACACTTATACATGAGACCAGATGTGTGAAGCAACTTTCATGAGGAAAGAGGCAATATCTTCTACATCACCCATTATCATTGGATAAAGAAGGCATTGTTTTTGTTTTCAGGGTAGCCCTGGTCTACTTAAAATGAAGGGGTTTCCCCACAATTTTGTTGGCACAGCTTACAAGGATTCAAGGACAGGCTACCATTTTAATCATTGCAGTGGGAAACTAGACATACAAAGGATTTTGGGAGGACATCTGTGTTCCCTATTCTCCTTTTTCCATAGGACATTGTAATGATTCTCAGACACCTCTCCGGGTTACAAGGCCAAACATGAGCTAAGGCTTCAAAGAAACATTACTTTGGTATCATTTTCTTATGCCAACTAACTTAGATTCGCTAGAGGAATGTCACATTTATCCTCCTTGCTCCTTTATTCACTACAAACTTGTCCTTTTCCATTGAATAATATTTGTCTGTGTTATTAACTCTACCCAGACACGTGGGCAAACACACCACTATGTTGTTCACACCCCTGTCATTTGCTGATTCTTTATAAAATGTTAACATTTCAGAATATTTATACTGTTAACCAAATGTTGACATTCACAGATCTAAAGTCATGACCGCACTTTAGCACAGTTCATTGCTCAGAACTTACGAGGTCACTGGAGTCCCAAAAATTCTGAGCGCTCAATTCTGTTGTTCAGTTACAGCTGTAAATTCTTAGCCACCAGAAAGTGTCCATTTCATCCTTCAAATTAGTATTTTTTAGCTCATCATTTGCATGATTCCAAGTCAGAAAAACAAAATTTAGTACTTACTATTGCTGCTGCTTCTTCCTTACCTTCTCATATCCTCCTTTATGTGCAGATTTATTAGTTCTTTAGGAACATGGAAAGAGAGGTTGGTCTCAGCCATCTGTTCCCGGATCCTCATCCACTTGTTGTCAGAAGTAGGGAATCTATATAACTTACAGACCGGGTTTCTTAACACTGCAAAGAGGAAAAATAATATCATTGCTTTACTGTGGTTATGTGACTCTGAAAATTTATGGCAAAAATCTCATGCAAAAAATAATATATTATTTCCCCCCTTGCTTACAAAATCAATTTTAGAATAATTAAAATTCTATTAAAAACATTTAATTTTATTTCATTTTTTATACTAGCATGTGGAGGACAAAGTATTACTAGTACAGTCATTACATCACATTTTACCAGCATAGTAGGTAACCCGTGAATTTAGGGTTTCAAAGAAGTGAGAATGTAAATTAGACTCTTTTCTTATGTTTAAGCTGAAGTCAGGAAAAACAGAGGGCACAAATGAACAATGAACTCAACGTAGTGCCCACCATTGCCTACCACCTGCTAGAACCATTCACAATTCCAATGAATTGCACAGGACTCAGAATTCAGCTGCAACTTCCCCTTGACATGCACACACAGAAGTCACTAGCACAATCAGAAGGTGTGCTTCTACATGAAAGGAAACTTGACTTTTGACCATTTTAGAGTTACCTTGATCATTGATGCGTGACAAGACAAGACGTGGCGTCGAGACACTGCCGCCACATAGAAATAAATGTAACAGCCCTGTCACTTTGTTACACACACTGTTTTCAGATCACTATTGCAACATGACATAAGAAAATCACATTTCTTCTTGTTTTGGAAGATTATGCTTAAAACCCATCATGTTTTTTATTTTACAGTTCTTGCACGTTGGCTACATTTCCATTCAGATTTTGCAACGATGCTCTATAATAAAGGTGGGAAATTTCTACTCTCTCCTTTACATCCTTTTTTTTTTTAACCTGATCTTATTTTCCAGAAAAAACGAATAGGGAAAAAGCTGAGGAATAAAATGTTCTGTTTGACTACTTTGAAAAGCTTATTTGGAGACAAATGATTGTCATTTAACACACATGTCCACAGCTTCGTAACTCGGAATGACTTCGGACAGCCATCCAAATCCTCCACTGGTACCTTACTGTCAGCCTTCTGGAAAAAGCTGCCTTCCAGCAGGCTCCCATTGATCTGCCGCTGAGTGGTCTATAACTCAAAGGAATGCATTCCCCATGTGTGCTGTGGGGAAACGGCTGCTGTCAAAATGACATCTACTAATAGACATTTCAATTCACAGCTCCCTGACACCATTAATGCTTATCTAGGCTGATTTATAGAGAATAAATTAAAAAAAAAGATACACAAACTATCTTGTCTATCTAAGCAATCAGGATTTTTAACAGAAATCCTTTAGGAAAGGCCTAAAACAAGACCAGAGATTCAAAGATACTGACAATAAACCCATTGCTGGCAACTCAAAGAAAGGAGCAATGTTTAAGCAGTTGTACTGCTCTGTATTCCCATCACTCTACTGAGATGTCTTTCATCATTAGTCTTCGATGAAAAACTGGAAGCCTTTTTAGAGTCATTTTGCCTTTAGTTATTAGTGATTTTACTTTCAAAAACTAAATTCTGACTTAGTGTTATGAAACAAACCAAAGAGGTGCTTAAAATCTCTGACATACTAATAACAGCAATTTTCCTTTACTACTAATACCCAAGATATATTAATGTTCAAGCATTTTTCCACACACTTTTAGAGTTTGAGGATCCTCACCACACAGATTTAACTACAGAAAAAAGCATCTCCAAGCCTATGATCAACTTTTACCCAGTGTCTGGGCTTTATTATATCACTTGGTTAAAATATGCTGCAATGCATATTTCCTATTTTCCTTCTCTTTTGCTGAGATTCTTGTAATCCATGAAACCAGTCTTGTCAGTAATAATAACAGCCTCTGTCAATTCACAAAGCTGTTATATGTTACCAATCATCTCCCACTAACAAGGCAGGGAATGCAAATTTTCAAATGTTAGGGAGAGCTCAGGAAATGAGAGGGCTGATTCAGGTCTGGCCTTAACAGGAAACTGCCAAACCAGATGATAATTTTGGGTTGAGTTTGTTTATTTCTGTTGTGCCACCTGATCAGCAGGGAGCAGGCTGGTACATTTTACCAGGACATTTTAAATGAAGATGCCGTAGACACAAAAGTCTCTTTTCTTTATTTTACCTTTTTATATCTACTTCCTAAGGAGTTCATCAAAAGTTGTTTTTCCAAGAACAGCCCTTAAATTTGCATGCAGAATCTATTATACTGAGAAATACGCATTAATCTGTTAGAACCTAAAGCAAATATGTAGCTGAAAAATCTTTTTCCTCCCATCTCCCCCCTGCCACCACAATCACAAAGAAAAAACAAAAAAAAAACCCCAGAAAACCCATCAGGACTGCAGCAAGGGACAAAGAACACTGAAAATACAGATCCAAAATTGTGACTTTTATCGTTGCTAGAATTATTAAACTACTCCTCAGCCACCAGCTGAATTTTCAGGTCTTTGATTCAGGTCTGAATTTTCATATGGGAGTAATCTCAAGTGCGTTTTAAGTTTTTTTAAATTGTCAAATCATCTCTCCATGGGTTTAGGAAGAAAATTTCCTTTAAAAACTGAGAAAAAAAAGCCTGGGAATTTTTCTGGAAGAATCCAAATAATTCCAATATGCAGTATTGCTAAAGCTTGAGATTGTCAATAAAAACTGCATAGTACTTGACATTTTCCTCATAAACAGAACTACTGAAATCATGCAATTCCATAAAAATCTCAGAAGTATCTTCCTTTCCTACTACAACAATAATTAATTTCTAACTATAGCAAGTTGTCTAGAACAGAATTCTAGAAGGCATGTAAAAGCACCCGAACAAGAATGGCAAGACTAGAATTGATTTTTATAAAAAGTAGTTATTAAAATGAGTGGAAGTTCCATAAACATGATCCCTCCTATATTTAGACAGTGATCATGAGAGGTGTTAAAAAAAGTAAAATCCATATGAACTGCAGTGGTTAAAAATGAAAAAAGCCAATTTTAAAAGCTTTTCTCTGTAGCATCAAGCCTAAAAGCCAATGCCATATATTTGCCCGTCCATGTTTTTGAACATTCCCATTTTTAAATGTGAAGACCTCTGTGCTTTTTATTCCGTGTAATATCCTTCACATTGCTTCCCCTGTAAGTAGAATAAAAAAAGTAAGAGAAGATGGAATACTCTGGTTTTATTTTCATTCCCTATTGAACATAGATCAAAGCATATCTCTGCCATATATTAATTTACTAACAGTGTTTCTATTTATATCTTTCTTCGTAGCATAGGTATATGATGTGTATTACCTCAGGAATAATAATTACAGCTTTTTTAGTTTAGCTTAATTTCAATTACTTTTGTTCTCTTTTTTATTTAGAGTACAATTTGTTCACATGCAAACAACTGGCAAACTCTCCAGCGTTATAAATAAATAACTGAATTTTGAGAAGTAAATTCAATCTCTTGGGGTATAAATGGAATAGTGATAAGGCTCTGAAATACACTACTCATTCCCACTCATTCAATAAGCAGCTCATAACTCACTGGAGGTCTGCGAGTTCCCTATCCTAAGATTTAAATTTCAGAAGAATGCCAGTGTGCTTCTATGCCTATAGGCTTAGGGATTCACAGAGGGGTATTTTTTTCAGTTTCAACATTTTGAAGGCCTGATAAACAACAAGAAACAGAAAGTACCAGAAAGCTTTACAACAGTATACACACGTACTAAATGTGTATGCATATGGAATACACACTGTTCTGGGGGTAGCTCTGTATGATCACAGCAGGGAAAGCAGTGCAGGCACCGTTGATGTTATCAGGTTTCCTGACACTTCTACACAGGTACCCATATGAGAAATCCAGTCTGTCTCCAGGCAACACCGAGAGCCTTAATCCACAGGAAGCCCAGCCACAGAGGCATGCTGGGGAAGAAGTCTGATGGGGTGGGGAAAGAGGCTGACAGTATAAAAGGAGAGCTAAAATTTTCTAAGAAAAGAAATGGGGAATTCAATAAAAAGAATGGGACTGACAAAACCTGGATCCAGTGCCCGGTGTCAGCAGGAAAGTGGAGGCAATGCTGGGTGAGAAGAGAAAGTCACAAGTACAGGAAACAGACTGAAGAGTAATTATTTATAAGAACAAACTTCCTGTGAACGCAAACTTTTTCCAATATCCTGCATGCTGTCATTTCTTGCATATGCACCTGCAGTTCTGCTCCTTCCCCTCAATTCTTTAAAACCTGAAAACCCAAAAAATTACCCAAAAAAAAGCCCTCCACGGTATGTTTGACTTTATAAACCCTAGTAGTGTTGGATGGGGTTTGGTTTTATATTGTGTGTTTGTATATGAGAATAATAAATGTAAAAACGCTGTCTAGATACACTACAGAATTGTGTGCAAATATTCTTGACAAATTGATCTAGATGTTGATATTCATAAAACTGACATCTACCTTGGAAGTTCCAACAAAATACATTCACAATCTACAGAATTTTCCCATAAAAAAGAAGTCAACAAAAAACCTCAATCAAACCCACACAACGGAGGTAACAAATAAAAAAAAACAGTCGTGAATCAGAATCATTCTCTGAACAGAAATGAAATTTCTTTAAGTTCCACTAATCTGGATGACATACAGAATCAGAATCAAAGAACTGCACTGAGTTAGACCAAATCCTTCAACAGGTCCTGTATCTTGTCTCCAAGAAAGGCTCATAAATAGATACCTAAAGATGCAAGATACCCTCCCTGCCTCCAGCTATTTCCAGTTCTGGAATTTCTGGAGCCAGATGCAGATCCCGTACATTCAGTAATTCTCAATTAACATCTTTCTCACATTGAATTAATGAAAAGAAATAGTAGTTCTGTAGAAGAAATTTTTCCATCTCTCATCTAGTGTCAACTCACAGAAAAAAGTTACAGCATTCATGCATACATGGAAGAATTTAATTTTTAGAGGTCTTTAGCGCTTCCTTCCGATTGCAAAGCTAGCCTAATAAGTCCGTCCTATCAGAGAAGTCAGATGAAAAAGTTTCAGTAAAGGTTTTAGAAGGTTGTAAGACTTCAGTAGCATTCCTCCACAACTGTATGCAGCAAACACAGAATTCTTGACAGCGCTGTGGTTTCAGATGACCCATATAACTTATTTGTGACATTGTTACTGCAGAGTAATGGAGATTCATAAACTTGGGCTAATAAAAGTTTAATGGCGCAGCATATCAGCATGTAATATTTCTCAGCATAATGAAAGAGAAATAGATCTAGTTTAACACCGTGCACTCAAGCCCAGAGTTGACCTAGAATTGAGAATGCCTTGCCAACAGCTCCCTTCACTCTAGGACAGACAGCTTCCTGATCAAAATGAAACTGCCACTTCATCAGCTGTGAGAGAGATGGATTCTCCCAGGTATTCACTTACAAATAATGCATAATTATTTAAAGGAATGCCATGCAATGACATGACAGAATCTTACAAGGTTAATTCCATGCCCATGGAAGTCACTGACAGTCTTGAAAATCATCGAATAGTAAATATGTAGGAGATGAAAGTCACTGAAGCACTGCTTCAGAAAGCATAATTGACACACATTTCCCCACATTTCACAGTAAAATGATACTGTCAAATATGTATAAAACACTTAAATATTGAACTTAAACATCTGTGCAGCATTTGAAGAGATTTTGAGCTCTGTCACAAATCTATGTGATTTCTTCAGGACCTGACATAGTATTGCAAGAGTCATCTCTTACAGATGTTGGAATTCTTACCCGCATTTAAGGAAGGTAGGTTGTCTTTCCCACTCATGCCTTCAGTCGCTGTACACTCACGAACCAATGCACACTGCAGAAGAAATGGAACAACAAATGTGACACATTCAAGGGTCTGAAATAAATCCATGGCAGTTTATAAAAGGTAGGCTGAGAAACCACCATTGAAAATAATATAAACTTCCCAAGCCTTAATTATAATCTAGATTTTTGTCTTTGTATTTCAAGATACTATAACAAAATCAGAATTATAGCCAAGAAAATGACAAAATATTATCAGCTTTATCAGCTTTTTTCAGATTTATCCATAATAAAACAAAAAGGTTTCCTACCAGTACAGTGGCAGAAGTGTTGAGAGATATTAATAGTTTAGCTCAATAAGTAAGTTTTATTATATTTATAAGAATAAGGCACTTTAGTTTCAAACAATTTTTGACAAGTTTTGTGCTTTCAAAGAGGTTTCTTCAGGCAAAGCAGATTTTACATGCAGATTTCACAGTACAAGAAAACACTTCATTAATTTTTAAAGAAGGGAAATGTAGGAAGCACAAAAAAGTCTTTAAAATGTGCTCACAGTTTGTGATTGAAGTAATTTGTTATACAAGTGAACTGGAATATTTCTTTGGTAAGATTAGTGCATAAAAGTATAAAAAGTTTATGGAAAAATCAATCAGTGTACACCTATGTTAAATGTAGTATGAAGTATATTTTTAATGCTCCTCCCACCCCCGGTCAGAAAACAAATGAGAGTCTCTAGAGGTGACAGGGAGCTCTGTTCCTAGGGCTTCCCCAGTTTCTAGAAGCTCGGTTGGAGAACCCAAGGCAGAGAGCAAGACATGGTGTACTCTCTACAAGCTGATATCTGAAAACGAATTTAACCATCACCTTCCTCTTCCATGAGAAATTCCTGTGCATAGTTTATCTAAAAGCGAGCAAACCCAATTCAAAACTTACTTATTTGAAGTAATTTAGTAACTCTACACTCTCACAATTGCATCCTCACTACCAACATATAAACAAGTCTGTGCTGCAACTAATTTGTACAAACTGGACTCCTTTAAAGACCACAGAAAATACATCTGTCACGAGGCTAGTCTTTCTTTAAAAGTATTAGAAACCCCTAGAAAGATGCTGTTAAAGCCTTCTGTCTCCCCCAGGCCAGATGCAGCTCGTTAATTACATCTCAAATAATTGCAAGAAGTCTCATCTCACATTTTGAAATGGAAGAAAAGCAAAATGAAAGAGAAGGCTGAAATAAAAGCTCGTGTTGCCTATCTTGTGCAAGTTTTACAGTTTAAAATCAGAAAGATTTCACAACATTTGTTAGCTTTTTGGAACTGGTCCCACTCACCTACTCTTTTAAAAAGGCATTGATGTCCTTCGAGGTAAGTGGTGAACAAAAAGTGTAAAATCTACCCTCAGAATCTGACCCAAAAGCAGACTGAGCAGAAAAGATATTGAAAATAATGTCCTTTTATCAAAAAATGCAGTCTTATATGTTACTTCCAAACAAAAAAATGCTGCATTCCCTGTAGCAGTATCTACTTTTTTTCCCATGAAGAACAGAATACACCATAGTGTTAAGCAGTAACCCATTGTATTAGGGCTGCAGAAACTGTGTGCTCCCATGAAATGCAGCTGAACCTGCCCCTCTGCAACAGAATTCACCTCTTCTTTGGCTTGCCTGCCATCCTCCCCCAGTTTTCAGTGTTGTGGGCACAGATTGCACATAAAAATCAACATGAACAGGACTTCAAGGGCAGAAAGCAGTGCAGCTACCCAAAGAGATAAGAAGCCTTATTCATGGCATCTCTCTGGACAGTTTTTTGATCAGAAGCGATCAAATACATTCAGTTGAGATAAAAATAAGCTATTTTTTTCTTAAAGAAGGAAAGGGACTAGGAAACTCAGGTTAGAATATTACTCGGTACATTTCCATGAGGGTTTTTTTTTTAGTCAAGGGAGGTAAGTGTACGTATTACTTACTCCAGAAATTTTAAGTCCTTAACCCAATTTGGTAATTAGTATTTTAGACATATGGTACAACTGATCATTCTAATTAACTTTGTGCAGTAAACTGAGTTTCTACCTTTTGATCCTGGGTATCTGCTGTGATGTGGTCTGTTTCTCCCTCCTCCAGCTCTCCCATCTTCACAAGATTGACTTCAATGGTACCAACTGTCTTCCCACCATCAGATGTTCTGAAAAAAAAAACAACCCATGACACTGGGTCACTTGCAGCATCTAATTCATTCAATTAAAATATTGTCAGTAAATATTTAATCCCCTCTCCATTCTGTACAGCTGCAGTCACCTGTATTGAATTGGTTATTTACAATCACCAACCAAATGCTAACAATGAGGCAACTTCTTTAGGGCAATTAAGGTTTTCATCACAAAACTCAGGATGAGTAAGTCCTATAAATGGAGCATGAATCCATGAATAGGGCCAAGTTTTCATTCTAGACCTTATCCTGTCTGTGGACCATTGGATAAAGGGCTGTACTGCACCAGTATTCCACTTAGGACCTGCAATCCCACTGCAGAGTGCATGGCTTTGTCTCCCAACAATCTTCAAAGAAAGGACATGCTCAATGTATTGATAAAACCCCTGCAAAACCATAACAATGAAACTAATTTGAATATCACTCTTCCTTTTTTAATCCCTTCACAGAGCAATTATTCAGAATCCATCCTATTTCTCGAACTGCAGAGGAAAGGTAGTACAGTTCCAGGTGAATTCCTTTATTATCATCTTCACAAATAGTTTACTTCCAATTAATCAAAAACAAATAGCAATTCAGATGTACATCACTAAGAAAAGAGTATCATTGACTACCTTTTGGAAGAGACAAGGGTTTAAACTCCAGAAAGATACCGAATGCTTTTTCAGCTTTCACTGGCAGCACAGCACCAAGGTTAATAGTACAGTCTATCTCCCCTGGCTTATTCTGAACAGCTGGATTTTTTGAAAGGAAGGAAAGAAGAGTAACAGACCATTTCATAATAATGATGAAAGAGTAACTACAGGCACCAAGCAAAAATAGGCAAAAAGGAAATGACGAGAATAAGTTTAGCAGAATTACAAAAACACAGTGAGGAAGGTGAAAAAAACCAAATGTGTTTGGGGCAATACTGTGTATAATCTGAGAAGTGAAAATAAGAGTGATGAATCAGGAAAAAAGAATACATAGTAAAGTTCAATGTAATAAAATCACAGAATTAGAGAATATGCTGGGTTGGAAGGGACCCATTATAATCATCAAATTCAGCTCCTACAGTAAAATCTAAAGAAATAATTACTCCCAAGCTTTCAATTTAAATAATTATTTTGGTTGCAAACCATTAGGTTCAGTAGAATACACTTATCTTGCAACTGTACAAATCTGGTCTTCCGTAAAGCCTTGCAAAATAAACATAATTCTTCATATTTTACACGTGCAAAACTTCATTTGCTCTAAGGCAAATTAATTACTGACAATAAAGGAACAATTAGAAGTTAACCAGTTCCAGATAGCTTTGCAATTGAAGAAGCCGGCGTTTGTGGGACTCAGCGAACCTAATAAACAGTGGACTAAGAGAGTCCATTATTGGGACAGCCCTTAAGACCCCAGCTCTGTTCCCTGGTTGGCTCATTAGCCTCCTTGCCCCCTTTTTACCTTATCCAGTAAGCTCTCCTACCCCCCCGGTTCCCCCATTATCCCTTGCCCCCTCACCCCTCAACCTAACCCCGCCTATGTACTGCCCCTGTGCCCTCAGTTCATTGGTCCCTGATGCTTTCCCCTCCCCTGTATATAAGCCTAAACACACTCCTTTGTTCATAGTTTTTTGTCCCTGCCTCCTCTGGTGGTGTGGGTCCAATAAACCTCCCATGGATTATCGTACGAGGACCCTTCCTGACTCTTTGCCGTTGATCCATTGTTAAGCTAGCTAATAGCTAACAACAGGTGTTAATCAACAAAGTATACGGAAGAAAAGTAGTAAGGGTTCAGTGTCTGAATGGTGCTTATGAGCAGGAATACATAATAATTTTGAAATGCATGAGAACAACTTAAGTGCTTTCTGAATGAAGAACTTTCCTCTGAGTTGCCACAGCCTCATGGTTTGACTTCACTTATTTCTCCTTCTTGTATCAAACTGGAACCCAAACTAGGCTATGTCAACAAATGGACTACAGCATTCCCAAGCAGAAAGGGAATACGTTATTGTCAGCAAATCACTTTATCACAAATATCTTTAAAAAACAAGGTGTGTGGTTATAAGACTGAAAACTTTTCAACCGCTTAAGTTGTTCTGATCAAAGTGTCAAGCGAATGAACTGATCCAAGCCAACAAAGCCTGTTGCTCCAGTAAAATAAAATGGAAATGGAAATGCTGGTTATGCTTTCTCAGTCCTTGTCTCTTGTTCTTTAGAATGCTAAATATTCCCCTTGCTGCTGTTATTAAAAGCTTGGCCTCAGTATGGCAGTGAGCACTGCATTGCTTGCCTGCATGAGGAGGAATATGTGTTTGGTACAGGTTTAAAAACAATGATTGATCTAATTTCACTTTTATATCTTTTTTTAACTATTATTATTTTTTGTCAAAATCAGTGCTGTTCTGGTCTAATACATATGCAATATTACAATCTGGAACATGCATTACCTGCAAGAAAAGGTAATAACACAATACAAGGCAATAAAACTTAACAGTGGGACTTGTTGCATCATAGTTGTACTTCTTCCTCCAGTTCTTATCTTCCCACACAGAAATAGGAAAACACAATTTAACAAAAAAAGCCAACAACAACAAAACCAACAAATCCCCAAACCAAAGTTTCTTTGGAACGCTACAGGCATACAAATCAACAAAGAGCTCTACAAAAGCCCAGGGCGAAACTGCTGTGAGCAGTGTCAGACTCTGTGATTTTAAAACACCAGCAGTGCATGACAGTCTTCAAATAGACATGTCAGTCATTTCAACTTTCCAGCAATATCATGAGATTAACATTTCACTTGAAAGAAAATGAAAAGGGAGAAACAGAAGTGATGCAGTGGGAAAAAACCCCCAAAAATGTAGTGATCATACTTTAATAGGATAAAAACCTGTATTATTTTACTTTGCACTAACAGTATTGAGCACACACACACATATATGTACAAGCCTCGTGTCATTTGCCTGCACAGATGTGAAGAGAATCTCACACATACACACTGTTCAACAGAGCATCAGAGAAATAATTAATTCGTTTTAGGATCCTTCATAATGCATTAGGATGCAATCAGCTTATTTGCTTAAGTTTAATAAAGCTGAGAACGGCACTCTGCACCCACATGGTGCAGGGGAGATGGTCCCTCCATCAAATTGCTCCCAGTCATGAGACAAGAGGCACTATATCCCCATAGAACAAAGGACTGCACCTTGACAACCTGCATAGGACAAGTTGGGATGGGGGATACTGCAAAAAGAATAAAATCAGAAGCACATACATGGCAAAAAATCCAGCTGGCTTATGGAGCTGGAAAATTGCTGATTTTTTTTTAGCACCCTGGGACAAAGAGCAGCAATCATCTGATACCTGTCAACAGAGCACCTGCATTTGAAATAGATTTCTCTACAATCCCAAGTCCTTAAGGATCCCCAAGTCAGTATCAGTCCCCTCAAATGAGAGGGAAGGAGATAGCCAGTAACATCATGAGCAGCAGGAATTTGTGCCCACCTTATTACTTCTGGCCATAAAATGTTGACCAAGGCATCCAGAGAGGAAGAAGGTAACAAGCTAGTGATGAAAAAGTAAGTGAGCTAGATGGACTGAGAACGGCAGTCATTTGCCTCCAATGCTGATCTCATCAAGTCTCATTACTACATGTTGAATATGCAAATTTTTTCTGGCTAATTGGTTCCCATGGCCATACACCTTATTAAAAAAAAAAAAAAAAGAAAAATATTAAAAAACACAAAGAAAAAAGGAAGCAGACTGCAGGTTTGCATGGCTGTGTTAATTATAAAAGACAAAGTGACTGCCTGAAAAGCAAACTGCATGACTGCGTCTAGCAGGCAGCCACCTTCTGCAGTGCATAATACTCAATAAATGCAATTAGCACAGGCTAACTTACAGATTGCCATAAAATTAATTTCTCCACTAGTATAACATATTTTTATATATCCAAGCACAAAAGTATTGTACTTGCACAAAAATATGTATTCTGTGAATTCACAGTGAAGCCTATTACAACAATCAATACTGGTTTTAAACAAGTCCACTGTAAATAACATTCTGTTGCATTCTAAGGTAAATAAACAAAGTTTAGCAATTCTCAGTTCCTTCTGTTTTCATTATTTCAATGTACAGTTGATTAAGCTTCATGTCAGAACATGTTTCACCTCAACTGTAATGGAGATTTGCCTGATTTATAAAGCCAAGCTGTTGTTCACCAGCTTCCTGGGGTGGATGACACAACATGAAGCAGCCAAGAAACTAATTTCAGGATGGAGACCAAGTACAACTAGTTGTAGACAGATTTCTATTGAATTTTAATAGGGAAAAGCAGCTAAATATATAGTATTTTATAGTCATCATTTGCTAGGGAAGTTATGCTAAGTACACAAATGGCTGAAAGAAATTACTGAGCTGCTTTCTAATTCTCTCTAGTTAGTTAAACTTTGTGAATATTACTACTACCAAAGTGCAGTTACGTGTTTTCTGGCCCACTGAACTACAAGCTGTTAAGAGGGAGGGAAATTAAGAGGACTTTCTTTCCAAAAATAGCTAGGTTTATCTTCTTTATTTAAAGAAAGTTCAGTCCTATCCAAGATTAATGAAAAGAAGACAACTGAAATTAGTTAGCTAGACAAATAGATACTGTCCAAGAGTTTAAGCAGTGACACATGCTTAAAGAAAGTCTGTATAGTACAGGACTGACAGACATGCAGAGGCACAACCTCCCAGATAATCTATATAATTCATGCACTCCATCCTAGTTCTTGTTTGTTTAGCTCCACTGCTATAGAGTTCCTGCTCACAGGGGCCAAAGGATCTGAGTGGTATTGACACCGCCCCAGTTTCACACTGAAGTACCCTACTTACACTTTTGTACAGCCTCTTAAGAGGAGCATGCCAGACAGGTGTACCTTATTTTTGCAGAGAGCACAAGAGAGCACTATTATCTTTTTCCTTTGCTGCTTCTTACGTGTAACTAAGTGGAAATCATACAAAAATTGCCCAAGCTAAAGAGGGCCTTCCTGGAAACAGGCAAACTACCACCACAGGGGAAGGGGCTAATAGAAGTACTGATTGCTAGCTCTTTGCAAAAAGCCATAGAGCTCAACCAAGGAAAAAAACCCAAAACATTATGCTGTTCTTAACAGAAGGGTATGGTAAAGCATTCCTCTAAATTGAACTTTAAAATTAAAATCCACTAAAAAAAAAATAAAAAAAATCAGCTTTTATTACTAAATTAGCAGCCAGTATACCTACCTAGCTCTCATTTAGAAAGAAAAAAGTATGATTTTTTTTTAATTGGACACACAATATCATATAGTCAATATTGAGAAATATTCCCTTACTGAAAAAGACTTTTGTTTCATTCAACAGCCCATTTTATCCCATTCATCACCACAACTGCATGAGAAAGCTGGAAGCAAGTGGCATTGCATTATCACTGCAAAATGAAACATGCAAGTCTACAGAAAACATCTCTCTTTTTATGAATTTCATATTGGAAACTGCAATCCCAAATCTCTTATAAATAAATTCCTCTGCCAGCATCAGTTGTTTACACTGAAGTAATTCTACAAATGGACCTTTTCGTGTTTTGATGATTAGCTACACATGCACAGGTCTACCAGAAACACTCAGCCACCAGTTTAGGGCACCTTTATGGAGAAGAAAGGACAATCAGAATAAAAACTACTTTTGCAGAGGTTTTGCAACTTGTGTCCCTAATCACTATTAAGGTATGATGGTGGGAAAAAGTAGAGCACAGTGTGTCAACAGTAAGAAACTGTAGACAAATTCTAACTCTCGACAAAATAACAGAAAAAAACCCAAGAATATTCCTGTAAAAACACTTTTATATTGTTACATTGTACCTCAGAAAGACAATGGCAAGACATAATAAATAAAAAATAAAGAGAAAACAAAAAGAAAACTCAGTTAAAAATTACCCAGACTATAATTACACCAATAATTACAGGGCACCCCACAGAGCTATTTTTAGGTCCTTAAATCTCTACTTCAAATCTAACAAAGAAGAGTCTCAATCACAGGCATTCCCTGATAAACTCACATCCAAAGAGTATCAACAAGAATCAAGTAGAAATTCATGCTCTGACAAGTCCCTTGATGTATCCTCTATCCTCCTGAGAGGTACTAATAACTCAGAGTGATTAGAGGAAAGCAAGCTTAAATTAGTAGACTGCTCTGGTTAAATTGCCATCAAAGAAATGTGGAAAATTTGTACTGACTTTCTGCTGCTGAATAGTCATAATCAGAAAACAATCCCACATTTGAAGGGTTAGGATTTTTTTTCTTAAAAAAAAAATCCAGCTGACTAAACCCTACCATTTAATGTATCTGCAAATTAATTTGAATTGGTATATTTGTCTTCTAGTGTTAGCTGAACAAAGAGGACAACCAAGACTAAAAATATTAATTAAATTTCTCATCTATTTCTTATGAGTTTTCCATCTTAACTTTTTGATTACGAGTTGGATGGGTGAGATACAAAATACTTACTCTGAAACTGTCCTGAAACTTTCCATTTTGTCAATTACTGTGCCACGTGTTGGAGGCAATCTTTCAGATCAAATTCTCACTATGTCAGTTACCGAAGCAAAGCTTATCCCAAAGAGCTAGAGACAACCTGAATTCCTGTAAGAATAGATTCTTATAATCACAAAGCTGGAATTCATTTATCTAGCCTTCGATTCCCATAGAGAGCAGTCAGTTCACATTTTATCTCATTGGGGTTTTTGTTAGACAAAGTTATCTCCTTGTTAGGTATGGCATTTTCTGTGTTCAGGAGAAATTAAAATCAAAGTATTTTGTTAACTCTGCCCTGTAAACTACACACTCATATGCAGCTACTCTTGTTGAATTAGGAAGGCAGGTGCCAAAATACTTCAAGAAGTTTCCATTTCTAAAAAATGTCCTTGACACAGTGACAGTACCACAACATCTCTGAATGGATCATAATTTGCTCCTTAAACCAAATTAAGGCTGTCTTCCTGTGCTCAGGATAACAAATGTAACACAACATTCCCACAGCACCTATGAAAAATATCCCAGGCACAACACACACCAGCATCTCAGTTCTCCCAGCCACAGCTTCTTTCCTTCCAAAATGTTGCCTCTGTAGACACGTGATGAGTTTGAGCAGTTGCTCTGTGAAGCTTAACTGTACCTTCCCAGTAATCCCAAATAAGCCTCCATTGCACTTGCAATAATCAGCTCAACAAAATCCCTGCACTATATAAAGTCCAATGAATTTAATCTGAAAATCACCACCTAAAAGGTTGCCCCTAACCTTCAAAAGGTTTTGATTTGTATCTTCATTTGTCTTAAGCCATGCATGACAGTATCAGAGGTGATAACTGTTTTTCCTTCCTTCAGTGCACAGAAGATACTTTAAGAAGTATATGTTCAGCCCAGCCTGAGGTTTTGAACACTGGCTCTGAGCCTCCTGCAGCTCTGCACCCTGTCACTGTTTAGAGCTGTAAATCACACCCACCACAATTTCAGTATGGCTGCATATAACAATGAGTTTAGGAGACTACAACCATTTTCACATGGGAGACACCTTCAATAATTAGGCCTTACTTCTTTAAACATGCCTAATAACAAACCAAACTATACACTGTTAATTGTTTAAACTGCACACACAAAACAAAACTTAGAATCTTATGCTCCGTTCTAAAGGAAACTTTGAAAGAATATTCCCTATGCCAAGTTACCTGCAATTCTTCCACAGGTTATCATATTATAAAATTACCTTTTCTAATCTGGCACCTGGGAAGCTCCAGCTTATAGGGTTGGTATTTAATTTTGGTGTTTAACTTTGAATTCGTGAGTGGCAGAATTAGAAGCACTTCAAGTTGACATCTAATATACCTGATGGAATATGAAGTTCAAAATGCAGTCAAGCAGCAATCATAGAAATGTTTAGGCTGGGAAAGACCTTTAATAGCTTTGAGACCAGCCATTAATCCAGCACTGTCGAGTCTATCGTTAAACGATGTTACTCAGGGCCACATCTATATGTCTTATAAATACCTCTAGGGGTGGTGACCCCCCTACTTCCCTAGGCAGCCTGTTCCAATGCTTGATAACCCCTCATGTGAAGATTTTTTTCCTGATATCCAATCTAAGCCTCAACTGGTGCAATTTGGGGCCATTTTCTCTTGCCCTCTTACTTGCTACCTGGGAGAAGAGACTGACCCCCACCTCACAACCACCTCCTTTCAGGTAATTGTAGAGGGTGATAAGGTCCCCACTGAGCCTCCTTTTCTCCAGGATAAACACTCCCAGCTCCCTCAGCTGCTCCTCATCTGACTTATCCTCCAGACCCTTCCCCATCTTTATTGCCTTTCTTTGGATGAGAAATGCCAAGGGTTATTAACTCACCATGATTTACAACAGAGGGAAACACTTACCTGAGGGTAAGGGTCAACTGTTGCTCCTTTGACTTTACCAGATCTCCTACTCTAAAAGTTGCACAGCCCAGGAAGCTTCGCTACAAATCAAAGCAGAAAGAAAAGATAACATATCCATTCATTTTTAAATTGTTACTTCATTTGGTCTCACATTTGAAAATCTTTCTTTGGTACCTAGAAAAATATTGCATTTCAATATAGCAGTTTGACACTCTATTCACTAGAAATTTTTTTGTGCATCTGTAACATGATTATTAGTAAAATGTTTAAAACATTGGTTTTATGGGCAGGAACCTTTCTCTTTTGCATTAAGAATGGTCAAACAACTTGACAAAATAACAGGTTGTAAGATGTACAGCCACAGGAAAATTTTCATTCACTACAAGTATTTTCATTTTGCATCTATTTCGTTCTATTTTCCTAACTTCTGGATTACAAGAAATGCTAAGTTTTCGGTGTTTTACCAAACTTGTTCTTGCTATGGTTTTTCCTCAAGCCTGTGGCACTACCATCCATGTATTCCAAATATTAATATATTTGCAAGGAAGGTATTTTTAAATCGAGTTCAGCACAAGTTTATTAATAGAAATGTTGTATTTCTCTAGTTCTTGGCAATGTTTAAAGTACTTTTTTCCCTCTATTCCCATTTTAAGGTGAACCTATTCACTGCAAGTACAGAGAAATGTGCTAATGCAACTAGAATGCCTACAGTTAAATTAAGCTACACCACTAAATCTTTTTCGTCTGTAAAAATCACCTTCACACACACACACACACACACACAAAATCTTCTTTTGCACTTCGGTAATTTTTTAACCTCTGCTGATATCCTACTGCATATTGCTGAATTCCCGTTTTGTCAACTTGGCCAACAGTAGTATTCTTGCCTTGGGAACAATGGGAAAGAAACTAACAGCCTGCAACCATCTTATATCCATTTGTCTTTCAAATATACAACACAATGTCACTTGCTCTAAATAAATTATAATGAGATCATGACATTATGTTTAATTTTTTGCAATAAAACAATAAGAAGGACACAAAGTTTGTTTTTTATTACATAACACTAAGTTTACTGTTGGAATGGCAAATTAAAATTCCAGGCTAAATTATATACATTTTTGGATATACAAATTAAAGAAGAATCAAGTCGCTCTGAGTCAACAGAGGCTGCCTGCAGAGAGCAACTTTCCCTTCAGGGAAAAACAGAAAAGAATTTGTTGCTGCTGAGAAGAGTAACTTCCTCTGGTAAAAAAAAATCTTCAGCCTGCTTTCTTTCAGGAAAGCCAGCAGGATATTGAGTTTTTGAATGCAAACAATAAAGCTCTACACTAAGATCAGTTTTCTTCCATATAAAATGTACAGTTCAAATAACAATTTTGAAATTAGATAAGCACCAACACTGATCTCCAATTTGGTAAACTAAGTCATGAGGTATGGCTTGTTCCTATCAATGACACAGGCTTAGATTTCCTATGCTTTTGTCGACATGTAAGCAGCAAAGGAAATAAGACACAAGTTGAGAGTCTATGGAAGGCTGGGAAAACAGTGGATCTGGGAAGTGATGAACAGGAAAGGAAGGAGGAAAGGAAGGAGGGAAGGAAGGAAGGAAGGAAGGAAGGAAGGAAGGAAGGAAGGAAGGAAGGAAGGAAAAAGGCCTGCAGGATATATAGAGAGAAAAATAACACAGCTGCACAAGCAAAGATCACGATTAGTTTTCAGTGCCAAAATGAAATGTACTTCTACAAAAAAGACATCCAGGTGTGACACACAGTGATGCACAGCCTTGCTGGAGTGAACACATGGGTAGTTCTGTCTTCCTTTAGATCAGTCAACATGACAGTGTTTCTGCACTAAAACTCTGTGGTCACACATTTAGCCCAGATTTTTTATCTTCTTCCAAGAGCATATCCTTCTTAATACTGTAAGAACACATTCCACAGCACAGTGTCTCTATGGCAGCCTTTATTCTGGCATTTTTTTACATTTGAGTGCTTGTATTTGAAACCTGACCATTTGGAAAGGGGAAGAGGGGTATTTGAAATGAAACTGAGGTAAGGTTTGGTCACGTGGGGCTTCTTTCTGCAGCACAATAAAACTATAAATATATTTAAGAATCCTAAGTCAGAGTCATCATGTGACCAGGGCCAAGAAGCAATTACACTGCTATCTTACACAGTCAAAGAGCTTGTATAAAGTCAAAGAGCTTGTATAAAGTAGGCGTTGTACCCACTAAACATCTCTGAGTGTTGTATCTACTTCTCCAGTGTCGTGAAATTAAAGGTGAATGATTTCATTGGCTTGAAACATTCTACTTAGTCCTCTTTTTTATATTTTTATGCTTATTTTGAAAAAAAAATTCTTTGCTTCACAATACAGAGCTATGTGCAAAATCAAGTAAAATTTTAAATGATCCCATGCCCCAAATGAAGAGAGTTATGCTAATGTTCAGGGGGTCTAATATCAAACTGGAGAGTACTTTTTCCGTACTGATTTAGATACCAATAGTTCACCCTGGGGCCTGAACTAGCTGTCTACAAATCAATCTAACTTTGCCCACGTGACTTGGAAAGGCTTGAAAAGTAGGCTTTAAACAGAATTGCTGCTGTAATGCTAATTGCAGAGTAACGTTCCTTCGGAATTTTGCTAGTGTTGTAGTCACAATAATAAATGTTAAGATAGGTGCCTTGAGTAGCTTGATGAATAATCTCAGCTAGCCAAAGAGAAAAGTCTCTATAATAGCTATATGAAAAGTTAAAACACAACAGTTATTTCACTGAGATTGAACTTGCTGCCAAGTTACAGATTTTTCAAACACTAGCTGAAGTCCATAACTATGCCATGGAAGCCCTGGTAAGGCAGAAAAGTCAACATCTTAGGCTAAAAATCCAAACCCCCAGTTATTTTACGTGTTTGCAGACAGATCTGACACCTGCACGAGGTGGTCTTTGGTCTTTTATTCAGCTCTAGCAGGACCAACCTTTCCAACCTCCACAAGGTGTCCGTATTATCTGGGAGGTTTCAGCCCTCTCAGAACCAGAAATTACTTCCCAATACCTTTGTCAAAAGCTCTATCTATAGATCTACACATAAAAATGAGTCATATGTTGCCAGTGCACTTTCTGAAAACACGAACCAAAGGCAACTCCTGCTGCAGAGCATTTGATACCCTGCACATGAAGACTAGAAGGTGACAGGCCAGGCTTATAGAGGCAATGCCACTCCAGGCTCTCAATTTCACCCAGATTGCTTGTATGGCATTAGCAAGGAGTTTACACAGTTGTGCTTCTCTTAGGACAGCTTCAGTTGAAAAAGGTTTTCGAAAGTGTTGTGAATGGGATTGCATCTATCAATGAGACTACTACTCCTGCCTTGATTATTTTATTTTTTTTACCCAACTTTTGCTATTAAAAAAGCTTGTCAGCTCCTGTTGAACAGTCAGTGTCTGTGCCTGCTGATGAGATGAAAAAAACCCCAAAAACCAATCAATGAAAATAGTTGCTTACCCCGACATCTGCTCTTGGTTCCTTGTGATCAGGTAGGACACTGGTGCGGACCTGAGAGAAGGGAGGTAAAAAAAGCCATTAATCATTACATTTTTTGTTGTTGCTTCCCAATTATAATGAAAGAAGTGCTCATGCCTTTCTTTCCTCACACTTTTGACATTTTGGAGATGAATTTAAATGGAATTATATATGTATATATAATTTATAACAACTAGTAATTTAAGCACAATATCTGCTGGTTCATGTGAAGAATGTATCTTACCACCGCCCATTTATCATTCTGAACTTTCCTAAGTCTCTAAAGGGAGAAAAGCTGTGTTCAGTTCTCCCTTTCATAAAAGGAGATTTTTTTGGCTGTAACTTGAATGACAGAATTCTTCATCTAGAGGCGTTATCTGGAAACAAAATTTTCAGCCTCACATGAAAGAGCATAGTACATTAAAAAGTATTTTCTTCAAGTAAGTACTTGCCTTTGCCAGCTGATCTGCAGAAGAAATTCTGATCCCCAGTCTCACTTAGTGTATGACCCTGCCTCCTTCTGCGACTTGCTGAGCATCTCTGAGGTGAGAGATGTTTGTAGGAATTCAAAGAGGGAAAGTCTCTATATTCTCCCCTACACGAGACCTCCAGCTGTCCCTGTGTTTTCTGCAAGGTGGAGCTGCCACTGTATTCAACTGCTTTCGTTTCACAAGTATGGGATAACCTGACTTCCTCTTCTGTATTTCCCAAAATATAGTACAGGTTGGTCTGTGAGTGTGGGTGGGTGTGTGTCTTCAGTGTCTTTACAATTTGATCATTGAGGGGTGGCTGAGACCAGACAACCGATTCAACGGCAAAAATCAGACAGAAAATGTATAAGAAAACCTCTGTGACATCCCTCTAACATGGCCTGCCTGGGCCAAAAGCAGCCCTTTAGAATAACTTGCTGTTAAAAGAAACATACAAGGGAGAATACACTGAGCATGCACATCTGTTTGATTACCTAGCCTAAATAACAGATATTCATTCCCCAAGCAGAAACTTTTGGCTTGATTTCCAAGTAAAGCTCAAACTCATTTTGTAAATCTCTTGGCAAAAGACTCATTTTTTTTTTCCATGCCCTCAAATGTGACCCTCAATTCTTCTATTCTAGCTGCAACTTAGTACAAAAAAGAAGCCCTCCTTTAAAGCAAAGGTAATTTAATTGTCTGTTTGTTATTCTAAATACATGTTGTTATAAAGCACCAATATAAAGTCCACCACAAAGACTTGACAAAGCAGAACCACAGTTTTTCTCAGTCAGCTCTTATTCCTTGATTCCCTACAGTGAACATTGTTTTTTCCATTAAAAGCCTGAAGATAGTAAAAAATGCTATGATTAATTTAATGAGGGACAGAATACTTTAGAAATCTGTGGGAGTCCTCATTTGGATGCAATTTTACACTTAGATTTTCCCCACTAATATAACATTAGCAACTCCAAAGCATTTGGCTTTCTACAGAAAACTAGAACAAAATGTTCAATAGCAATATTTGTATCTGAAATTTACCTTTAAATGCTTCAAGTCAGAAATGAAAATGAAATTACTGGCATTTTCTTGTTGGTGATACCTATCTTTCCCTTTTGAAGCTGGGGAAATAACTTAGAGCAGATCTGTTTCTTAAAAGAAAGATGGAGTATCAACACCCTGGCCGAAATTGTTATGTCATTTTAAGATGCTAAAAAGCTGTTGAATGTGCCAGCCTCAAAGAGGTGACATCTGGCCCAACAAGCAGTGAGGTATTCACCTTTTCTATTTATTATTATGTCTATTTATTCAAGAAAAATAAATAATTTAAGCATTAACCTTCCTCTTAATCATTTACTTTTGCAATTGTAACCCAGCAGCTGTTCAGCAAATATTTTAAAAAGTATACATGTTTTTGTGTGATACTAAGTTGTGCTTCACAGCAAGAGAAAGTTCAAGTATCTTTTACGCTTATTGAAATCCAGGGAATTCAACACTCATTTAGAATCATAGAATATTAATGTCTTCTTCTGCTGGGTAAAGTTTCAGTTCAGGAGAACATATTTCTGCTTTTCTGACCCAATATAGAAGTGGAAAGGGATGTCAACACCTGACTAACCTAGAGCCTTCCATGTAATAAAAGCATATTCCTGAATTTCAAATGGATTTAAAATACAGAAACAATTTCTGTTGCATTTTGCAATACTTTTTTGTTCAGCTATGTTTGCTTCTTTTCACTTGGTTTTAACCACTTTATGACCAGCAGCTGTACAGCCAAAACTAACTCTCTCTTTGGTGGGACTGACATTAGGCTGTACCTCTCTTCTCCCCCAAATATATTTTGTTTGAAATTAAATTTAATATCTTGATCCAAGTGTGTGCAAACATATATAATTTAAGAAACAGTTTTATTATTTGATATCTAGTAAAAGAGAACCCACATATGTGTATGTAAATACCTACACGGGAGGTATGGTCTGATCCCTTTCAGGTTGTCTGTTGGGTGAGTTCCTGAACAAACTCTCCGAGTGCTGCAATTATTGGGGTATCATTATGGGATGATCACACAGGCCTCATTACAATCACAAAGTCAGCTCATAAACATTTATAAAACTTAAGAAACAAGTCAGTTCTAGTCCCAGTCCACAAAATGAAAGAGAAAAAATGGAGATAAATACAGAGGATTTGAAAGGTCAAATATCTCTCAGTGCCTTTCCTGATTAAACAAACTGCTGCACTTTTTAAAACCTTGTCATAAATCAACTTTTCCCTACTGGCCCCATCTAGAACAACTACAAAATATAAACGCAAGCCGAAAGTCAAATTTTAATCCCAAGTATCCACTACTCTGTTAGAATTTCAGTTTTCTCATTTGCTCTAGGTTCTCCTGTGCAAAATGAAACCTCTGAGTGGGGAGTTCATTTACAACTGGGGTACGACCACGCTCCCCTGGAATAGCACACGCTATAGCTTTACCTCCCCAGACAAGAAGAGATCACAAAGGTATGCAAGAAAGACAGCTTGTGACCTAGGCTAAATGCAAAATGTTTCTGACAAGTAGCTATTCCTGTGATTTTGTTTGTAGAATAATACATTAACTTTTGTACACCACAGATTGTTGTACCAGGAAGAACACCAGTTGACAACAGTGGGCACTCATGATATACTTAATTTTCTTTACATCTCATACAGAATAATATGCAATGAGTAATGCATTTGTCACAGACATATCTGTTAAATTTCTCTAGGCATAAATGCTAAATTCAGCTTTAATGAACTGTCCTTTAGTAGAAGGCAGTTTCGTGTGATTAAAAAGAACATTTCTTTCAGTGGTTGGCAGCACTCTGAGCCACATCCACACACACTGTCAAAGTACAGAAGATTGAATCATTATCATTACTGAATCTTTTGTCCCTGCCCTTAATTAAAGCCTTTGCATTTCAGTTGATGATCAAAGGCCGTGTCCAGAATGCACTCAAGTTTTGCAAACAAGTAATGCTAGATCCTTTTGCTTGGTTACTATGGATTTTCTCCATCAAATCAACGATGGCTTCTGTTGACTTCTCAGTACTCACTGCTGTTGGCTGCTCAAGTGCACTGCTCTGCCATCACTGCTATACACTCCTGGCATCTCACAGTAACTAAGTACACACATCAGGCAAGGCTAGGCAAGGCAAGGCAAGGCAAGGCAAGGCAAGGCAAGATAAAAGAGACTACTGAAAGCAGTCACTGAAAAATTTACTTGCACTCCTTCAATAAAGCACCTTCCAGGAAAGCATTCCCAGCTTCAGTACAACCGGCAGTCATATGGGAACATAACGTGCACACACATTAACCTGAAGGTGCTCTGAGACCGTGACCATCTGCACCTTTCTGCCCCCACAGGAAAAGAACACTGGACTCTGCTAACACAGCCATGCAGCTCCACAGACAGCTGCTGTGGGCAGTCAGCCCATCCTCACCACCACTGCCTGCCTGCCAGCCAGGCACCACCACTCATCAGAGTCCAGGAGTAACTATTTCCTGAAATTTTTCAAAGTAGCAGCAGCTTCAAGTATTTTGCTGGGTGAGCTGAAAATGCTGAAATTGTTACTGGGTTCTGCAAAAACATCAGTCAGCTTTTATAGGATAGAATCCATTCCAGTATATGCAGCAAATTAATTTTTAAAAGAAGATAATGTACATTCACCAGCTATTTATTTTCATTGTATAGATTGACAATTTGCTAAATAGTTCTATCAACATATTGTAGTCAGCAAAGTAAAACACTTCCGTCAATACTTTGTTGTATATGTGCTTATTGGATGGAGGAAAATACCAACACAGCAATTTTCCTATGTTTAGTGCACAATTATTTCCAAGAGTCCATGTAAAACAAAAGAGAAAATCTATTTCCAATGGGCATGCACATGGCATTGCAGGGTTTACAGTTGCAATGCAAAAGCTGACCTGAAGAGAAACTAATAAATGTTAAAATTGAATTAAAAATTAAAACAAATAGAAGGAATATAAGCTATGTCAAATTACTGTAATGTTTTATAATAATTATACAAAGTTTATTATCTATTAATTAAATTAAAATTATAAAATATTTATATATATATATATATTCGCTACTACAGATAGTAGGGAAAATATGTATGCCCCTACTACTTGCTGTACAGCAACTGACAGTTTCATCTGTTTACTTATCTGAAAAGGTCAAACAGACGGGCAGGACTATCTGCATCCTTGTCATAGGCAGCGTTTGAATGTGATTCTTTTGCAGAGCATAGAGTCAAGACCATTCATTTGTGCAGCACTGACACTATGTGCTACCTCCAGGCATACTTCTCAAGATGTAATGTGAGGATAGTAGAAAATACATACTTCTCAGTCTCTAAGAATCATCATAAACTGCTTTTCTTTCAGACAGCTCTCCAGCTCAGTATCTTTCTCTGGGTAGGCTGCATCTTTGTGTGCTTTCTAGAGAACACACGGCTCAAGAGAATCATTACAAGATCCCCCAAGCAAAGACTGAGGTTAACAGAATTTAACAGCTCATGTAGGTACATAATTTGGTGTATGAATAGTGAGCAGAAAAACACAAAAGTCTTGGGTGCTTACAAATACAGTTTTGGTTGTCTATTTTTACAGTTTGGGTATTTGATCAGAATGGCCTCAAAAAACCCCACAGTTCAAAAAGAACAGATTACTTAGGAACTCTCTCTACTAAGCACACCGCAAAAAACATACCAACTCTGCAACATCCCATGGAAGCTGGAACTGATCAAACGACAGAAAAGATCTACACATTATGAGTGCTTTGGGGCATGCAGCAGACAGTCGGATTTAATCCAGCAAGGCTTAGCTTATTAACTCAGCATAATTGCCAGCCATGGCAGAGCTGCACCACTTTGCACAGTGCCTCAATGCAAAATGACACCAGCCCTACCCATGCAAGCGCCTGGTGTAGCTCAGATTCCAAGCAGAGGTTACATAGTGGGGACAGGACCAGCTCGGCATGGATAAGAGGTACAGCTGCTGGCACTTGGTCTGCCGATTACCAAACACAACTAAGATGTGCAGAGAGGGAAAAGAGACAGCTCCTGTTAGCGGCCCTTCCCCCACGAAGCACTAAGATCACACACACAGCTTGTTCCTCAGTACACTGCAAAAAAGCCTGAAACCACAGAGCTGGAAACACCCCTTTGAAGCACACTGGTAACAACCTCCCCATATTTAGGTCTATTCTATTCCACAGTTATTTACTTTCATATTGTAAATAAATAACCCTTGAAGGCAAAGTCCTGAGATTGCTTTATCTCTTGTAGTTACTGGAAATAAGAAAAAGCTGTCAAATCAAGCCACGTAAATCTAAATAATCTTTAATATATTTTTAGTGTATGCAATGAAAAAATGGAAGAAAGGAAGAAAGTGTGTATTTACCTTGTTAACATAGCACACGGCATGAGCACTGGATTCAATTTTTTTAAGCAATTTGAAACAGCTTTTTTTTTCCTACAGAGAAAGATCTGTCAGATGTAAGGTTATATGACAGATTAAAAGTGACAAAGAAAAATGACCTCCAGAAATTAGAGATAATTAACATTTGAGTCTTAGCATCATGAAAAATAGATGTTCTTCTGCTACTTGTAATTAATTTGCTCTTTACTGAAACTTGGGGTACATATACTCTGCCAGTACCAGTTACTGCAGAACATTGCTTTTTGGGGAGGGGAAAAAGCTGTGCACTGCTGCACGCAGTTAAACTTTCTTATGTTGCATGATGAGCTCATCATCACTCCCGTCCTGAACAGCTCCCAGCAGAACACGACCTTTGCACTGTGCTTCCAGTGCACGCTTTGCACCTGTGAAGGAACACCTACAGGTGGTGGCTCAGGCATTGCAGGGGGCTCAAACACAGCTGCAAAGTGTGTAACCATGACAGGCAAGTGACACTCACCCACCCCAGTCCCCCACAGCGATGAGTGCTGACTGACACAGACAGCAACACATTCCTGTCTGTCAGCCAATCTGCTGGGTTTTTTTAAGCGGTCGAATTTTTGCAATCAATGACCACTGGTAGCAAGCTAATGAACTACAGGCTTTTTCCTCCATCTTTCAGGCTTTTTTGAACAAAGCCCAATGATGCGATGTAGCCTTCTAAAGTCTTAATAGGTACTGAATATTCTAGGCATTTTTTCAGTTATAATTTTAATAAAATATAATGTAAAAACACATTTAAGTCTGTAGCTGTACAATCAGCCAGTAGGCCTTATTCCCTTCCCATCATAATTTCCAGGAATGACCCCTTTAAAGTCTGTTTCATACTGGGAACAAGATGCAAAATTTGAAGAGTAAAAATCCCCTTTGAAGTGCTTGTGATGCTTGCTCTTCCCTGCTTTCTTCCTCTGCGAAATATAATTCACAGAAGGCAAATTCTGGCTTCTGTCAGCAAGCTACAGATGGAGCATTCCCGAGCTCTTTCGGCTCTTCATTTACATGGGCCTGCTAATGGGGAGTTGTTACTTGCTCAAATCCAAATACCTCAGGCTGGCTACTGCAATGCCACTATCCAAAAATCACAGAGACAGACTCCACAATCCAAAAAAAGCAGCGGTTAACATCAGCTAAAGAAATCCAGATGTTCTGACAAATTATATCCCAAAGAATATTCACTCCAGAATGGTGAAGAAAATAGGACACAGGAATATATATATAGGGGGGTTTTATCACACTTTTTCACCTCACTACCCCCACACCCAGCTGTACATATTGCTTCAGCAAAACATGACTATCTGGCAATCTCTCAGTCTATCTGTCTGAGCATCTTGCTCCCCTGAAGCAGCAGACTCTAACCCAAGTGTTCAAGTAGGAATTTCAGGGTAAAATGCCTTCCTAGAGTGCAAGATTTCAGCACTGCTCACAGGGCCTGAGGCAGCTTGGTAGGAAGAGGAAAAAAAATAAACCTCATTCCCATATGAATATCGGAGAGATTGTCCAAAAAACCATGCTAGAGAAGCCAAGGAAAGAACTTGTACTCTAACCACTTATTTCAGGGGGAACTTGAGAGGATACAAGCCAAGAGTGGTAAAAACGGCATACCGTTGTCTGATGAACACCCCGGCCAACTCAGTCTCATTTTAGTGCATAGCAGACAACATGAATTAAGGCAAATATTACTGGACTGATCAGATGAGATCAATGGCATCATAAAATTTCCAGAACATGATCTTCTGCATCAAAGTTTCACCAAAATTTGAACTTTGACTCTGAATACCTTGACAAAATAAATTGAAATCCCATTTTTTTTGCTTCATTGAGTAAACAGTCTTTTTTTGAGTATGCTAAAGTCTGAATTTCGTAATTTGCATCTATTGCCATAAAAGTTGCATTAAGAAATCTTACTATAAATTAAACATGATGCCATTTCCCCTGACGAACCAGCTGCAAGAAACAAGATTTATATTTGCATCTTGTAGAGGTATTTCCAACACTCCCAGTTCCTCAACAGATTGCAACATCTACTCAAGTGACAAAAGGTTATTCACATATTAAACACAGAAAAAAAGGTCTCACTACCTTAAACAAGCCCAGACCTCTTAATACTCTACACAAAATATCCCTGTCTTCTGACTCATGGGAGATGCTGAAATGGAGAACTCAGAATTTAACATGCTGGAGCAGTCACATCCCCAGTACACGAAGCTCCAAAGTTTCCTTGAGAGGCTGGTATTATCCCTGTGCCAACACCTGAGTGCATTGCCAGCTAGAAGCCTTAAGTTCAATATTTTGAAAGAGTTATTTTTATGTGAGGTACCAAACTAACCAAATATCAGCTCTCACAGAAGCAAACAATTGTTTTAAGATCACCCCCCCCAAAAAAAAAAGTTGAAGAATTTATCCCGCATTGCTTGTTTGATGGCAACTTTTTAGCATAAAGTTTTACATTTTGAAGTGAACATTTTACAGCAATTAAGCTCAGCCAGTCAGTCTCGACCTTCCTCATTTTCCCCTGGGTGTCTCCCGCAGGGAATTCCAGCAGTGGATTTTCCCTGCAGCTACTGCTACAGGTAGCTGCAGCAGTAACATCACCAGGAAGAACTTTTGTGAAGACTTAGAAAGACTCACATGGATTCCCTACAGTCTGTGCCAGGTCTAAAAGCAGAGCCATCTATCAGTAACCTGGACATCTGTGAGACATCTAGAGAAGCAGAGAAGGCTGCATATGAAAGAGTACGACTGGAGCATATGTTTTCCGGCTAACCCCACTCCCCTCAAAATCCATCATAAAAGTATGAAAGGCAAACAAGGGCCTGGTATTTTCAATAAAAAGAACTGTTAGCAACAAAGGGCTGTAAAAACCTTCAGATCATTTGTTTTAGTCTTTTACTGTCACAGACACCACATAATAAAACCCCCTCCACACATTTTTGAATCACACCTTGAAATCATTTGAATTTATTCTCCCTCCCTTCTGACTGGAAGGTCATTCAAAAAAATGATTGCAATAATAGTTCAGAGTCATGTTCTAATTTACAGCCCATCATTATTCATGGCGAGTTTATACTCATTTGCTCTTCTGCCAACGTGGTCTTTTAGCTAAGTAATTATTTTCTGTTCCTCGTACTGGTCTCCTGATGTATTAATAAGAAAGGAATCATATGCCCTCTAGTACTTCATTTTGTTAGGCTAATAAGCCAAGCTTTTCCAACACACTGTCATACAATAAGCTCTTCACTCTCCAGATCACATCATCTGCTCCAGTCCCATTCATCTTTCTTGAACACAAATGATCCAATTACTGACAGCTTTCCAGAAAAGGCCTAACCTGTGTATATGGAACAGGGTTCTCTGGATTCATCTGGAAATCTCGCCTGTTTGTCTCTCTCTGCTGCATTAGATCCACTGCTCAGTTACACTTTGAACAACTAATTTACCTGTGTTTTCCTTTGCACAATTTGTTTCTGACTCATGAAGTCTTAGTTCATCCAAAAACTTCATGTTAGAAGAAAACCACAGGGTCATGTACTGAGAGACTACTGTATTTCATCCTATTTGTATTATTCCTGACTGCCTGTCCAATAGGTAAAGAATTGTGTCAGCTGGCAAACCCTTTTTCCTTAGGAGAGCTAAGGGAAATTTCTGCACACACCAGACTTTTCTATATCATATAGAAGCTGAAGGCCTCTCACATAAATATCCACAAAAGCAAAGAAAATAATATTCATCAATAAGGATTTTTCTTTTGTTCTTCTGACAGTTTGTGATAATGTTTAAAAAATACTTGAGGCTGAAGTCTGGTGGTAGTATTACCTAATGGATGGGAATTCACTTCTCTTTTGGGGAACTAGGGGTAAAATTGCTCATCAGATTTGCTGTGGTAAAAGGCATAAATATAGTTTGGACAGATGAGAGGGAGTACATAAATTTCTGGGGCTTCCTACAAGCTGTATTTTCTTTGCCTTCATAGACAGGATCTATCTATTCATAAAAGTCTGTTTTAGGAGGATTATAGCTGCACTTCCACAGATAATGGCTCTTCCAACCTGTGGAACCGCAGTATTCTCACAAGTATTACTGTTGTATCCAGGGCTCCCACATGCTTCATCCGCATTGCTAACAATCCACGCTTGAAGGGAGCAAGGAATTTTCTCAGAAGAACCTCCAGAAGATCCTGGGAAAATAAATGTTCACAGCTATCCAAATATAAACACTCCCAACTATTCAAATATAAACATTTCCAAAGCTATCTACAAAGAAAAAAAAATGCACTTTTTTTTTTTTTCATTTGAGAAAGCATTTTTTTCTTGGATTATAGTAGTTAAACCTGCATAGCAAGAATTAAGACCTTAAGTACACAAGGGCTAAAACAAATAACCTCCTGATCAGCCATCTTTAAACAGTCTTTGATAGTGCTCTGACCTTTGCACAACCTCCCTCTCTTCTGAGATGAGAAAGTGAAAGGCATTTTATTCATTTATTTATCAAATAAATTCACTGCTGGCTTTAGAAGCCGTTTCAAGACAGATGTATCATCTCTCTCAGAATCTAAATTAGTTTCTGCTTTAAAGGAAGAAGGAGGTATCACTGGAAACAGGTACCACTGTGGCCTATTTTACTCAGCAGCAACCTAAACATAACTTTGTACTGACAAGAGAAGGCAAAAAGCAGATTTCATACAATTCTTTCTCTCTCCTGTAACAGAGACAGGTTTATGTGAAGAACATTTCATTTTCTCTCAGTGATACTATATTCATAGTCACTTCCCCATTAAATGCACATGATTTTGCTCTCAAAACCATTTTACAGGAAGACTGGTTTTCCTCACCTGAGCATGTGTCACTGAGCTTAATTGCCACATTAAGATAAACCCCTTTCCCCCCCACAATGTCAATTTTAACTTTTTTTAAAGCATAACTGCAATCTGCAAGACATGGTAATCCTTTTCTATAAGCGTGATCAAGCTCTTGCAGAGATGTTACTTAAAACCAAATAAGCTATGAGCACCCTTCTTTCAGACTCATAAGTAGGCTCAGGAAAGTTGATAGTCACAGCTGCCTGAGCTAAGTAATTAAATTCTGATTCTTATGAAGCACAAGGTGTGAATAAAGACATTAGGTATATATTTTTTTAAGCAATCATTTTGCTTCTTTCGGAATTAATATTCTGAGGATGCAGAAAGATTCTAAGGCTCAGAGCAAGCCTCAAATATATTTAAATATTTTCACAACTTAGAAAAAATAAAATAGACTTTTTTCTGAACCTGAAAAGTGGTCTTTTTTTTGAGACTGTTTCAATGATGCTTTTTGAGCAAATAAACAGAACTATTAGGAACAGTATCTTAGCAAAACTGTTTAGGTCTGAAATTTGGCCACCATGCTTGTATTTCTAGAAATGACTTACAGATTCTTTCTTGCTATTATATTGCATCTTCTTATTTGGAAATTCAGCAAGATAATGTTTTCTGGGAAAGATAGGGTCTGTTACTAGACAAGCTGATATAAGATGGAAACAGGCACTTTTCTTGGTCCATGGTTCCTTCAGCAGCTCAAGAAAGCTTGTGCTCCTGAAAACTTGTGTGTTTTCTCCATCATATCTGCTCATCTAACAAAAGGCAACCTGCTCCTGCGGACCCTTAGCTCATCCCCAAACTGCCATAAACAATGTAAGAAAACAGACACTGTGATATTCCCTGATGTTTCAAAGCCAAGCCATCTCTATTCTATCCCACAACACACATTTTCTGAGAGATATCCAAGTATCAGCCACAACACTCCAGCTTATTAAACGAAGGAGCCACAACTGGTTGACAGAAAAGTTATGGCACAAACTCCAGTAACAGCATTCCCCCTTCATATTTTACATGTTTTTTTCACTTGTGATGCTCAGGATAACTTTTCACTCTCACCTCCTTTGTTGCTCCCAGCAGTGCTCTGCTAAGATGACAGTGCTTGCTGAGTCACCATCTACTTCCTCAGCGAGTGACATGAAGTACTGTGCTGTGCAGAGGTGTCAAGTCAGCATCGTTTCTCAGGATATGTGCAAATCGACACCAGGAATGGGACCAGGAGATTTTAAATAGGCCTGTGTTTCAATGTCACTGAACAAATTGCACTTTTAAAAAATAATCTGTCAGTAAACAGCCTCAGCTAAAACCAGTCCACTCATTAAGAGTAAACTTGGTTCGGAGAAATGCATGACATTCTTTTTGATTTGAGTCCAGGTCTAGATAAATTAGCTTATGGAAAGCAGCTGCGTTTTAAATCATTAACAGTTCTCTCAAATATCAAAATTGGTATTAGAAATTCACTAGAAAGTGAGCCTACAACAGGAGTAGGGGATAAAGAAAGCACATGCACATTTCAGCAGCAATGATTTTATGTCATCTAGATTAGATGACAGAGTTGATTTCTGTCTAAGCAAAGTTGAAGGAATAGATACATCTTGCCATAGATGAATCTAAATTTACGTAACTTTAAATGGGTCACTACAGATAATGCGATGTCTTGAGGAGGGACTTCTGAAAAGCAGTGAGAGATTCTATCTGCTTAATAAACCACAGTCTATGCTTCCAAAAATGTGCTGGTAGCCTTATGTATCGTAAGGCTGTATGTCATAAGTTATAGGTATCATAATTCATCCAAGTGCAGAGCAGCCTCACTTCTTCCGCACTCAATAGAACCTCATTCCCTGACACAGGGAATAATTATTTGTAAAAGAAAAGCATTTTAATACATGATGAATGATACGAATGGTAGCTTTACGTGTGAAAATATGGTAATCTCTTCAGCTTGAGGACAGGTGGTGATATAGGACCCTGAATCGCACAGCATCCTATGTGCTGACAGGATAACGGTAGTTAAAAACATTACTAAAAAAGTAATGTTTAGAGGCTTCCCCTTCCACAACTCATATCTAAAAAGGAAAAAGATACATGCAACAAAGAAGAGTTCATATGTGAAATAATATTGTATTCATAGAACATTGCCCAACTTATGCAATAAATTCTGCATAAATCATTACAGACCCACATTGCATCCAATATGACTATTCTAGTGGAATCATAGAATCATTAAGGTTGGAAAAGACCTCCAAAAGTAGTTCTTCAAATTCAACCATCTTGCAGGTGGGACCTTCTAACAAAAACTAGAATCAAGACAAAACTCCACTGGATAAAAATGCATTAATTTTTATCTAACTAATTCTAGGAAACATTTCAAGACATGAACTAATTTAGCATGAATGTCAAGGCTCATGTGCCCAGTTTTCTAATTAAACCCATTCAATTTCCAGTGTTAAAAAAGCCACATCCAGCGACTGAATTTTACAAGTTGATTCAGAAGCAAACTCAAAAAATAAAACCCCAAAACCACAACCCAAACCCACCCACAAAAACCCCCTATGCACAGATTTATGACTTTCATTTCTTATACTACAGGTAAGCAGTCAGGGTCCTCATCTAGAACAATAACAGACACATTTTAAAATGACAAACAAAATATGGAAATGTAATAAGGTCAATGAACACTGGAGATGGAAAGAGAGTATACTTTACAGGAAAACAAATATTTTACAACCATCATTTGAAACACCCCGTATAAAAGTTTATCACATCTTTATGAAGACAGAAAAATCTCATCCTCACATGTATTCCCCAAGTTGGTGATTATTTTGTACTGTACTGGTATCATCAGAACTTGTATGAAATGAATACTGAGACTTTCCCCGATCTTAAAAACTCCCATAAAGTTGGCCTAGATTAATGCTATAGTTTCTAGTTCATTTCACGAAAGAAAAAAAAAGGGTCAAAATGTTTTCAAATATTTTGACTAGCAAATGGAAAAATATATTAAAAATCTAATTGGTTAAGAATATAAATTTAAAAAAAAAAAANGCAAAATCAAAATGAGTGTTCTCATACATATTTGCTGGAATTTGCTACAATTTCTCTCTGCACATAAATATTAGCACCATTAAAAACTATCTTTATTCAGACGTACAAGAATGAAAATGAGCAGTTAAACCAAAATATATAAATTGTTTATTTATACACCTTCAGTAGACACAGCCTAAAAGAGATTAATTTCTTTCTGTTGCAGTCTGTGATTTCATTAAGTCACTCTGCACAGCTTAAAGCACTAAAGATCTTGAAATAATACCTAATTTAATACTGTTGCAAGAACCTTAACTCCAAAGTTGTCAGCATAGATATCATCAGAGAGCCATTAATTAAATGCTCTTTATTGAAGTCCATATCTTTTGGTTTTGAAAAGATCAGAGTGGAATAAAACCAACATTAATGGTCTTCAGTAATCATTCCCTGCAAAAACTGAAACACGCTTGTATATGAAAGTACACATTTAAAAATAATAGCTGAACATTCTTTTAAAAGAAAGATCCAGCATTGATCTGAATTTCATGTGGGGCTTCAGCTCAAGAAAACGTTTGGATTAACAAAGTGTGCATGGCAGGTCTGATTTAAAGACTGCAGCCTAAACTTCTTCTCCTTCTACACAGAGCTCATGGCACAGAAAGGCAGTGATTTATGTACCACTCTCTACACCATCACTGCTCCACAAACCTCTGAGCAACCCACAACTGCAAATATCTTGAGAGGGACAGTTCTGGGGCATGTGAAGGTCCCCCAAATCCCAACAATTCTCACAGTCGTTCTGAGTTAACAATACTTCCTTTTTCCCTTGTATATGCGAGAAGAAAACAAGAGTCCTTGAACAAAGCCCACAAAGAATGTTTTGCAAACACAAGAGTGGCAAAACTCCAGACCTGTGCAGGAAGGCCAATTGTGTGAAATAGCAAGCTCAAAATCTAGACACTTACAGAAGTTATTTTCTGATCTACATCCATCTCATAAAAGCCATCCAATGTCTGTGTAAAACTAAATACCTTTGTCCTCCAGAATGGAGGACCTAAGCTGCTCTAGCCCGTATTGTAACACCCAGATACCAAACCTCTGCTCCCCATGTCCTTTCATTTCTGTCATGATAATTTGTGTTTCTCCCATCACAATTTAATTCAACCGTTAATTTATTTTCCTACCTAGCTTCTTTGTCCTTAGCACGCAGTAATTCTTTCCTATGCTGCCACAGTGAAACACATAATTCCTGAAGCAGCACCTTACTTAATTCCTCAGCATCACTCCCAAGAAGACATAGAGAATGGTATTTTCAGCCTCTGTCAGAGAGACTTCAGATTCCACAACAACCAGAAAGCAACCAGACCCTGCTTTTCTTCAAAAGTCATGTGCCAACTGAGGTGTATTTTCTTCCTTAGATCTTTTTCTCCTGGAAGAGAGAATGATTTTCCCTTCCTCAGCAATGAGCTGAACTCAGAGATCTGCAAGGCCCTGTTGAAGGAGGCTGGTATTTAACATCTCAGCCTTGACAGCACTTGTGTGGATCACACGCCATAAGCATTTTTCCAGGATTTCTGGACTCCCATGAACAGAAAGGTTTTTTTGCTGGTATGCCAAACTACTAGTCTTTTCAATTCTTCACCAGCAAGAATTTAATAATGAAGTTTGTTGCAGAAGTTTGCTTTTCATATAAGTCATTATGAAGTTTTACCACTAGTGTATGAAACAAAAGTTAAATATATTACTCTTTTTTGTATTATAGGCATAAAAAGAAAACATATGTAAAGAAATGCCTTCTTAAAAAAATTACCATTTCCCCTTTTGTAGTTTTATTTGTGAGCACAGCTGGTAGAAGCCTTTGGAAAAGGCACACTGCTGCTGAAGGACTACTTTTTGGTACATGTTTCTGCCAAGTTTTTCCAAGTGACAGAACCTATTTTACTTCTAACTTCAGTTTCTACTTAAAAATACCGGTTATCCATAACATATATTCACAGAAAATTGATTCTTCCAAAGACAGTGTTAAGAAGCAGCAGCTGGAAGTGTCAGCATCATGATAAGTATCATTAGTTCTGTGGCCAAAAAATTCCTATTATTCTTCTGGGTTGCTGTGTGGATTGAAGATCATTTTATAATCATGCACTTCACTTGACAAGTGCCTACACACAAGAGAGCTCCTGCCAGTACTACAGCTACCATCCACAATAAAAAAAATAAACTTCAGGGAAAAAAAAGATTTCAAAAAGTGAAGTCTGGAAGATTACTTTTTTCCCTGCTAAAAAATGGTCTTTGAAATGACAGAGAATTATTCATGTTTTAACCTTTTGTTCATCTACTGTGTTGCAGATGCTAAAGATCTCTCAAGGGCAGAGCTACTATTCTTGCTCCGTTTCACCAAAGACATAAGCACAGTGGCATCTCAGCAAACTGTTCTTTCCAAGAAAGAAAACCTGCAGGCTGACTGCCATTTTGTCCTGAAAGTATTTCTCTGTAAAGATAAGCACCGGTGCCTAACGAATATCGTTGAAGAAAACCAAACTTCCTGAGCAGAGGCTCAGTTTGCTTCTAGCAGTGCCTGCATATAGAAAAGCAACAACAAAAGCCACTTCCAGTTACGCAGTTCAATTGTATTAACAGCAATATTTTTCCTCTCCCTTTTTTTCTCCCCTGAATTTCCCACATCCTATGCTGATAACAAACAGTTCCAATACATTCTTTATGAATCCTGCTCTGTTGGCAACCCATGAATCATCTGGCAAAATAATTCCTCTTGCCTGCAGGGCACAGATAAAGGTTGCCCTGTGGCACAAGGCCAGTACCGCACATTCACTTGCTTGAGACACTAGGAGTCAGCATAGTTACACTGAACCCAGAAAAGGGCTTTAGTACTTTCTGTATATCTTTTTTCCTTTTTACTAACCAGAAATCAAACTAGGCTCTGTGCTTGACTTAGAGCAACCAGTTCCTTGGTCACCAAGTTCACGTCACAAAGGAAAGTCCTCTCTGCTTTTCTGAACTCCCGCATTCACAGCCTTTTCATATTAAGGCCTTTACAAACCCCGTCTGCAAAGTTTCAAATTCAAAATTATCAAAGTTCACATATGTGCCTTGTGACTTTCTTTTAATACTCACCACAACATTGGCAAGCATATTCCTGGGTGTTATATACCAGTAGTTATGATAGGGTTCCACAGAAATTCTTTCCTGTACAAGTATTTTCTGTACTTAATATATGTCACTTTCCATGAAGACACACACACACACACCAGGCTGCACTTAGTGATTGTTCTGTAGTCTAGTCCTGACTTTTCTGCTTTTTACTTACAGAGAATAAGATCGGTTCTCCCAATGCATGAAAAAATATTACTCACAAATCGTTTTGTGCTCCTGCAAATTACGGGAATTCCAGTGCAACAGATCAGGAGAGCCTGACATCCGCATTTCAAAAAAAAAAAAAAAATTATTAAAAAAACCCCCATCTCCCCTTGTTTGCCTATTAAAATAAGAAACATCACCACATTCAAAATAAGTGAAAACAAACTGCAGTAAATAATCAAGGTGAAGCCCCCAGAGGCTGACTGGCAGCAAAGTAGGACAGCACAAAATATTTCAGTGAAGGTTACACATAGTAACATTTAAATTAAAGGCAGCTCAGTTAGGTAACTAAATGAAATGCCAGTTCAAATCATGTTCCTGTTCATCACGCACAGTAATACTACATGGAACTCCCACCCCAGCGTATCTGCCCCTGCAAAAAAGGGTTAATAAACCCAGAAGCTATGGCAAAGCTTTGTATCCCAGTTCATCTCAGGCAAACAGATGAACTTTAGCTACAAAAGCATTAAAAGAAAAAATCTGCTTCTACTACCTTTATTGCTGTGTACCTACACGCCTTTGAGAAAGAAAAAGGAAAAAAAAAGAAATGCATTACAGTTTTGTTACTTGGTTTAGCTGTTGAGAAACTGTTTTAAATTATGGCACTCTTGCTCCGTTCCGGTCAGAACTCTGCACGCAAAAGAGGTGGGGGGAAAATTAGTAACTTTGCCTTCTGCCACGGCTCAAGGGTTCCAGAGATACAACTAATTACTTCTGAGGAATTTAGCTGCAGAAAACTAAAACCATTCCTCTCCACAAGTGATACTTTCACAAGGGGCATGTGAACAGGGCTGCTTCAGAACTCCCCACTGGGGTCAGAAAGCGCCTTTGGCAGTGGAATGCATGCTGGTTTTGGGAAGAGGTGAAAAAAATATGGCTGACCAAGTGCAAATAAGTTGTTGCACCAGGACGAAAAATAAATGCCAATGCCACTGGTAGCCCTCTGGCATCTTGGGGAAGAAGGAAGAAACTTAACTTTTCTGCTTAGTTTGAATGCAGATGTCTAATATCAGAGTAGTTATCAGTAGTGTCTAAAAGCTGGGGTGGCCTTTAACCAAGAAAAAAGGACTGAAGCTGAAGCTTTTAAGATATCCCAGACACCATGCAACAGCACGTGGGGACAGGGGGTAGTGTATTAAAGACTCCACGCAGTTCTAAGCTTCTCATCATTCCTCTATTTAAAACTAGTGACAAGAAAAATGGCAGAATTTTATTAGAAAAGAGCTGCCTAGCATCCAAATATTTCTAGAAAATGAAAAGGGGTACAGGGATGGAAGGAGCCTGGTGTTTTTTACATTATCTTCTGTTAAAAGAGAAAGTTATCTCTATAACATCCCAGGCATTTCTCTGTAAGATATTTAGGTATCTCCATCACTTTACTGGGGCAGCAGCTCCTGTTTACCCTGCCATTATAGTGGTGCTTGCTTAGTTACCTGGCTCAATGCTCCTAGCAATGTATCTGACATACTTAATCTCGTGCACTGCGGGTAATTTTGCAAAAGAAAAAATCCACTATAGAACAGAAATAAGATATTTGTGACCTGCCTATGATGACATGGTAAGCCTAGGGCAAAAATTAAGAGCATAGTTTTTTGTCTCCCATTCCACGTACCACAGGATTACTCAGCTTCCTTTCTCCCTTCACAGCTGGGGGTATCCTCCCAACGAACACATTTATCTATTCTAACCACTGTACTGCGTTAATACCTCTTCAAAGTCCAAGACCTAATTGAAACCATCCCAAAAATCTATGTATGCCAGCCACACAATCCAGCTGGGCAGAGCTCCATTAAAAGCCGGGCTACTCAGGGACTTCTCATCCACCACCCTACTCAAGTGATTTATCTCCTCAGAGGATTTAGAAACACTGTTAGCAAAACACAAGGGGCCTCTCAGAGCTATGAGCATCTTCTTGTTCTGAAGAACAATTCGGGTGCTGAGGACAGAAGATAGACCGATACGAAACCATTGAAAGAACCCTGGTTGCTTAACCAACTTTTATAACCTCAGATCATCTGAATACAGTAAAACCAGCTATGTAACTAGTTTTACTACTTGACCAGTAGTTTAGAGGTGGGTTTTTAATGACAAATTTTAAATTATTTTGAAAAACAAAACTGCTGATGTAGGTTGTGATGAAATAAACTATGATTTTCTACATCACTTTTTTGAAATCATTTTCATTCTGGTTGCACAGTGGCAATGTTTTCAAGGAAGATAAACATAATATTTGCCACTCCCAGTTCAGAACTTCGGGATTTGAAAGCAGGCTCCCATGGCTATTGGTGTCAATCGAAATTTTGCACTGTGCACTTCATTCTGTTCTCCAGTAAAAGAAGCAAGAAACACCATGTCAACACCTAAAAAGTGAAAAATGTCTTAATTCCTTGTATTAACGAGTCTCTTTTTGATGTTTCTTTTGTAATAATGCTTTGGCATAACTAAACTGAGCATCTTAACTCTTAATTTCACTTCCGCCTCCCCCTTCCCTTAAGTCAATACCACAATTATATCGCCATCACTGAAACTGCAACTGCACTTACTTTACTGCTAAGGTAACACCCAGGATTCCTTCAATGGTTTCCATTCCAGGAACATCAGTAATTTCTGCCCTAACAGTGTCTAAGGCTATTGGCTATCATCTTCAAAGTCAGCAAAAGGAAGGAATAAACTTAAAAGGAGATGAGAAATTAATGTCAAAACTTCAGAATTTCTAGACCATAACAAAAAGGACAAAATGACGGTATCATTTCCATTAACTGTGATATAGTTAATCTGAATAGCACTTTCACCGAGATACCTCGGGGAGGAGCGGATCCAACCAGATGCTAGATGGCAGCCATTTTGTAAGGAAAGCACAATTTGAACAAAAAATTCATTCTGAGCAGGGAAAGAGTCAATAAGTGCAATGAAAAATGTGCAGTTAAACAGATATTTTACAAACATGACTATAAATACCTCATGCTTTTTGCAAACTAGACACAGCTTAAAACAATTAAGGGCTGCTCCTAGCTGTGTAAATGTGAATTAAAAGCAAACCCAGATCACTGAAGTAGCACCACTGCAAAACCAGGGGCTTTGGGTCTATAAAGGATAATCTGGGGGCGGGGGGGTGAAGTGTAAAGTACTCCTTTGAAATTAAACCAAATGGTAAATTTTTACTTTAACAGAAAAGTGGTATTTACATGGCTTAAAATGGCTTAACAAAGCTGGAGGGGAAATAGAGTTCAATTACATTGCAATATCTAGCACATCTAGTTCAGATTAGGTGCACAATGTTAAATCATAATATAAATTAATGCAATGAATTGTTGGCCTGTGTTTTCAACTGCATCTCAAGAGTTTTGTTACTTCAATGCTGCTTCTTCCACGGAAAAGATTCTCTCATTAAAAAGGCAAAGGAGACGACATATTCTCTTGACCTGTGCTGAAAATTCAGGAGTCTGCTTTCTAAACAGCTGAGTTTACCTTTGAATAAAATTGACCCATTCTTGCTTTTGGATACAAGAGCAGAGTCTGTCTTTGAGAACTCCAAAACTGCAAATGAGAAATGATACACACCAGACAACTACCCAAAGCTTGTAAAACATATCTTCTCCGTGGAAAAACAATTACTTGCTACAGACAAGAAAATGATGCAATTAAGACCCCATAAAAATGTATTTTTTTGCAGATACTGAGGTACTTCCTGAGCTTATTAAAAAGTTTCTTGCCATCAAAGTTTAAAATGCTTATGCTAGAAGTATATCAAATGTGCATGAACCAAATTTAATCTTAATAGTTCTATTATTTCAGGGCAACAGCCTAAAGTCAAGACTGTCTGAAGGAGATCTTCTATCACTTGACTTTCAACAATGAAGGTAATCCTGTGTTTCAAAGAAATCTGCATTATTTCTGACATGTTATTGTAGCTCAGTGTTAACACTAGAGATGACTAAAGAATCTAAAACTGAGAAGGGGAAAAAACTAAGACAGATCCACACTGATTTGTAGCAGCACGTTTTGGTTTTGTTCAACTCACCTGCTGCCATCTAGAACACACCAACAGGCCGAGATCCAAACATTTAAAGCTGCAGTCAGAAACACTTTGCAAATAAACTATGGTAGGTACCAAAGGAAAATATGGCTATATTGCCCAGTGTAAAATAAAAACCAGAACAGTGAGTGACATGGAAAGTATTTAGGAATATGAATCAATTAATATAAAATAAAAAGCCCAGAATCAACCCTGCATATTAGACTCTTAAGACTAAAAACATACTTTCACATGGCAGAAAGATCACACAAATATCAAGCCTCTCAAATATGCTAAAGAAATAAAAACAAAAAAACACCCACCACTCCAGAACGCCACCAGTTACCATTCAGATTTTTATTAATCCACTTCTGGACCTTCCTTTTCCTCAAGTCCCATCAGTTCAGAGTATTTCATGCCTTTCATGGTTTGACATCTCCAACGTCAGTAGCATGACAGGGATAGTGTGTGATCTAGCTGGTATCTTACTATAAACTACAAGTTATTCTAGACATTGCCAGTAATTTAAGATTTAGTCATGATTTTGCATTTACTGACTGGGTGACTGTATTTCTGATGGTTGTCACAATATATATACATACATACACTATATATTCTTATTAGAAAAATGCATGTGTTCATTAAGAGGAGATCAAGCAGACCAATTTCCTTCAATGAGATAATTGCTTGTCTAGACAAAGGAAATGCAGTAGCTCTTATCTTCTGAACTTCAACAAAGCACTTGATATAGCGCCTTTTCAAAAATTATTACTGAGTTGGAAGGGAATTAGAGAGATTAACACACTGGCTAATCAGGAAATAGAGAGCTGAAACAGTAAGGAGATTTCCTTGAAATTCAGTGGCAGGGATAATTTTATTTCAGGTTTTCGCTGAACGCTATGGCAAAAGTTGCAGAAGCTTTATAATGAAATTTGAAAGGCAGAATCTGTAAGAAGTAAAACCGCAATGGGCTACAGAAGGAATTACACATGGAAGATATGAGTAACAGAAACATAAATGTATTAAGTACAAGGCAATGCATTCAGTAGTATCAACCTCTATAGGCTGGAAGCATGTTAGTTCAGAAAACACAGCGGCAGAAAGACTTAAGTGTATCAGGAATAAGCAGGCTTAGTATCAGGAATCAACAACTTTAAAAAAAAATACGATTATGCTTTTCAGATAAACAGGAAAGCTATTTCCTGTTTATCAGCAATACTGTGTACACTTGCCATTTACATCCAAGAAACAGGATTAAGGATGCTGGTAAGAATGGAGAATGAAATTTAGGTAAGAAAACTGAAATTGCTGGAATTTATTTAGCTTCAAAACACAACAGCTAAAAGGAGGTATTATATTTTAAATAAATGCGATCATGCATTAGCATCAAAGGAAAGAGACATCTAAAGCAGTGTTCCTCAGACTTTAAAACTAGGGCTGTTGGAAGTTGAAGAAGGGCAATGGGCCTTCCAATTTAATGTTCTCACTTATATTTCACAGAATCATGGTATGGTTTGAGTTGAAAGGCACTTGAAAAATACCTTGTTCCAACCCTCCCTGGCAGGGACACTTTCCACTAGACCAGGTTGCTCAGACCCCCATCCAACCTGACCTTGAACACTTCCAGGGATGAGGCATCCACAGCTTCTCTAGGCAACCTATTTCAGTGTCTCACCACCTTCAAAAGGAAAAAATTTATTTCTAATATCTAATCTAAACCTGCCCTCTTTCAGAGTGAAGCCTTTCCTCCTTGTCCTATCATTCCACGCGCTTGTATTAAGTCCCTCTCCAGCTCCCTTGTAGGCACCTCTGGAAGGTGCTATAAGGTTACCCCAGAGCCACATCTGCCCAACCCCAGCTCTCTCAGCCTGTCTCCACAGGACAGGTGCTCCAGCCCTCTCATCATCTCCATGAGCTCCTCTGGACTGATTCCAACAGGTCCATGTCCCTCCTGTGCTGGGACCCCAGAGCTGGAGGCAGCACTGCAGGTGGGGTCTCACCAGAGAGGAGCAGAGGGGCAGAATCTCCTCCCTCCCCTGCTGCCCATAGTGTTTTGGATGAGCCCAAGACACATTTGGCTCTCTGGGCTGTGAGTGCACATGGCCAGGGCATGTCCAGCCTCTCCTCCACCAGCACCTCCAAGTCCTTCTGGGAAGGGCTGTTCTCAATCCATTCTCCATCTGGCCCATATTTTTGCTTGGGATTGCCCTGATCCATGTGTGCAAAAGAGACATTCTTAGCACACACTGATAAAATAGATAAAAGTCACTGCCTGGAGACTGAATAACGCCGAAATCATTTAAACAATAGATTCCCCTGTGACTCAGCATAATTCTTTTTCTTTAAGAAAAAGATTAGTTTTCAACTTAACTGAATATTGTCCTCTAAAAGACCATATCTTTGACTGTAACTGAAAAATTGCAAATTCCCTTTGAGCTGTATTCCTCTTCAATTCTTTTGGGCACTCCATGATTGCTGCTATGCTTGCATTGCCCTGAGGACTATGACTGTCATTCTGGACCAGAGCAGAGATACACAGCTATGAAGCTGGCATAGTTTTTAACCACCTGGCCTGTGTACATCCGATATTCAGTGGGACAGGTCCACAGAACTCCAAATTCCTGGTTTGTCCTGAGGTATATGAATGAATAGGAGCATTGTTCTCCTTAAGATACAGTATTGTTGTGCTAATTACATACATTCATATGAGCACAGGATCAGTATTTTAGCCCCCACACAACTTTCCTCATTCTTAGCCTTCTTAGCCTCTTCTCCCAAATTACTTAAAATGAACAGAAAAACCCCCAAATAATCCCCAAACCAGTAACAAAAAACTCCACAAAACTAACCTCCCCAAGAACCTCTTCCAAACCAAGCCATCACACTAGAGCACCTAAAAACAACTACTTTTAAAATTAATTTTAAAAATATTCATTATGACATATATTCACATTGTCAGAATAAGATGTGCCTGTATCCAAGTCTTCATATACTTCAGCCTAAAATCATTATATATTTCGCCGGAAGCAAATCTCTTTGCCAAAAAAAGCCCAAGAGAATAGGAATTCAGAAAGGACTTGCTGACAGAGCTGAAATTTCCTAAAAATATTTTCATTGCTGTATTAAACACTTAATTTCCTTTCCAGAAGTCCTCTATAACAAAGATTTAGAAGCATAGGATCACAGACTTCATAGACTTTCTTGTGACTCTAAGAACAGGAGTAATGAAGACATATTCATATCTCAGTTTAAGAATTTTACTGCTAAGTTGTTCACTAAAAAACAATGATGGAGATTGAAGCAAAATTTATTCATTTTCTTTACCCCTTTTATTTATCAAAATCCCATTTTGTTGCATATAAAACAAAATTATGTTATAGTAACCATCTGTGTGTTGAAGTACAAAGAAAGATAAAGAGAATTTTACAACAACTGAGACTTACTCAGTTTCCCGACAGAAACATGAGGGAAACTGCATTAGCAATCTTCCAGAATTCAGTCCAAACTGTTTCAGTGGAAACGGTTCCGCTGAATTACCTCATTACAGTTGTGGCATCTTTTCTTCTGAAAATAATTTATCTTGATAGCATGTTGCTGATTGTCTATAAACCTGCCAGACATGGGTTTCCAGGTTCTACATTCCAAAGACACTTCTGCTCCTACCTGGTCTTCAGTCCCCATCTCATTGTACAGATACCTGCTACGACTGTGTTAAAACCTGGGTTCCTTACTCCAATTTTTTTAGAACATTTCAATCATATAACTGAATTTCTTCAACTCAGTTGAGTAGAATAATCACCAAGACAAGGACTGGACACAGATACATCTCCCCAGTCTTCCCAAAGAATCCCTGAAACATATACCACTGTGTAAGGCAAATATTTCCCCCACCCCCTATCTGATTGTAGGAGAGAGCTCTCCATTTTCCCACTAAAGACAACTGTTAGGGGCAGGTCTGAGGAGTGATCTGAAGGCCAGGAATGTGTTTCATCCAGACACCTGATTAATAAAGTTTATGGACCATATTGCTTTGTGCTAGTAGGCTGACAGAGATGTATTCTAACAGAGATGCTGTTCAGCTGTATTCTGACAGAGATGCTCTGGTGGGCACCACTCTGGAGAAGTTAGGGTCACATTTTTTGAATGTACATGGAGTCTGCAGAAGGTGCTGACAGATGTCTTCAAGCAGCTTTAAAAGTACCTGAGGAGGTACATGGGACCAAAAAAATAAGTAGCTCAAATAGCTAAAAAATGGGAAATTAGATATCTAACTTGATTCAAGTCTATATAGCAGCCCACTGACATCTTCAGGTGTGTAAGTATCTCCAGTCTGAATACCTTTATAAAATCAACCTGTAAGACCTAACATACTCTTCAGCTACAGCGGAAGTTCTAACACAAAAAAAAAAGGAAAAACATCAAAAAGTCATGTTTCATTCTTAAAAAGCACCTTACACAAACCAGTACCATTCCAGACCTTTCAGGTTTTTTCCAGCCCAGTGTATAAGCTTTGATTTCCCCAAAGACTACTACAGCATGTGAGTAGTAACATCTACAGCCTAAGTAGGTTACTTGCATTCTCTGTCCGTTAAGGGAATAACTTTATCATGTGGGATAAACTGCCTTTTTTCTTTGCACTGATGTGGTAGATCGATGCTAAAAGGCAAAAAGTAACAAATAGTGACATGAAACAGATCCTGTCACAAATTACATAAATCTAATTCTAAAGGTGAATGAAATTATATAAGAATCAACTGTCTTTGCAGTAGTCAACTGAATGAAAAATATTCAGTGAAATTTATGACAAAAACTTCTCTTTTGTTCAAGGTTATGAAGTGTTGTGCTTTGAAAGACAAACAAATAAGGTAGGACCATGGAACAGAGGCTGTCACAAATCATAAAGCCATTGAAAAGACACTGCTATTTTTTAAGGCACTTTTCAGAAACCTACGAGTTTGCCAGAAGAGCAAATAATGCTGAGTAAAATCCTCTAATTAAGTTTTTAGTTCCTTCGTCAAGCCTTTAGAGCTGCTGCTTCTGCTCCACCAACCTCTGGCCATGCTGGCTACCCCAGTGCAAGCTGCACCAGGCAAACAGGGTCCCTCCGGCACCAGAGGGTGCTAGGGAGACCATGGCAGAACAGGTTTGATTCACTATTGAAGTGACTCTCCAAGTTTTTGGAACTAAATGATGGGAACCTCAATAGCAAGCACCATGAGCAGCATCAAAACTCATAGCAAATTGTTAACAATTTCCATGAAGATCAGTGAGGCATCCATTCTTCGTTTCTCTCTTTGCTTTGTTTCAACAAATTGCCTTTCAGTTCCAAATAAGGACAGACTGATTAAGAACCCCATTATTCCTGAAAATACTGGAATCAAATATAAGTTCTGGAGATGTAATTAGGTAAAGTTTCATGCACATTTACTGTAAAGAAAATTTTCATTAGAAAGAAATTTTCAGAGTCAAATCACATCCAATGTTCAATTCAACAATTCTAAAAATAGTAACAGCTCCTGGGGAGGAAAGGCAACTTGTACAAAAACACTGCAAACATAATTTTCAGCCATAAAAAGCTTCTTCAATTAATATTATCTGTAAGACTTCCAGGAGAATTCAGTTATACACAACGCCATCGCTCATTCTTGCAGCATTTTACTTCAACACATCCTTGTTCATGGTGAGGATTTAGCCCTCAAATGGAGGTCTGGATCCTTGTGTTCCAGCCCTGTTCTTGATTCAAACCCACCTGTTTAAAGCCTCCCAGTACCTGCACTGAGGTATGACTTCAGCTCTTATCTTCCAACAGTGTGTAGTGTCGCTGCCTCTTAATCAAACTGTTAACTCCTCAGATGACTACATTTAATTTAAAGTCTCTCTCTTTCCATATAGAAATTACATCCCACAGGACAAGAAGCTCTATTTCCCTGGCGTAATATTGCTTTTATTTTAAAAATAGGGGGTTACGCATGCAGACTTCTTCAGATTAATAGGGCAGTCACTATCCTTATCTGCACAAATATTTTTTCTGTAAATAAATTTCTCTGAGTTACTACTAGGTATCAAAATATTGTGAACAGTAACACTTTTACAGAACCCTCAGAAGAGAGAAGCAGGAGCACTCAATACATGTTGCAAACAACTCTGTGTTTGAAGTGATACCACAGAGAAATACTGCAGTCACACATCACCTCCACTTTCATACACTGACTTTAGAGAAAAGCATTGGTTAACGGAACTCGTACATTTCCAGCTCTGGATTTGAAGCTAACCAAATGTAAAAATACAAGCCCTACTTCCTTCAACTTCCTTCCCTAAAAATTGAAAGGTTAAGGAGAGACAGTGAACTTAACTAGCAGTAACAAGGACCATATAGATTTATAAAGACAAAAAAAAAAAAGTAAATAAAGATACCTCATATGGTAGCCTACACTCCAGCTCTTTTCTTTAAACATCCTGAAGAAACTATACCTGAAAATGTAGCACCTTTTCTAAGACTGCATGACTCTAAATACAGGTATACAAGTTCCTCTCGCATAAATAAAAACTGCTCTATTGATATGTAGCAGACCTTCAACGCTATTCACAATTTCAGGGCACTGTTTTCATCTTTCGTAGGACTTTGTTAATATTGACTCTAGAAAAAGCACACAGAAAAAAGTCAGAGCACTAAACAGCACATGCTGCTCTGGAGTGCAAACTCCAATCTTTCCACCTAGCTTAGAAAATAAACCACCTACATGTGATCTCCTTACCGATCTGAAAACCGAGAGAAGGATTAAGAGATTAAAAGGAAACAACTTAAGCTGCCTTCCAAAAATGTATGCAGAAACCTTCATGTAAATACATGCACCTTTCAGAATTTCAGCCCTGCCTCCTGCAAATGCTGTCGTTGCTCAGATACTAACCTATATTCCAGGCTGCAAGCAGCACCCCGCCCGCAGACTCCTGCCAGCTCAAGCTCCAGGAATTATGCCACGTGGAAATTTTGACTCATCCAGCCAGCTAGACCTAGCAAGTTTAAAGTACCATCAGGCCAAGGATCTTACTAGAAACAGTCTCTATTTCCCCTAAAAGCATCCCCCAATCAAACAAAAGAAAACCTAATTCAGGGGAAATCAAACACACCTGGTGAACATTCTTGGAATTTTATTCCAAACATTTAAAGGCTGCTTTATCTAATATCACCTTTTAAAACAGTTTAAATTTCATGGAAGACAAGAAAATTAAGGCATTTAGAAATTTGAGCCAAACCAAATGCCTCCCTTAACCACTGTGTCCTTCAGGAAAGTGAGGTGTTATTGGAGGTGAATGGCCTTACATTAACAGCTTAGACTAATTTAAGAGAAAGTGATTATCTGCTTAAAATAACTCCTAATAATAATGCAGTATTATTACATTAGTTTATTAGTAATGACAATGTTTCCTTCTTTGGAAAAGGCAACTTAAATATTTCATTGAAAAAATTAAATTACTTTAATAAAGTGTTGAATGCTTTTTCTCATATTTCGCAGGACTAATCCTGAACAGACCATGAATATATCATATAAATGAGAAAACAGAAATAAAGTGAAATAAAGTACTTAAAATTACTATTTTGGTGAAGGCACGCAAACTAGACACTATTTGATATTCTCTGAACATGTTTTTAAGATATTGAGAAATACATTGCAAAACTCATCATATTGCACTTGGTAGTAATATCAGCATACATTGTTTGCATTTTTCAAGGATAATGAAACATACTTTTTACTTGCAGCTGTTTTGGTTAGTAATGCTCTAAGTTTCTTGTTTATAGAGTTTGAAATTGAATTATTTTCCCTAACCTCAGCGTCACAAAAAATTTATACCTTATGTTACAATATTGGCAACTGTGGAAGCAAATGATAATAACACCTCCACTTAACCTCCTATGCCTTAGGCCTAGAAAACAAGAGTGAGCAGGCGTACACTACAATCATGTGAACTGCAGGTGTACAGTGTAATCACATGAAATTTGGATTAGCAAAGCGATTGTAGGGGAACCTGAGGTCTCCTTCATTTTACCTGAGCTTTGTACTTGCCTCACACAACACTAGAGTCTTTGCAATATTAGTATTTTGACTAACTCTGTATTTTTCGCTACAAACTCAAGTGCAAAGATGTGCCATCTTAAGGCTCTACAGTATTGATGGTTATCTCTCCAGTAACTCCTTCCAATGCCTTACATAAGTCATTACTCTTTCCAACAGCAAATATCAAAGGAATTAGGACTTGAAGCCCATTTCAGAGATCCAGCTCTATTTGTAGGCAAACAAATCCAGCTTTAATTGAATGCAAACGTGAAATAGAATGGTGTGCGCTATTTAACTTAACATTACAAAGTTTGACCATATCTTCTAATTCAACCTCTTTCTCTCTGAATATGAATCTCCCTAGGACTTTTTTCCTATCACGTCCCTAGCAATTATTTCACTTGGCCAGCTGCTCTCCATCCCCCACTCATCACGTGCCCAAATCAAATTTCAGCAGCCACGGAACAGAACAGCCAAAAAAGTATTTTAGTGTGGTGTGACATCTAAAAGAGCAATGATGGGCCTACTTTGGTAGGCACAATTAGATTGGTCCTCAAGATCACATCTAGACCCTTAAGATTTTTCTTGGCATCTGTCTTCCACTCTGCACTTTGTGTTGGGATGTTGGCCAGACACTCGCCACATTTCTCCTCCCAGGTTTCCAGGTATGGGTATCTGTAGAGAAGGACTACAGGATGTTACAGCAAACCATATCTTCTCCCCAGTCCAGAAGTTGCCTTAGAAGCTCATTTTCAACATAAAGTTTGCTTAATTCCAGGTTAAATCCTTGTGCTCTTGTCACTTGGCGGGGAAAAAGGTAAAGGAAAACATACACACACACCCAAATCTCATGCGTTTACTTTTATCATCTCTTATCTAGAAGTCATAAAAAATGTTGAAACCATCTGAAAATACAAATTTGCTTTTTTTTGCAGAATAAAGAAAATAGACTATAGAATAAAGCTCTGCTTTTTATCTGTAATAAAGACATGCAATTTGTTGAAAATCTAAATTTTTTTCCCAGTCTCTAGACCCATATTAAACAAGTTGCTATTATCATTACACAAAAGTACTTATTGCACCTGGTTTCAGGCAGTGCAACCTCAGTTATGGAAGATGCCAAGCAACCAGGAATCAAAATACCTAGTCTTAAACAGACAGGGCCTGCAGTGCTGAATTCCCAAAGTCAGAACCAACAGCTTTCATTTTAATTGACTGTGAAGTGAGATGCTGTGCAGGTTAACTTACAGCATCTCAATAAACTGTTATAGACAACAGCCACCCACTAAAGAAGCAAAGAATTTATTGTCTGGTCCATTTTTAATAATTCAAAGACATCAATAATTATGACCTAATCAAAAGAAATGCCTGAGCTACGCAGTCTCGTAAGATTCACTGTGATTATATCACAGACGCAAATATAGTAAATACAAATTTCCTGACAATTTCTGTTAAAGAGAAGTTTGACAATCCAGAATATTTCATGTTACTTGAGCTAGATGTTCAGATCATAAGAGGGATGAATTACTTTGTCTAAATAACCTGAATTTGCAGGTTTTTCCTGTGTAAAGGACTTATATTCACTAGTAGTTCAATAGATACATCCAATTTGTCTTAACTAAAAGTGAAAAAAAAGAATTCAGGTAACTCTAGGAACAGCTTCATCTAAGAGTTTCAGAAACATTAAATAAACAGCATGGTCCACCCCGAGCATACAAAAGAGGCTGCACACCTAGCAGGGAAACCAGTCTGCAAATCTGGGAAAAAACGAACTGGCAGGAAAAGGGGGAAAGCAAACCAAAACCAAGGCAAATAATGCATTGCTTTTTCAAACTACATAATGCCCCTTCACTTCTTGTTATATCTCTTCAACTCCTTCAATACATAGCTCATGGATTTTGGAGAACAATATTTTAGATGTTAAGAATGCAAGTATCCTATTCCTGTGGAGTTTAATGCAACTGGAGTCAACAGGCTTTTTGTTTTCGTACTGAATATACTGCTGGTTCTGAGGTTTCACGTGTCTGAAAACAGACATGAAAACTTTAAGCCCTGTGGTCCTTCCTATAGGAGCTTCTTCCAGGGGCCAGAGAGCTGCTGCCTGAGGAACACCAAGAAAGGAGCAGAGAAAAGGAATGCACCCCTGCCCTACTATCAAATACTGTGTACAGGGCTAATTCTAAGTCCAGACAGATTTATTCACCAGGAGAGGATTGCTAACTGGTAATGTCAAGGTTGTCTTAATGGGCAATGAAACTTTGGACATGAGTCTCACAGAGTATTGTGTGTACACAGGAAAAGTCTCTCAGGAAGCCTCTCAGTGAAATTCGGTATATGTGCCTATACTTTAATTTATACTGCCAGGACAGTCTTTCTTCTGTCTTCTTTCTGCCTGAAAGCCATTTGGACCCAGTAAATTATTCAGAAACTTTCTTGTCTCACAGGGGTGATGTTATTTCAGAACAGGGTAGCAATAATTCGGCAGTAACTGTCCAGAGCTTCCACATTCAGAGATAATTTCTTTAGCAAGAGCCTTGCAATTACTTCTTTTTGAAAAGCTGCCAAGTTATTCCCCAGGAACAGAGGTAGTGAGAATCTACAGCTATAAAAAATCAAGGACCTTCGTGTTCGATCTCACTGAGGCAGTGGTGTGTTAAAATCCAAGCCTTCCAAGCATCTCAAAAACATACTAACTGCTGCCTTCTACAAGAAAAAAATCACGTTTGTCCCTCATGACACAGATTTTCTGTATGGAAGCAAACAACCCTGTCTGAAGGGTTCTCAACAGAGAAATGGTTTTCTCCCAACACAAACGTATGGATCTGCATTTTAAGACAAAACATATCTATATACAACTGCTCACCTCGCAGATGCTGTTGCAATCAAAGGAATTATCTTGTATCTCTCAATGCACTTCTAATACATCCAGAAAAACTGCTGAAGAGTAAAGTAGGGAAAACAAAACAGAAGAGCTGTGATCCAGTGCTGCCTCAGCTGCTGGTCCCAGATTTTGGTGGAAGTAGCAGAGACAAACATCCAAGACAGTTACACCTGCACAATTTTGTGCTAATTGATCCAGACTTCTACTCCACAGAGATCCAGAGATTTTCTTTCTTTCACTAAAAATGCAGTGACAAATGCCCACAGTCGTACCTTAGAAACAAAAACCTGAGCAATGTAGACAAGCATATGTAACAGTGAGACACATGAAGTAAGACTTCAGCCTCCACCAGAAAGGGTTGTCAAGTCAGATATCAAGTCAGACTAACGTAATACATACACACTCAAAAGCTTCCTTCTGTCTCACAAGAATACATACACCAGAAATGGTGCAAATGTACTCCTTTACTATTCCTGATGTGTATGACAACGTTTGCTTATCAATTTGCAGACAAAATCCATTTCTCTATTTCCTCTCTAGTGAGAGCCCTCTGAATTTCACTTGAAGGTGGCTCAGGTGTTTTACAGTCAAAGCTGACAGAACAGTGTTTGCTAATTGTCATCTTTGTTTTTTGCTCTTAAGCTACCTTGATAGCTCTATGAGCCATTACATCGGTTATGCCTTAAATGCTGTGCCTTACTGAAATATGGTGAAGCCAGCAGGGAAAGCTGGGGTAGAAAGATCCAGTAAAATAGGATGTCATACATCAATAGGATGTTCCCTGCTCTGAACTGGAGGTGGGGGGGAAAGAAGAAAAGAAAAATGAAGTCTTAATAAAGTGGTTTGGATAGTTGTGACTTCCAGCTTTTCCATTTCACATTAGTGAGACTGAGTATATGGCAAAGGATTTAAGGATGATAAGACTGCGAGAATAAACATCAACAGCTGCATGGTACTATAAAAGTCTTCAACTATTCCTGCTTTAAAAATACCATGATTGTAAAGAAAAGAACTCGGGGAGGAGGAAATAAAATGCACTAAATTCTCATCACTGCAAAATGGTGAAAAAAATCCCACCAAAAAGACTAAATAGAAACAAAAGTAATGTCATTGTGCCAGTCAGTCCTTAGTTATAATCCATGATCTCATCAATAAGTAATAAATTCAAGGCAGGAGAAGTCAGTTTACTCCTCAGTGAAAGGACATCTCATACCACGAAGTGCCATAACACTGCAAAGCAGGTGATGCTCTGTTCGGGGCAGTAACTGTTTTGCACACTGAAATCTCGGGTCTGCAATTGTTGTTGTTAATAGTGTTCATTCGCTTTTATGCTGCAGAGATTTTGAGAGAATCAAATGCACTAAATTTTGACCACACTAGGGACTGCATTTGTCCTTTGTTCTCCTGGCTTTCCACCCATCACTGTGCAAACTGCAAACAGATCCTTAAAGAAAATGTGTGCTTGAAGGCAGGGATTTTTGCCACCCCTTTGTGATCACACAATCCATGGTGAACAGGACAAAACAAAGAATAGATCAAAACAAAATACTCATTTCCGGCATGAAGAAAGCCAAGCATGGAAAATTTCAGCCACATGGGAATTTGTTTCCATAAAATACTGCATAATGATTATATAAAGAGGCTTTGATTACTGTAAAATTCAATGATACATGCATTTCTAACGGCATTGGAAATCCTAAATGATTACACAAGCCTTTCATGTTTATTCATCAAATATTTAAAATACAGCATAATACAAAACATTTAACTACTTTACTCGGAGAGCAATTTACTATGCTCTTCTAGCAAAAATTTTCTCAAGAAGATAAAGTCTTACATTACATCCAATGCATAGGTTTCTAATGTAATATTTTAATAGATTTGCTCAGCTTTAGTTTACAAGTACAAAGTTTTAAATGTAAGCATTTACTGGTACAAGCATGGACATAACTGGAAAAGGCACTTCTGTGAGACACATGGTAGAGGAAAAAAAATCTGTTCTAACAGATTGAATTTGCTGTTTTCAATTTCACAGAACACACACCCCAAAACTTCAAAAGAAAAATCTGTTTCTAACCTCTGAGTGCCTGCTTTCATAACACAAAAGCAAGAGCAGACTTACCACTGCTCCATACACCTTTCTTTTGCTATTTTAAATCCTTATTGGATACTTTGCTCTGTTCTACATCAACCTCTACAAAGGGTGTAATCTACAAATGTCTACAAACCCTTCAGAAGGAATAAGCAGGGGAGAGGTGGTGGGGTAGCCCTCTGTGTTAGGGAGGGTTCTGATTGTCTAGAGCTTAAGGATAGTGACAACAGCATTAAGTGCTTACAAGAAAGGATCGGAGGGAAGGGCGACAAGACAGATAGACCACCCAACCAGGATGAAGAGGTGGACAAAATGTTGGGAGAAGTCTCACTATCAGCAGTACTTTTTCTCGTAGTGGGACTTCAGCTTACCAGATATCTGCAGGAAATTCAACCCAGCAAAGAGGAAAGGGTCCAGGAGATTCCTGGTGTGTGGGAAAGAGGCATTCCTGACACAGCTGGTGAGTGAGCCAGCCAGGGAGGGCACCTCACGGGACCTGCTTTTTGCGAACAGAGGAGGACTGGTGAGTGATGCAATGGTTGGGGGCTGCCTTAGGCACAGTGATTACAAAATGATGAGTTTTCAAGTCTGAGAAAAGGAAAGGGAATCAGCAGAACAGCAAGCTTGAACTTTGAGCGGGGAAGGTTTGGCTTCTTTAGGAATATGGTTACCAAAATCCCTTGGGTGGCAGTCCTGAGGGGCAAAGGAGTCCAGGAAGGCTGGACATTCATCACGAAATCTTAAAGACACAGGAGCAGGCCATCCCCACATGCCAAGAGACCTGCTGGTGGGAAAGAAGACTTGCCTGGATAAATAAAGAGCTTTGGCTGGAACTCAGGGAGAAAAAGAGTTTTTGGCGCTTGGAAGAAAGGGAAGGCAACTCAGGAGGACTACAGGGATTCCATTAGGTTATGTAGGGAGAAAATTAGAAAGACCAAAGGAACTTCATCTGGCATCTGCCATCTGCCATAAAATACAATAAAAAATNCATCCCCACATGCCAAGAGACCTGCTGGTGGGAAAGAAGACTTGCCTGGATAAATAAAGAGCTTTGGCTGGAACTCAGGGAGAAAAAGAGTTTTTGGCGCTTGGAAGAAAGGGAAGGCAACTCAGGAGGACTACAGGGATTCCATTAGGTTATGTAGGGAGAAAATTAGAAAGACCAAAGGAACTTCATCTGGCATCTGCCATCTGCCATAAAATACAATAAAAAATGTTTCTCTAAATACATTAGCCACAAAAGGAGGGCTAAGGAGAACCTCATCTTTTATTGGATGCAGAGGCACTTAGAGACAAAGCTGAGGAAAAGAATCCTTCACCCCTGAAGTGCCTGGGCTCCCCATGAGGGCTGCAGAACCCAGCCTGATGACAGCACCAGCACCATTCCTCCTGAGGAGCAGCTCCTCCAGTGCCTTGTCCAGGGGATGCCAGCATCAAAGGCACTGGCAAGGACAGCAGATCAACCCTCTGAAAGGACAGAAGCATATTCTACAACTTGAGGTCATGTTTTCACAGCCAGGTTGCTCCACGCTGACTACAGAAACACTGGGCCATGCTCTGTTTCCTCTATTAACTGCAGCATACATATTTCAGAGGAAAATATCCCAGACTTCCATACAGGGCATGTGCCCCTCAAGCACTAAAAGTCATCATTAGAAATGACAGGGCAGTGCAAAAGCCACCTTGGATTTCTTTGACTGTTCTGATGTGCTCTCTGCTAGTCTAGTGAGGGGCAGAGCAATGAAGGCTATATGAGAATGATATATTTGCAAGCTTTTTGGGCAGTGCTACAGAGACTGCAACAGTCATGCCTATGTTACTGAAATTCTTAACTGGTTAAAATAATATCGATAGGAAAATGTTATCATTTAGTAATTAGTTCCTTTCTTTCCAAGCAATTTTCAAGGCAACCCTTTTCACTTTTAGAGAATGCCACTGGTCTCATTGCTAGGTAGTTTCACAAATCTTTCCCCAGATGTCAGCTCTTAGAACAAACCTTTGCCTGATGGGAGGCAGCAGTAGCATTTGATTGGCAGAGCAGGTAGAAAAGGAAAAGAAAATGGAAAATTAACGAACAGTAGGTTACAGTTTTCCCTGAAGATACAGGAATAGGGAGGAGTTTGCCTCAATAACAAAAGAAAAAAAGTAATAAAAGGGTAGGAGAAAAAGTAGTAGATAGCTTCAAAGGGAGAAAGATTTTTGCAAAGCCAAATCCTCCCATTGAATTTTCAAGGGCAAGGCGCAAAGAGCAGTAAGGCTACAAATGGACTTGAAGTCTGTACTTGTAACTTTACCAGTCTTGACACTTATCCTCAATTCTCTTACAGATACACTAAGATACAATAAACCTTTTTGTACCCTCAGCCACTTCAAAGAAAGGTCTTACATCAATATAAACCCAAAGGAAAGTCAGCAGTTTGAATTTCCCATTATGTATCCAAGACTTTTAAAAAATACAGAGAAAGACTGACAATACTTTAGGTGGATTCCACACGCAGGTGCCTAGAAGAATCAAAAAAACATTCCTCTCCCCCTCAATATCCTAATAATGATGTTTAGTAAGAACATCTGCCCTGATGCAAAAGGAAAACTAAATCTATCATCAAGTATATATTCATTTTTAAAATTGATGATTTTGAAGAGAAATGTGAATACCTAAAGCTTTATTGCAAGTATTTCTATGGGTAGGACTGCAGTACTCTACAGTACTGCTCTATTAAGGAGAATGAGATAATAGGAGTTTCTAATTTAAAGCAATATTTCTCTGCAAATCCTGCAGAGATGGCAGTGAACAGAACTGAGAAAAGGAAGACTTAAGTGGCTTTTTCTTTAAACATAGTATAGCACTTTTAACATTGCTTCAGTTTTTGAAGAGAAACTGCTTCGGTATTTTCAGCGTTCACAGGGGTGAGGGACTGAGTGCATTCTGGTGCAGGCAGAGAGCAGATACAAGATTTCACATTTGTCTCTGCAAATGCATTTCACACACTGCTCTGCAGCTCCTAATGTTCCAGCCTGTGTCTCTTCAGCAGCGATGGCAAAGCACCAAAGACCAAACTGCATGATGGTGGTGGTGTGACAGGGATCAATGCCCGCAAGGGAACACAGAACACTGTCACTTCAGATTTGGCTTCACACCTTAACTCAAAATGCCTGTCGTGATGGAAAGTCTTCACTTTCCACTCACCCCAGCAGGATTCAATTTTAACAGGGACACTTGCAAGATCAAGAAACACACAAGGCAAAACTTTTTGCAAAATCTCATTCCTAGTGGACAGGTTTAATAGAAGATTCAAACCTCAAGAATTAAAAGACATGTAATGTAAAGCCTAAGTAATCTGAAATGGCCACTTTACAACATATGTTCCCATATCCAAAACTGAACCTCTAGCCCCACTACTTCTAAAATTATCAAATTAATCTAATTTCATTCTCAGTGACTAAGATGAAATTCGGGAAGTAATAAAAGGGAGACCAGGCTGTCAAATGTGTAGTATTTCAACAGCCTTTTATACATCCAGTTTCTCCTTGCTCTCAGGAGATAACATTAGAGCAGCTGTGTGTAACTTTCAGTATCACACATGAATTCCAGTAGTGATATCCATCCAAAGGATATCTTTGAAGGGATGATGCAAAGATAAGATACAGAAAGTTCCCAGCAAGTACAGAAAGTTGTTCCTGTCCTGTGCTCCCAGCACCTGTCCATGCGTGGATGAAAAAGAGGCAGCCCAACTCACTGCATGTGAAGTTCAGGACTCTTCCTGCAGAACACACGTATTCCAAACACAGAGCAAAGACTGCTGCCTCCTATACTCGTCACTAGACTCCTCACAGTGTAACACAAAACCATCAGCTTTGTACTTTCTGTGGCTCTGCCATGTGGCTGTGGTACCTGACTTGTGCTGTGCAGAATTTTCGCAGAGAATGCACCCAGCTTCAGCTCTAAAACTTGCTAGACCAAACTGGGCTAACCTGCATGCCTATAAGAAAGGTAAGAACAGCATGCTTGTGCAAAAGTGGGACAGAGGTAATTTTTGAACAGTTTATGAGCCTATAATTCTGATCTTATTGGACAACGACAAAGAACAGGTACAACCCCAGCACTACAACAAAACCCAAACTTCCTAAAATCCTAAAGACAGTGTAGCTCAAGCCAGCAAAACATAAAGTTGCTCATGGCGATCTGGGAAGAAAAATCTTTGTGATGTAGAAACAGATGTCACTATACATTTTTCATAATGTGGCATTACTCACCGATCTGTATGCATGGCTTCACTGGATATATTTAAATGATATTTTATAAACACTCCAACTACTTTATTCTAAGTATATCAAATTAAACTGGGAATACTACCGTCTTTCTTAAAAGTTTCTATTTACATGAAAACTTACAGTAACTAATCACTTACAAAGACTAGTCAAAACAAACAAAAAACTTAGTTTCATTTTGTTAAAAAGCCTCAATTGCAGAAAGTCTGACACAGCCAAGATATAATTATGATCAGCATCAGACAGAGATGCATTAAAAGTGAAAAGTGCAATCAGAACATTCAGTGTGTCAAGCACAGTGAATGTGATCCCAGCTGCACAGTACTTCAATATAATTAAACCATACTTCTGTCGCCCTGGTTTTTCACTGCATGCCTTGTTCGCATTAGCAGTGAAAGACTTTCTCATAAGTTGTAAGATAAACAATGCCCATGTTTTTGTAACGAATCTTTTCTAAGCTGTACTTTTAGAATTGTTTTGCATTCCTTCTCCGGAGGCGGAAGAAGGTGATGGACTGAATTTATATCCTATCAATTTGGAGAGGCTTAACCTCTTCATCCAATTGTTGATTGTCTGTACATATGTATATAAGTGTGAAAACAAACGAGGGGCCAAACTTTTGCCCGTTGGCCCGAAACCTTGGCGTGTGAACGAAACCTGCGTCCATGCCTGATTGTTAGTGTCGATCTGCGACATACTTCTTACGTAATGTAAGTTAAATGACAGGCAAGAGTGAAGTAACTATCTGCTTTCTGGTGCAGGAATACTAGCACTGAAAGATTATTTTCAACTTTTTTTAAAAAGAGCAGGCCAAAAATAAATTCTAGTTGTTTCTCAGTGAGTAGCATCCTCTTTCACTTTAATATTATGACCTGTGTGCACAAACCAAGAAATATTTAGTTATTTTTATGTTAGAGTAAAAATCCAATAGGTTTGAAAATGAGAGCTAATTCTCTTGCATAGATAGAGCCAGGTTCAGGTAAAACCCAAGAAAACACTATACCCTGTGATGTACTCACTGCCCTTTCCCCGCCTTCTCTACAGTCTTCTATTTGTGGCAGTAAAATCCTGCTGAATTTAATTAATGCACAGAATTTACTTCTTATAGCTGTATTTTAATTACAAGAGAAATAAGAAAAGTGAAAGTATATATTTGTGACAAGGGATATTAGCTACTTTGAGCTTATTAAGCCAGGCAAGCAGTAGTACAGCCCTGATGCTGGTGGGAATTATTACTGTAGCACAATTCCTGCAAAATATCTCACAGTCAAATCCAAGGTTTATTTCTGCCATAAATTCCCAATTATTTGAGCTCGTGCCTGCTCTGGAAGCACAGCCTAGAAGAGCAGGGCATACCTAGCAGGCCTGAATCCCACTCCACCGCCAACTCGATTACTTGTCTCTTTGGAGGAATGGTGGGACTCCGTCTGGCAGCCATAAGCTGTGGCAGCGCTTTTTGAGGAACGAGAAAGCCAGCTTTACTGTACACTGGAGAGTCAGAACGGTAACACCACAGCACTTGGAGCAGTTTTACTGCTAAAGGGATACATCCCATTTCTGGGGTTGTGAAGCAAGCATGGAGGTCTGTGCTGTTGCAGCTATGCTGGTAATGGTATCAAATGATAGCTCATTTAAACCTGACTTTCATAAATCTACATAAACATCCAGACTTGAAAAAAGAGTCACCCAAACTAATAGAAAGTGTGATGGCTTCTAATTAATTACAGGTAAGAAGGTCAAGTTCTATCATCACTGATATTTTAGGATGTAAATAGAAGTCCAAATATTGCCACAAATGAAGCTGCAGCCAGGGTAGCCTGGGGTCGTTCACATATGTTGCAGCCCACCTTGATTTAAATCTTACATCTTATTTAATTTTTTCTTACCTACACCAGCTTTAGAAAGGCCGAGTAGTAAAAAATGCTTAATGTATGTAAACCAGAGATGGGATTAATATTTTCTCCTACAAAAAGATACTAGAGACCATAGGTCTAGAATGTTTCACATAGAGACAATATAAATGCTATGACAAACGAAAAAGGTATTCTCTCATGATTTACAAGCTACGTCTATGGGATTCCCTGGGGGAGACTCTAGTCCTGTACTACACTTGTAAGGAACAGTTACAACAAGTTCTCACAGGTTTGCAAAAAGCTTATCAAATTATATTAATTCTCTAGGGTAGATCTTCTCCTGCATAAGTGGCAGTAGAGAAGCCTGCAGCATGAAAAGCAGTAGTAGAGGGAACAGTATTATGAATCCAGTCCACTTTTATCACTTACAGATAGGATATTATTTTCCAGCATCTGTCAGTCAGAATGAAACTGAAAGGCAAGGACAAAGTCCAACTCCATTCGCTCAATGCCTGTTACCTGTCCACAAGGTGACAACTCTATTGAATAAACAGCAGATCCCATTTTAAGCCCCTGTGGTCTAATACATTACCAAATTAAAAATACAGTAATTATGAAAATGCATCTACATGCCCCTTCCCGTGTTATCCTTAAACAGAGAAGAAATCCAGATTCCATGCCTAAAATATTCCTCACATTTCCCACGAAAGAGCACAGAGAGGAGACAGAACCAACCTGTTGGCTCACAAAGGTCGAAAATTTAAACAAACAGATCAACAATTTTCTACCTAAAAAAAATTACGAGTTCTCTAAACATAGAACTTTACTTTTGTAAGCTATTCAAAGACAATCTCAAGCTTTGAATTATGCCTTTAATTTCCTTCATATGGATAATGAATACATATAGAGGCAGGACATAAGCTTGCACTTGCTTTATTCATGCTGGGTGCCAGCTACTGATATCTAAAGAGCAATTCAGTTAATTAAATACAGGTGTCAAGGGCCATTCTTGATGCCCAAGAGGAAACTATCAGCTGGACTCCAGCTGCCACAGAAGAAAAACACCCATCTCCCATAGGTCCTATGATGATATCCAGCTCTGTAAGGCTGTCTTCAATCACCTGGAGCACATAAAATAGCACTCAAGATCTGTATTTGGCAGTTAAATCACTCAGATTGTCCCACTGACCTCCATTTATCAGCTCAAGTGAGTAACTTTCCAAGAATAAAAAGCTGACTCTGTATCCAAGAATGTACAACACCTTAACCTCAAATGATTCACCTTTAGGAGTGACACTGTAGAGCTTGGACTGTTACATATCAATAACAGAAGCAGCGACAGAAAGGCTGCTGGTATCACCACATAAGAGATTAAAATAAAATATAAGTAGCTCACTCCCAAGTTACAGGGTCTACTGTCATTCTGGTTTGTGCATTTAAGTAAAATATTACTGGAAACATATTTCTGAAAAATTATTCACAGTGGTGCTATCCCGTTCTATTCCACGTGTTCTCTGCCCTCAAAATGCACACCAGAACAATCTTTTATTTACCAGGAACACCTGTGCTGATTCACGTAACCAGCTAAAAAGCCAATAGCAAAGTGCCTGTCTTAAGTGCATGGTTCTCTGTTCTCTAATATATCAACAGAGAAAGTAGATTTTAGGCACAAGAGAACAACCAATTTTACATCAACCAATTTCCCCAGTTTGCTAATGAGACCCAAAGAATAACACAGCAAGAAACTTATTCCTCAGTAAGGTCTGTGCAAGAAACGAAGCAAAGCACTTACTGTGTCTTGGGATTTATCTTTGACATCATAGACTGTTAGTTTTATCTTCGTTTCCTCATAGATGGGGTATTCCGGTGGGAAGGTCACACCAGTCAAAAACAGCGGATCTTTTGTACCCTGTGCAACATGAGTAAACATTCAGTAAGGTAACAGCAGTGCAGTGTGTGGGATGTCAGTACGGAGGTACAGAAACGCAGAAGGTGCCAGCTGTCTACAGCAGAAATGAGAACAGCTCAGTATTATTACCCAATCAATGAGGAAAAAAAAAAAAACAACTTTAAAACTTTATCAGGGAAACTAAAAACAAACAAGCAAAAACCAAACAAAATCACAACAACTTCCTGGAAAGTTTTTTAACTGGAGAGGATGTGAAGTGCTTCTGAAGCAGAGCCTAGCAACACATCTTTAAACAGCTCAGCCAGTGTCAGGTTCTGGAATACAACCTGTAATAACCAAACCCTTTCTTACTCCCATGACACTTTCTGAAAGTACCACAATTTCATCTTAATTTAAATGAACTAAATATTTAAGTTGCATACACATACAAAAAAGAGCAATCTTTATTAAGCCACAATAATAAGTGTATAGAAACGCTACAGAGACTCTTGGTATTACAGTAAGGGTATTGACTGGTGGAGGGGGGATTGAAATACTCCTCTTTAGGCAATACTGCAATAAAATAACATGCCTGTGCTTTGAAACATTATGATTATACCTAAAAGCTGTACACAGAGGTAACTATATCACAGCAAAAGATATACAATTAAATGAATCATACAAAATGTTGTTTATAATTTCTTAATGTTCAATTATACTTAATTTCCAAAGATTACCAGGCATGTATCCTTAAATTTTCCATTAAGTTAAAAAAAAAACCAAAAAAAAAAAAAAGGATTGTGCATGACATAGGTAATTTATCTTAAAGAAATAACTTTCTGTGCCCCTGCCTTCCCCTCCACCAAAGCTTGACTACAAAGCTGAGAATCTTGACAAAACAAATTCAGGAATTTATTGAGGTCTAGGACATTATGTTAGCAAATGCATCAACTTCTATAAAAGAAAAATACAGTTATCTATTCATCTTTTGCACGACATCATTCCAGACAGTCTGCAATGAAACATCCTGATCAGATACAAGATATTTGAATTAAGCAGTTTCAGGAAGGTTGAGGGATGAAACTATAGTAATTTAATTAGTAGCTGGTTGAAAGTAATCACACAAAGAGTTCATGAAATATTCTCGTTGTATTTGACAGTTAAAACAAGCCTCTGGCGAAATCATGTGTGTGTTTACAATGAGACTTCCCTGCTCGTAACGAGTCTCTCCAGTAAGTTAAGCAAATTACACCTACATCGCTCGCCCTTCATTTTCTCTGAGCCATTTGTGCTGTTTCTGACACCAATGCTTACAGGGCAAAGTGAGGACTAGTGAAGCAGCCTCAGACAACTTTTGCTGTAATGTATGATGCAAGGTACCAATTATTTTATATAAAGTCACAGACATTACATATGCACATTCTTTTCCCAAATTATAGACATAGGGTAGTATTTTTCAAATTGCGAAAGCACCAACTCTCTAATGGAAAAAATAGAACAAGAAACAAATAGGATGACAGACCACACAGTACACCTAAGTTTTTCTGCAATTTAAAAATACTTTCCAAACTCGCTGTGCTCTTAATTCAATTTTATTTTGCATTGCCTTGCCCCTTCATGAGAGCAACTATTCCCTGTTTCATTCCAAACTTATATCTGAAGGACTGGAATATTCTTCATGCCTCTACTTTGAACAACAGATCTTTCATGAAAAGCCAAGGTAATTTCTGTTTTTCCTGGTTAAATGCCAAGAACTACGGCACACTTAGGTGTGTTTTACTAACTGCCAATGTGCCTGTCTTTCCTAAGACTATGCACTAACTTGTTTTATTCCTCATTCACTTTCTAAAGAAGAAATGAGTGATCCATTAAGCAACATGTTAATTGAATAAGAAAGACTCTCACCTCCACGATTTCAGTGCTTGAATACCGCGTCAAAGTGTGTTCTGCTGGATGCACCACTGAGACTTGGATAAATGTATTCAGCTTCCGATCACGGGTAGCAGCCACCAGATCCTTGCATGCTGGAGACAGTACAAAATAAAAATAAAATACTCAAAAGCAAACTCCGGGAAAATGCTGTCACAGGCACAGGACAAAGCAGACCATGCTCCGGCTCCAGATTAAATCTCCGGAGACAAGTTGATTTAACAGAGGAAGTCCTTTGGAAGTAACCTACAGAAATAGGAAGTCACATGCTGCAGAACTGAGCTGAGATCTCGTTTCCACTAAAAATACTTGCAGCTTCTGCAAAGCTCCCTGCCAGAGGCTCATCAGCTTCAGTCCACAAGCGTGCATGCGCATACGCGTACACTTACACACGCTTCAATAGTAGTTAACTTTACATAAGCACTCATTTAATTTGCCCAGAAAATCTCTCTTAGCAGCCTTATTGGATCCTTTCTTGTCTGGCAATTTTCTCAGTTACACGACCATTTCAAACACATTCTGAATCAGCTAGTTGCTATCAGTGGTTAGGTTGGTTTATATAGTTTGTTACTACTTGTGAACTTAGCAGAACTAGTTGTCAGGTATAAATCTACATACCTAAAAGCAGACAGCAACACAACCAATTATTTTGTCAGTGACTGGTATATAAATGAGAATTGCATTCTGCACATATAGCATCGTTATTAAAACTCATTCTACCTAATAGAGAAATTCAGTTCTGGTTTAATAATTCATTTTTATCCTGGGCTCAGAGTCGTGCAGGTGACTGAGAGCATTCTTTAGACTAACATACCTGGTGCCTTCAAACTGAAAGGGTGAAAGCCCAGAAGAAAAAGGAGGAGGAAATAAATAAATGCGCCATTAGCTGCTCCACAGAAGGGATGCAGATTAGTGGGGCATGCATTGGCTCAAAAGCAAAAACCATCCACCTTCCATTCTTCCCTAAGGAATATACAGCAGTGAACGCTGCGGTGGGATCTACCCAGAGCTTTCTGTAGGGTAACAAACTACCCTGGGATCTCAGAAGCCTGAGGCAAGCAAAGAAAACCCGCTGTTTCAGAGAGGGTAATTGTCAAGAAAGAGCTGAGGGTATTTTCTTTGAGCCACTGCCTACCAGGGGCTTCCTCAAGTGCAGCTGACCTTTAACTTTCAGAAGGTGAGTCAGATTATCCTCACAGCGAGCAAACTTGGTCTGTTGAGAAGCCAAGGCTAGAAAAGCTCTGATACATAGAAAAGGCCAACTCAGCTTGTTTTACACCTTTTTTTTTTCCTTTGGGCTTGAACCTGCTGCTGGAGTAAATAAAAGGAAAACTGGCTGAAGCTTTTTTACCACTCTTTTATTACAGTTAAAAGAGACAGGAAGACAATTAAATCCAACCTTCAGAGATTAAAGTTTTGCTTTAGTCCAAATTGCCAATGAAATCTCCTGGTACATAGTCTCAAACTGACCCTATTATAATTTGGCGGAAAAAGTGGGATAAGCATAAAAGTTAGTGCATGATGAAGTCTTTACGAAACAGCTGATGTAACAGCACCAGGCTCAAATAGCGAGTTGCCAGCAAGTCTTCGCTGCTAAGACCCACGACATTATTAAAATGACTGAATATTAGCACTACTTGACATCACCTGAAAAATTATGTAAGTAGACTAACTGAAAAGCAGTTGCCAAAGCACAAAAGGGTGGGCAGACACTTTTTGACACTATTTGACTTTGTCCTCTCTAAAGCTGATCACAGAAGTAGTAGCAGACCACTGAGATTTCCAAATACAGACATTTGCCACCACAAAACCTGATCTCATGCCACCATACAACCCTTAAATATGGCACTCTATAATAATGTTTTTAGAATGTAGCACAGTTTCAGAGGAATGGCGAGAGAGCTCATGTTCACTATCAGAAACTGAAACAGAAGGACAGTCAAATTTTTCACACCCACCACAAAGGAAGGCTAGCCAGGCCACAATTCAACCAAATACAACAAAAGGGAGAAAAACAAACAGACACAGACACTTATAAAAAATAAAATTAGATCCCCAAAAAGCACTACCAGTGACTCTGGCAAGAGCCCTGCAGCTGAACTCTTGCCAAAAGTACTAGTGATGATGAATGGAGGTAAAACACCCGCAAATAATAGTTTGATCTACTTGTGGATTGTCTCAAATATGTTATCTAGATGTGACTAAATCTTTTAGCTGCCAAGAGCACAGGCTTTTATCTTACTGAGAAACGCTTAACAATAGGAATAAGATTCGCACTAAGTGGTCACCACCTTGGTGCTATCTGAGCATAGGAGGCAATTTATTTCTGTGACAGTACTGCAATCCAGTCATTAGATCACTTTTCCTGGAAAAAGGTGGCTTAGCAGCATGATCTTGAATTTCATTGGATAGAGCTGACAGGAAAATAACTCATCTGCATATCTCCAGTAGGGAGGATCAGCATAAAGCATCAGAACTCTTTGGGAGACACCGGTGCAGAAGGATAAATGAAATTAAATGAAACCTGCCTCTACTTTGATGACAGTGTTATTTATCTCTATTGTGACACTGGGCTACTGCTGTTCACAACTCGCATTTCAGTCAGAGAGGATATTCAAAAAAGTTGCCCCTGATAAAGAACTCAGAAGTTGTCAGTTTGAGCCACGGTGCGTCACTTCCCTTCAAAACAGCCCGAATGAAAAGTTTAACAAAACAAAATGATTACTTTTAAGCTCATGCCAAAGAATAAAAGCTTGTTATATCCTGTTCGCAGCCTGGCAAGCTTCACAGGCCCATGCTGCATTATTGCCCTTCGAACTCCAAAAACCAGTACCTCCAAAAACCTTAGGTCTTCGAAGACACGGAGTGGACAAAGTGAAACATTACACAGTTAGGAAAGCAGAAGACCAGCTACATGTTATATATTTAAACGTGTATTAGGTATTATTGGCATACTACTCAAACAGAAACTGAGGAAAGCACAAGCATGAAAGGCATTCTGAGGCTGTTTCCTTAACTGCAAATATAACACTGTGAGAGCAGGTAACAACATCAACGCACTTTCCACCATAACCTAAGCCCAAGCAGACTTCAGGCCCTGTTACTTCTCAATACTTCACTGTCTGAATTAATCCTGGAAAAATTCATCAACAAAACTCAGTGAAATGAAGCGCCAGCTTGTACTTACATGCCAAAAGTACATGAATCTACTCATTGTGACTGTTGACTCAGTGTGTAAAAGCCTGAGTCATCCATTCCCCTGGTGATCCCACCTCTGCTGAGCCTATCAGCATAAAATGGATGTTTAAGGAAGAACTGCATTAGGAATAATTTATGCTTTAATAGCAACAAAGGAAAAAGTTAGGAAAGCAGGAAGAAAGAAATCCTTTACTGATATTTCACTGTTCTCTGTGCTGTGCTGACACGATGGCTGTGCTCTTCGTCCTTCGCGTGTGTGCCCACGTAAAGAAGTGAAAGACTGGTTACTGTTTCCTCCTGGGATCTTGGAGGATTTTTTGAAAATGTTACTTTTATTTAGGAAGAGAGAGCAGAGAGAAAAACTGAAAAATCCCAATTACAATATAAGAATAAGAAGAAAGAAAACAAACAAAAAACCAACCAAACAAACCCCTAAATAGAAATAGTCTGGAAATTCGTCATCTACCTTCCCTGAAACTGTAACTGTTGACCAGGCACTCAGCGCTCTCTGCTCCAAGCAGAAACCCCACTGCAGCCAAAAGAAATTAATCTGGCAGAGAAACAGGGAGATGCAGCATCACCCAGAACTGAAAAAGATCCAGTAGCTAGAACAAACCACACGGGCAGTGGGAATGAGAGACATCCCCAGCTCAGAGTTCACAGAGTTGTTTGGGAAAGGAGCCAAGGAGGAGACCAAAAATTGGGAAATAGCATTAAAACTGAATTGTTTATTTTTGCTAGTGAGCAAAAATACAGCACATTTGTGAATGTCTTCTCATACTCTGGACTCCCACGGTCCATGTATTAGCCTATATGACAGTTTGCAAGGCAGCTCTTTCTTTAACCAGTGACAGAAACACCATTTCCCACAGCTTCATTCCTTCCCATATTCCAAACCAAAACAGATTCCAAGGGGCTGGCTAGGAACAGGAATTAAAAACATAGCCCTGTTGTCTCCAGGGCATGCTATTTGGTACGCTGTCAAAACAACAGAACATTAGCAGTATCTGAAGATAAGGGGCATGGGAAAAGCCTGCGTCTCACACGCACATATATATGTGAACATAATGTTCAAATTCTCATTCATTTCATTGACAATGCAGCAGCATTATTATCCCAAAGCAACTTAATTTATAAATAATAATGTACAGTCTGTCTTGATAAACTAATTAAGTAAGGTGTAGCTTTTCCTTAGTGGGCAAAAGGACATGTTAAATAAGGGAATGCCACACTCAGACCTGTGCTACAAGCAGAACACTGAACAGCACACGGTTTGCTTTCCTCCACCCTGGGGGGCATTGGGGAGGGTAGGGAGGTGTGAGAGAAGAAAGTGCACATCACCACTGCTCCTGCCTCTGCTGAAAAGGAATACCTTCAGTCAGGCACATGCAAAAGCTTAGGAATAATCCAGTTTTGGAACATACAAGAAAGCTTTGGCCATACTTTTGAATTAAGAATGCAAATGAAACGTGAGAGGGCTGAGAACTGAACAGCAGTGTGTTCTCTGTGTGGCAAAACATGCCTGAAAGCAAAAGAGATGAACGTTTGAGGACAGGCATTAGCACAGAATGGTTTTAATGAGCAAGCCTGCTAGTGCTCCATAATAAATCTCATTAATTGGTTTATCGTAAATACTACTAACTGGCTGTCCCATTCCTGTGCCAGCAGGAATGCTTCAGTTTGCTGATGGGGACAGAAAGAGACAGAAAGAAGAGAGAATTTGCTCCCAGAATGTGCGATGTGGACTTCCAGAACAATTCACTATGCAACACTAAATGTCAAAGGGTGCAGCCACGAAAATTAAAATGTCCATGTTATCACAAAATGAGGGCACAGCCACATAGACATGCAACAGGTATGCATTAGGAAGGACTCTATTTAATTGTAGTGACCAAAGTAGATGCTCAGACTCAGGTGAACTCTACAATGGAAAGAAACTCTATGGAACAGAATACATTTGAAACACATATACAAATAAGTAAAGATCCACTGATTTTTACCTAAGAAGGTATTCAAGATCACTGTTCCTGTCTCTGGGGATGAGAGGCTTATATAAAAATAATATATCTGTTCTCTGGAACATACAGCTGGTTGCTAAAGTAACCTAGTTATATTTTCAAGGAAATGCACGTACATAAAACAATTAGTATCCTTCAGGGTTGTCTGCAACAAACAGCGGGAAGAAAATTTCTACCAACAATCCAAGGAGAAAGATGACAGTGAAGTCTTACCAAATGAAACATAAAAAAGGATATCTCTACAGCATCTCTGCAGGTTTTGGGGAAATAAACCCTCACAAACACCAAACAATATTAGCAGTACTAACTGTAGATAATATATCAGTATGCTGCCCAGAAAAACATCAATCATTACCCACTTAATTTGCAGCTAAAAGAACATGATTATTTATGAGTCATTGAAATAAGATACACATGAATGATGCTGGGGGGAAATGCTGTATGCTGATGGAGGGTAGGGATAAGTGATCATGCCCAAGAGTCAAGATGCCAGCTGCACTCATCATCTTATTTGCAGATGAAGTGATAAATCTGGTTAGAATTACCACCATGAAAATCAGAAGTGATCTATTTCAGAGTAAGGCCTGGGGGGGGNGGCAGCTGCAAAGGGGCTTTGATCCCAGCTCGGGTGGTGGAGTATGACTGCCAAAGTGGCTTCTGGATGGTCAGACGGGGAAGTTTTCTTAGCAATAAAAAGGCTTAGTCTGCAACTTTTCATTGCCATTGCCAGCATTTCCTGAGCAGGGGTTTCAGTTCTTCTGAAGTGCTAGAACAGGTCTATTTCCTCTTACAGCTCTGCTGTTTAGCCTAAACAACCCCAGACACTTAGGGTTTTAAGTATGATAGATGCAAGAGGCTCAGGAAACAGGCTGACTGGATCAACACACAGCTCACAGGCATGATATCTGCCCTGCAGGAGCGAATGCACGGTTACACGTGTCAAGTATCCATCCAGTGCTATTTACATTTGTTGTTCATTGATCCGCAGATAACGTCAGATGATCTGTTCCAGCACATTCCCACCCCTGCTCCAGTTTTATTTACAGTTGTGGAGAACTGAATTCCATCATCTCTGTGCTGTAGACTTCAGCTACACAACAGCAATAAGAAGAGAACTTCCAGCTTGGCTTAGAAAAGCTGGTTCCTTAAGTAATGAAACACTTCTCTTGCTTTTGATCAAGATTTTTAAACTCTTTTTATTGTTGAAAATGTGCCTGAGAATATGTATCTGTTACCTCTCTCAAGTAATTACAAAAATAAAATTTTTCCCAAAAAAGACTGCATTTCCTTACTGAGCACACTGTGACTCGATCAGCCCAGAAAACTCTCCAGAGATGCTGCTATATTCCTGTGACGGCAAAGCAGATTTCTTGCTGTTTGTTTTAGGTTCTTTTAATTATCCTCTTTACCTTCTGTTCAAAACTATTCTACTCATAGCACCGCCTCTTAATGATATTTAGGCTCTGACCTTCATTTTTCTAGTGAGAGAAATGAAGAAAGAAGGCAGGGGGGGTTGGGGAAGGGCTTGAAGCCTTACAAAAACTTGCTATACATTATTACACTCCAAAATATTATCGTATCAAAGTCAATTTTTATACTGCTATTCTAGGGCCGCAGTTTATTTTGGTGTTGTTGGTATTTCAGAATATCACAAAAGGGTTTAAATCTCACGGAAACAGAGCTAAATATCATTTCCTCCTTCAGCTTTTCCTAATATTGTCCTATCAAATATCTAATGAAGAAGTAATTTTGCTTTAATTTCTTTCACAAATTTCTCACTACCCAAAAAATAGAGCAGTTACAAATTAAAGTTCCAGATGAAGAATCAGAAGAGCTGCAAATGGTAAACAGACTTCCATTTTTCTTTGAACTATGACCTTCTTTATACCATAAGCTCATGGAGAACAACTAGAACCTGTAACAGTTTCTTTCAGATTCTATAAATAAAATATATTCTGCTGGTTCCTAACATTTTCCATCTCTTTGGAAACAAATTAAATGTTAAAAAATACATCAGCAATACCACAAGAAGATGAAAAGAAACAAAAGCGCCAAGTCTCAAAGTTTTCAGTCTGCCGCATCTGTTTTTATTACAACAGCACACATTGCTTCCTTTGACATGAGCATTTATTCACTGCTATACCAGTTGTCAAGCGCAGCATTGCATGGGTTTGATCCTCAGTGTGCAGTATTACTTTACAACACTGTAGAGATGGGATTTTTCTCTAATATGTAAAGAAAATTCAGCTGTTGCTTAGCCTGACTCCAAATCCACGTCACCATATGCATCTTCACAAGATCCTTACAGGCTTGGCAAGGAAAGAAGCTCCCCTTGCAGAGCAAAATAAGGCAGTCAAGCAACACAGTACAGCAACTACAGCAGACAAGAAGGTTCAGGAAGAGCTCTAAACAACCTGAAATCTTTTAAGGTGCTTCTTTGCTGCACAGCAGCTGCTCTGAGGAGCGGTAAGGGAGCTACTCTGGCACCTGGGTAGAGGTCCAGCTACAGGAGCCCAGCCCTCAGGAGGGAATGATCCACGTGTAGCTGGGACAAGATGCCACCCAAACCAGCTGATGTTAACATTGACATGAGTACACCTAAGAAATGCTGCCGTTTTAGAGGCTGCTTTAAAGACTTTTTGTAAAGTTCTCTGGAGCCAGCTCTATAATTAATTGTAAGCTAATTGATGTGTGGCCACAGCCCTGATGCCCATGAGACTCTGCTGGTGAATAAAACTATTAATTTCTTTTTTAAGTAAAAATATTACATAGTAAAGGTAATCAAATCTAGATGCCAGCACAAGATGCAGTAGGGAGCTATATTAACAACAGTAAGTCACAAAAGAAAAGACAGGCAATAATAAAAGTAAAGCTATAGGTCTACTGTTTTACTGAACAGCCTCAAGATTCATCTCTGTGAGAAGAGCTGTGTTCCTTCCTGCAATTGTGACAAGGAAAGGGACAAGAAAGTGATGTAGTTTCAACTTCACAAAGATTCAAAAAAAACCCCCCCAAAATAAAATAATTTTAAAACCCCACCAAAACCATCTCCTCAGCACACCCTAAGGGAGGACAGTAGGAATGTTTGAGCCCTGTAGTACTCTCCATGTGCAGTGCTCAAAAAAGATAAAACGTGGCCTTTAAAAAAAAAGTAGGCAGTGCATGATTTACCTGTATGTTTGCAATTTCTTTTTCTTTTTTTAACCCCCCACTCTGCTGGGATCCTAAATGACAGGCTGATTCACAATTGGTTCTCATTGCATAGGTGTCTGATGTTGAAAATCACTAGTGAGACAGCCTGAAAAGATGGTCCTCTACAGAAAACACAATGCAAAGCACTGACTAATCCCTCCAATACGCCAGAGGTGACCTTTTAGCAAAACAAAACCCACACTCTGACATGTCTCAAAGGAAAGCAGACTAAAATGTACTTCAAAGACGAAGCAAAGAAGAGCAAGACACACTTTTAATCAAAGGAGAAAATAGATTTCTGCAATCCAGAACAATCACTTTTAGCCCAGTAATGATTAAATTTCCTGGTAGCGAAATGCTTGATAAATGTTAAATAATCTGCATTCAAGCTGTAGTTAAAAGGAAATATGTTCTAACATAAGTAAGATTTGTTTCAAAAGGTGTCAATTCTGGATTAATACCTAAATTAGAGGTCCAAATAAGAGACAGTGCTCAACTCCTCAGAGGATTTTGAAGCAGTCATTTTGACCAATAAATTATGATTGCTTTGATAGCATGGGACCTGCATGAGATAGCAAAGTAGAACTCCTTCACAAGGAATTCTAAAAAACATGTATTTGTATTTTTTTACATAAATGACAGAGTCCAGAAATAATAAAAGCTTTCAGGTCAAGGGTCATGTCAGAGGACGAGCTTCAAGGAATCCATCTCCCATGAGGATACTGCATTTGCTTACTTGCATATTCTGAAAGAATAACCTTTACTCCCAAAGTTCTCAAAAAAACTTATCTCAGCCATGAGAACCCTGGTGGTACAGTCAGACAGCTTTCTAAAAAGTACAGGGTGAAAAACACCACAGTGACTGTAGCTGCTGTGATCACCTAGATGTTACTTTAATGTAATATTTTTAAAGCAGCACATACATCTGTATTTGCAGTTCCTTCAATATCAACACCTAGCTCATTGCTCCTCCAAGGTACTGGCTCATAATTATTACTCTAAATTTTCAACTCTGCAGGTTGTATTTTGAGGAATATGTAAAAGGGGAGACATTAATGATTTCTACAAAAGAGTAAGGCCTAAACCAGAAAATTTGATCCTTGTACTACAAATGCACTTTCATTTCTAGCAGAAGTTTGTTCAAGGGTGAAAAATGGCTACTTACATGCAACAATAATTTGTTTGAAACTGCCTTGATTTTGATGTGCTGACACACTTAAAGACATAGCTGACTTCTTCACAGAGATATAATTTTAAATTATTTCCACTCATTTGTACAAAGAAATATTAGTTAAGGATTAAAAGGAGCCACAAAAAGAAAAAAAAAAAAAACACCAAAAAACCCCGCTTTTATTTTTCTCTGTAGAGAGACCCCCTGGAAGATCTGAGATTTAAATCCAGAATTACCTAGGTATTGCAGCTCTTAATTTCAAAGTTGAACACTGTGCTAGCCCACTTCAGTTTTTAAAGCAGCTCATCTACAGTCCTACAGAAAACAATCCTCAGCTTCTCAGGTGTGAAGAATCCTCATCTTCGAGGAGCGCTAAGACCAAATTCTTCTTAACCCATCATAATGAAATTCTACACTCTTCTGATCTCTCAGAGATCAGTCTTTAAAGCAACAGGATTCCAGATTGACGCTTTAGCTTGTTTTGAACACTGGAACAAGATTGAGGTAAATTTTTAAAATGCTTCTTTATTACATGTCATTTTTATATTCCACATAACAGGCAAAAACCACTCTAAAAATACTGTTGATCATAATAATTAAAGTGTCCATAACTTGACTAGAAAATTTATTAGCCAGGCATAGGCGTAAAACAATGAAGAAAAGCATTCTTAAGCATTTTGTTTGTTTTCAGTAAAGCACCTCAGGTCAGTCTGCTAGTCGTGCTGCATCTAGTGTTGTGGGGGATTTTGTGCTACTGCATTTAAGAGAATTCCAGTTTTCTCAGGGCCTGCAGGAAAACCTCATTTTTGAGTCATATCTCACTGCAGGACATCCATCTCAGAGTTTCCAAAAATAAGTACATCTATAACTAATGTGTTCAAATGGGGAGGATGACTTTAGTCTTCTAATAATTAAATGTTTTTCTATTTATGTAACTGCTATTTCCTCATATAAAGGATTAAAAACAAGTCCATTGGGAAATGTTTTGTAACATGAAAGTATTACTGCAATAATTTCTGCAGGCATGTTCTGAGATGTATTTAACAACTGCCATTGAAACACAAATGTTCAGCTTTCACAGCAAAGTACCATTAGAGTCATAAAAGTCAAGAGCTATCAGGCTTTGAGTTATTAAAAATGTTTTCAGTTAATATATTATTGGCCTAACAACACAGAGTCTATTTCTGATTAGTCATTACCATTCTGTACAAGAAGCACCAACTCTGTGACTACTGTAACCTGTGACTCATTTGCTTGCTTTTTGTCTTCCAAATAATCTCTACCCTTTTGGAATTATGAGGTGACTTTACCTTCACAGAGGAAGATACACAAGGAAAGAGATGGGAAGAATTCTCCAGGCGATTTTTCATGAAGTGTTCTACAGCCTGGGCTAACATTTAGAAAAGACCAACTGCAAAAGGCAACAGTAAAAAAGTTGAGCGTAAACTCACAACAAGCCAGAGATATCCGCGGGTGGGTTTTAAATAGAACACTCTGTGCCTCCACACACCTGCTACCCGGCTTTGGAGGTATTTGAAGTCCCCAGGTATTTAAGTTTGAACTGCAAGAGATCTCTACACACCTGCAGGTTGGCTCTTGGGCACATCCCGACTGTCTCAGCCATGATGACGCGGAGCCGCTCCAAGCCCACCTCTGGCCCTGTCAGGATTTGAAAACCACACACCTCTCCTGATAGGCTAGGGCTGGCAGGCAGTGGCAGGGCACAGCTGCTCGTCCACGTTCTGCAGAAACATCACTGCTGATTTCCTTCACAGCGCACCCGGCGACGCGGCTGAAGGAGAAATGGTGCCAGTGCCTCTCTTGATTCAGTAGAGCACTGGACCAAAAAGAGGTCACACAGGGGGCAGATCCACAGGTTTAGCATTCTGCCCACCTCTTACACAACAGCTGCAAACCACAAAAAGCTGCAATTACACAAGAGAGAGGAGGACTTGAGAGTCAGCTTGTATCCACTCAAAGCTGTCTCATCTTGATTGTAAAGTGAGGAAGATTGTAAAGTAAGGAAGATTTTCCTGGCAGCAGGCATAGAGGGCACAAAAGAGAATTGTAATTTTGGTATTTTACATATACTATTTTACATTCCAGTACCACTGAACTCAGGTCACTGTCCATCATCACTCCAGAATTTAGGTCCACCCCACTGGAAAAAGGGTGGACCACTAATCACTTAACAGTTATCCTCAGCTTATTTTGTATTTGGCCCAAATTCTTTTATTGGCTGAGGAAGGCCTAAGAGTTTCAATTCAGGGTAAAAGCCCATTTCAATTTTATTCCTGGCCAACACCACTGATGCAAATACATGTTTACTAAATAAGTTTTACTTCAAGCTTTCATTTTGCAAGCATTCCCACTAACAACTCTTCCTTGAGAGAATATAGAGGAAAAAAAAAACAACATAATTTTGCATGTACACAAAAATTCATAAAAATGAGCACCAATAACATCCAGGCCAAAAGCATTCACAAAACTAATTTAACAGTAGCTCGCTCTGCCCAGTCCTGACTCTCTTTGCTCAAAAAGAAAGGCAATTCAGGCTGCTCTTAAATCCTTTACAGTGTCTTCGGTGTGCCCCACATAAGGGTTTAATAAAGATGCAAAGGTGGAAGTTCCCTAGAACTGCCTGAGTCCACACAGATGGCAATAATTTTAAATAGCCTGATTTCAACATAACTGTAAGTGATTATTCAGAGATCCTGAAGAATTTTTAGATCACAAGTAAGGTATCAACTACAGTAAGGATCAACAGATACCTTACTGTCCATATCTAGTACACAATGTCGGAGGAGTCCATGTCAAACCAATCACTACCAGCTCTAAGCAGCCTCAAAACTCTTACTGGAAAGTTACATGACAAATCCCCGGCACAGGGATCTCAGAATCAGCCCTAAGCTTAACAAGCCCAACCGCCTGTTCAAATAGGGTCAGCCACAGCAGGCTGCATCCACTTGGGTGTTCACCATATCCAAAGACAGAGTCTTCACAATTTCCTGAGGTTGTCTGTGCCAGTGCTTGACCACCCTCACAGTAAAAAAAGCATACTAACTGTCCCAGTCCAGTAGGTCCAAAATAAAATTTATTTCTCATTCCTGCCTAGAAAAAATCCCAGGACTGTAAGGGACACTAGGCAGCAACAGAAAAAACAAAGATGTCAGCCACTGAAGCACACAACCAGGGATACTAAAAATGGTTCTCCAGCAAACTTAGTGGTACACACAATTTCTCTTCTAAGTAGACAGGAGGTTTAAAATTTTAATGCTACCACACTTTGCAGTTTGATAAAAAAAGCACTGTTTCTAGAAGAAACGGTGTTGTTTTAAAGGATTTATGAAGCTGTGGAGACCAACATCTATTGCTGAAAACATTGTGCAGACACTGTATGCCTTCTAAGCTTCCCTGACAACAGCTTAGTTAAGGAGTTAAAATTGTTCAGATTGCATTCTGAATAGTTAAAATGTCAGCTTTCTGGGAGGTAGGGAAAGGTTGGAGAAAGGCAGCAGGACCAGGGCTGCCATCCAAATCTCTGTTGTAGGTAAAGGAGTCTTATAGAGCTTTCTATAACAACAAAGGAAGAACTCATTCTTACTTGGCTTGCTGCTGTCTGCGTACAAATATCTGCACTAGAAAGCATTCTCAATGAGGACCTAAATAGTCCTCTTCATTCAGACGAGTTTCCTGGACCCACAGAGAAATCAGTCATAGATTTATTATGTGCCAGTTAAGCACAAAGCCATCCGGTCACTTAGGGGCTGTGCCTGTGGATGAGTGGTGATATAACAGGACAGTGAGCTCAGGGCCAGTCTCACTGGGAAGATGCTGCCCAGAAAATCTCCTTGATGGCTGAAAACTGCCAGGTAGGCCATGAATCTCCCCTTCCCAGCTCATCCACTGAACTGAAACACCCTCTCCCACTCACTCTCTTTCGCCACTCTGACACCCTAAAGCCTGAAGGTGTGAAGGGCTGCACATCTGTGCCCACACAAACAGGCCCCGCAAGTCAAATCTCTTACTAAGAGACCTACCAGACCCACACGGGAGCCATCCTAGGGAATCTGATGAGCCTTGTTTGAGAAAATCAGGTTCAGATATTGAACTGGAAAGAGCATACAGATTGGCAAGAAAAATGGGAGAAAGTATGCACAGTAGGAGGTATATTTTTGGGGAAAAGCATGAAGAGAAAAATAATGATGAAAAAAGAGCAGCAGTGTGTGCCAAAAATAACTTCTCTCTAATGCAATGATCTTTAATTCTACTTTCCTATGAACTAGTTTTAAAATACCCTGGAAACACAAGTTCCCCGTTTCATGAGAATACTCGAAAAATTAATGTCGCATTCACCAGAACACCCAATACTTCAAAAGCCAAGCCCTGTGCTTGTGAAAATACTAAAGGACAAACTAAGGTATCCACTGAGTCATTTGTTTCTGGTTTTTTAATACCTAAGTGAGAAAAAATTTATAAGATAGCTTAATTTTGAGAGAATTGCGTGAGATCTCTACCTACATCTATAAATTCTCAAGTTATTCTGGTGCCCTTTTCCTTCATAACTTTCAATCAGCCTTACAAATTATCATTATATTACTGATAGCTATGAGTGTTTTACCTCAGAAACTAGAAATAGTTCAGGCAAAGAAGCATGGAATGAGGTAGATTAACCCATGCTAAGACTGGGATCTTGTAACTGAAGCACCCAGCCTCACTGGAATATTGAGCTGGCACCTCTCTTCACAGAAAACATCACAGTTTTCAGCATAGACACAACCTTACCCCTTTGAAATTTTGGATAAAAGGAATTTTGCGAACATGAGACAACAATTGCAAAGCCTGTGAGAAAAACATGCCATAGACACAAAAGCAGCATTTTCAGCATCAAGAAAAAAAGTGATTTTTACTAAGAAGTCTACCAATTTTATTTATTTAAGATTTGAAAAAGAAAGGTCCTTCCTAGTCTTATCCTCCTTTTTTTTTCTCCTGGACTTATAAATGCAGCAGTTTTCTAACTGACAAGATTTCAGAATTTATACATTTCTGACAGAATTTAATCCTATTATCTGCTGCATCATTTGAGAGCAAAGATGATAAACCCCTGTCTCTCAGAATGGTTAAATTCCAAAAACTCCTTTCAACTGCTAAATAGCTTTTCAAATCCAGGTATCTACAAACTCCTCTCTAAACAGATTAGCCACAGCTATTCAAAATTTATCTCTAGATAAGTGTTTATATCAAAACATGTGAAAGTCGCTGTGAGAACCTTTATGTGATTAGATTTAAAAGTTTCCCTTAGTCACAGCCCTGATTTATACATATTTATATTTCAAAGGTTGTTATCCATTGGTATTCTCCTGGTAGTTCAAATGCAATTTTTTTCTTAAAAGCAAAAGCTTCTGGAAACAGGAAATACTTCAATTTCATGGAGCAGAATGGAAGAAAACTGCCTGAAACTCAGTTTGCACCTGGATTTAATATTGATACCCAAAACGTCCTCATGCTCCTTACTACTTGCATCAGCACATCAGCAGATTCCTGTAAGTCCTTCACACTGGAATATACTCACTCAGTAACTATTTGCTCCCTCATGCTGGTTCATCCTCTGCTCTGACTCACTTCAGAGCAAATGAACATCCCTGCATTTAGCAAGACCACTGTGGGGACTAACTGCTACACAGCACCCTGTAATGTAGAATTTTTATCTCTAACACCTACACAGAAATTGAATTTACACAAGTCAAAGCTGGTTAATGAAAATCATTAAGTATCAATGGATGCTGACAAGTTGGAAATATTTCTGTGACGACTTCTATAGGGAATTGCTTCTTACTGACACAGAAACAAAGCAGATAATACACAAAAATGAGTAATGCTACACTAGATAGAATGGGTTTTTAGAAACAAAACAAATTTTCATATATACGAACTACATAGAATAGATATCTATATAACTCTATACAGATAATCCCACAAAGAACTCAGATTCTCTTAATGTGCAAAAAGCAGGGACAACACTAACAGAACATCTTCTCAAGTTTAATTATTGGAGATTTTTGAGACCTTGCATATTCAGTGCTACAATTAGTACAGATTAATATTTAAGGACCGTGACAGCATCCTGCTTCTCTAGCTGCAATGCAAATGAAGACAATCTCTGCCCTAAAGGGATTGAAGGATAGATATCTAGAATTACAGTGCCTACAGGCACAGATTTAAAAATCCAGCCTAATTCTCTAGGACTCAAACCCACTATAGCTGAAAAAAAAACCAAAAAACCAATGAGTGTATGAGGTTCTAAAAAGGAATCTGGTTTTGAGCTTTTTGGGGTATGTGTCCATGCCATACACACACCACACACACACACCCCACCCCCTACACCCCTTTTTCTGGATTTGTTTTTTCCAACATTTTTTCATACATAATGCATTCTTAAGAGACGGTTTAGTGCAGTGAACACTATAGGTTTGCATCTCAGGATGGTATGATACATTGTGCGTAAATTGAGGGGGAATACAATGAATGAAATTGGAAATCCAAACAGAGATCGCAGGGTGGCATGGTCAAATGGAATGGAACAACCGTCCTCAAGGAAGTTGGCTGTGCTTGAAACAGAGGAGTCATGCAAGACTAAAACTAGGCAAGATTTTAAAGGGAGAACACACCAATACATCCACTTCGGATTTTTAGTTACTTCGTAGTGAGATTATGACTACTTTATTACAACAAAGCAGCCTGAAATTACCAATCCTTAATGGTAGCATCTAGAGAGTTTCGGCTTTTTTTTCTGACGGAGTATGCAACATGCAAAATTCAGAAGTCGTGCTTTAAAGAGGTGCACAATGATGAAGGAGCAACACTTCAGAAAGCTGCCTATATAAAAGCCCCAAAAGGTTAGGTTCAGTGTGGCAAGGGCTAGCACAGAATCCCAAAAGCCTTCTTAAAAGTGAACAAAGTACCTTGGGAGGAGAGGTGGATAAAAAAAAATTATGTGGGCTCTTGGCAAATCCATCCCGTGTTCGCACAATGTCTGCACATAATAAAAAAAGCTGACTGTGAGTGCCACAGAATGCAGAAGCACAGCAAGAAGAGCTGACTCTCCTCAGGGGTCACTAACTCAACATCACTCGTCAGTTTGCTGGATATGCATTATCCATCATCGAACACTGCCAAGAGAGGCAGCATGATGTGAAAGGTGATAGGCGTTCACTACCTTAGAACATTTTTGGAAGACTGTTTACTTGTTCCTTTATCTGCACTGAAACCAACTCCAAGTTAGCTCAAGTTCTCCTGCAGAAGTGGGGAAAGAAGAAACTCCTCCAGGAGTTACTGCAAAAACATTACCAGTCGTAAGTCAAAACATGCCAACACAGTCTCAGACTGGGCTTGGATTGCTATCTCTCTGAGAGGATTCCTTTCAGTCAAAAAAGGACTCATCCTAGCAACACTGAGTTACTAAGAATAAACTACATTTAAGGCATCTTATGCAGCAGCGGAAAAGTCTCAAAGCTGACAGAAGCCAAATAAGTAGTTCCCAGAGGAGAACAAGAGCGTTCTTTCCAATCACATGGTAGCTTTTCTACTTCCTGAATCTTTTCTATTCAATTTAAATTGTCTTTTATTTACTACTTGTTGTGCGCATGTAACAGTATCTACTATACATCATTAAAACTAAGAAAAAAAACCTGACTAGCTGGTTCGGTGGAAGATGGAATTTGTGTGGGACCAGAACAAACTCAAGTAAAATTCAGCAAATTGTTACAACAGCAAAGAGCAAAATGAAAAAACTAAATAAAATTAAAAATTCACAAACCCAGCCTTCATTTTTGTATTTTTGCTGCTATTGTTTCTACCATGGCCAACACTTAACTTTTTTTGAGGGATAAATACCCCTCAGCAGTGACACAGTGAGTTTGGTTCACAGGGAAACGATCATTTTTTAGATTTACTCAAAAGTATGATGATGACCTTTTAACTATTTTATTTGGCTAACACAACAAAGCATCACTTATTCACCAAATCATAACTTGATAAAGCAGAAGGATAACCAAGTTAGATGGGCAAATTCTGCTAGGATCAAGACTGGCTTCAAGTTTGTGGTATAGACAAAACAAGTCTTTCTGCTTATCATTCTTCCAGGAACAGCTGCTGCTGAAAAAGCTCCAGATTATATTTCAGAATCAGAAAAATCATTTAGTCATGCTCTTTGAGCAGCATCAATGTACCATTTATGTTCAGTATGCAGAGTTAAATCTGTTTCAAGACCTTTTTGCAAAGGGATGGCATCACAATATCACTTGGTGAAAAATAAGACCATGAGGAATAAAAACCTCTGCATTTACAGGTAGAGTGCCTTTGTATCAACCCACCATTTGGTAAAATTAATAAACAAATAACATAGAATTTTTAAATTTTAATTCTTTCAAGTACTTGCTGAAGTTTTCTGTGAATTGTGTACTATTTTATGAGATTTTGTAGAAACTTAACCACAATATTTACATTATTCTATGCTTTGAGAAGCACCTAGAGGTTACTCGACAAGAGAAAAGTCCATCAAAATTCACTGCCCTAATATATTTGCAAAAAAAAAAAAAAAGAGCACTTTCGGAAATGCCAGACAGGTGTTCTCATTAAAATTACCACCTGAACATGCTACGATACGTGCAGAGATATTCCTTCCTATACAGCTATTTTGATTACTGTTACCATACTTCAACCACCATCTCTCTTGCCCTCTCTTCACAACTCTAAGCAATTAGACAAATGTAAAACCACTAAAATTCTTCTGGTTTTTGAGAGAGTAACTAACAAACTTATTCCTTTTTTTTCCTCCAGTTTATTTCTCCATATTAACCTCACATTCATTACTGAGTTCACATTCCAGCACTTTGACCCCTAACTGTGCACTCTATGCTGCTCCCTCATTTTTCTGATTGTTGCAGTTTTCTTGTGCTGCTTTGCCAGTTCACTATCAAATACCTTTAGAGGCGCAAGCTCTTGAAAACTTCTCGATAGTGTTCATCAATATGCACAATACAATTTATCTCCCGTAACTATTGCTTTCAGCTGGGCTCACATACTTCAAAGTCGCCACGCTACATCAATGTGAAGTGGGGAACCTACAACATATTTAGTTAGATCTGGGACTCGAGGGCTGCGGTATTTCAGAGAAGCAACCAGGAACAGTAACTTCAAAATAAACATCTATAAAAGATCTAACCCTGCACACTTCAAAGTCACGGGAAAGATTTTTATCAGCTTCACCGGTTTGTTATTCAGGCCTAGTATCTGTTTTGATTCCTTTTGCTCTGCTCCTCCTCTCTACTCAGCACCCTGCACAGGCTGTCATATCCTACCTCCTAATGCTTCACAGAATTGCAAGCAGAACACGGGCACTTGAAATGCCAAATAACAAAAGAAAGTTTGCAAATTTAAACTTAGCAGCAGCTACAAGGTTCAGAAATCAGCCATATTTCCAAAGAGTCCCTAGGAATATAAAATTCAAAAAATCTTAGTCTAAAGGATGCTCTGACTCCAAAGTTATGTAACAAGACAGGCCCACTCTTGAAAATTCTGAGTGTATTGCAGCAGAAAGCTGTAATTCAGGTGAGTTTTATTCTTTGCTTTAACCTTAGGGAAAAAGAAAAAAATACCACTTTATTGAACTTTAAAATAAAATAAGAGAAGGCGATATTTGGACATTTTATGAAGAGAATGCTTTCCAGAATGTTATGGATATAGGATGTAGCAAGGTACCTACCACAACAAAATACAAACCCCTAGGAAGAGTTTTAATACCAGTATTTCAAAATATAGTTATCAGAACTTCAAACACTGAAGAGCAGTATTTAGATATAATGTTCCTAAATAAAACTTACGTATTAGGCAGCACCCAAATATTATTTAAAAAGCTGTATTTTGTTTTAGTTACTGAAGTTCCACTTCTGAATGATATTTATTGACCAACTAGTGACAAGAGACTTAAAATACAATTATGAGATGTTACAATTCCTAAAATATATTTAAACATATTTGTATATCAACTGACACAAGCAAATGTCTATTTGTATATATATATGTAAGTAGGCTACTCAACTAGTAAAAAATATTGATTATACAGTGAGTATGAACAAAATTACAGGTATAAGACATTTTTTCAGGGCTAGAGACCAGCTTTCTACGTCATTAACTGTTAGATTTGCCTTCCAAATTCTAAATGCCAAATACCAGCCTAATCAAGCTGAAACGTCTCTACAGAGCCCTAAGATTTGGTTACCGAAGCCAAGCACACATCACAGCAGTGGGCTTGCTTGGAGCAAATTCCTCTCTCATCTCTGCTTACCACGCTTTGGCTCATCTCAGAGAGAGATCTTGGAAGTCCTTGATTAGCTAAAGTGAATGCCAAGTCCTTAATTAGACAAAATCCCTCAAAGGATGGTATCAGTCAAGCAGTGTCCTCGGCCTGACAGCAGTAGTGCTATTCACCAGAGGCACAGGCCAGGCTGCAGAGTCCCTTCCAGCCCCGTCAGTAACCAAGTGAACAGCACAGGCGCGTCTCCACTGGCTGCCCTTGCAAGAGGAATTTGAACTGGTTGGACCAAGCAGCACATGCATCCTTCCCCACTAGATTGTTCCTGTGTCATTCATCTGCAGGAGGTGTCTGCTGCCCATTTGTACATTTGTACAAACAAACAGCACAGTGCTGGTGACTGGGGTTGCTGGAGCTAGGAAGTGTTGGCATGGGAATGTTGATGTTCCAGTATGAAAGATAACTGTTAAGATAAGAATTTCATGGGCTGTTCAGTCACTGAAGGTGGATTCCTCTAATCCAAATGCGTTATGCTTAAATATTTAGTATTATTTTAGGATCAAGACACTGAGAATCAGCTTTGTACAGTTGCCTGTGTTGCCAAATATCCCTGACTCACAACTCTGGGCAGGTGTATCAGCCAAAACCAAGAGGTTTATGCTGCTACTCCTATTTGTTCCCTGAGTAGCAGCAGGCATCAGTGTATAAGATCCCTCACAGAGCTGCAATGACTCAATCAATAATGCTGCAGAACAAACCACAGAACATAAAGGCCTACTAGAAACAGCCCAATGCAAAATACAAATACTAACACTGAGTGAACAGAGATCCATCCAGCACGAGCCCAAACAAGTCTGATAATGGCTTTACTTTGTTTTTACACTTCTGCCTGCTGGGACACATTTATCACCGAAAGCAACTTCTCCTGAAGCATTGCTCATCTAATTTGCAGTCAGCGCCTGTTGCACCTTCCTCCCTCTCCTGTACTACACCAGAGTCATTGTGGGAGTTTGTTATTGCTGGAACTCTGCAATTACCAGCTCTGCCCAAATACTACAGTCAGATCACTAATAAAATATATACAGAAATGCACAGAAAAGTTAAATCTGCTCTTAATGATTATTATACCATGCTGATTCCCCCCAAGAGAGAATGAGGCCTTTGTTCCATGCCAACATTTAAAAATTTCTGCAGAAATAGTCCATACAGAAAAAAACCCCAAGACCTGCTCAACATTTTTTTTTGTAATGCCGTGACTATCCAAATTTTAAAAGACATAAAGATAAAAATACCCAGATAAAATGTCAGGTATTCTAAAAATGGTTGTATCAAATAGAAGTGTGTATGTCCCTAAAGGTACAGCTCTAAGGTGTCAGCTTTTCAATCAGCAGACTTGTAGCAGCACACAAGCAGAGTATAAACCAGTTCCAAGGACAAGGCCAGGAAAGAGGATCCCAAAATGCAAGGGGCAGAAACAGACCCTGCAGTCACATCACTGATGCCATCCTGTCTGCTGTGTTTGGGATTTTCTGAAGGATATTTGTTTGTAGGCAATTTAAATTCTCTAAATAGTGGAGTCTAACTGATATTGATACAATATTCTGTTTACAGTTATCTGTATTTCCCTCTCCCTCACATACAATTTTTGCAACAGATCTTATACAAGTTTTTATAGCGGAGTAAACATAACAGATACCGAATAACACTGAGTAAAAGTTTCTCAGTGTACAGCTATACATCAGATAAATATTAGCAGGTCATATGGATGTAAAAATCATAACAAATTTGACAAGTTTAGTTCAGAATGCAGACAGCACGTAGCATCAAATATTTCAAGAGCTACACTATTTGCAACTGTGTTATTTTTACATACACAGCAGCAGGAAATAATCACAGGATCATTTCAGTTGGAAAAGCCCCTGAAGAGAGTCCAGCCACTAATCAACGAAACCTAGTTATCATTCTTATTTCCAATACAGAATTACTGTGTTTAGTGCTTCTACAGCAAATAATTATTTCACTAACTATTTCAAAGGCTTCAAAGCTTTTGCACTGAAAGAACAAAGAAAAGTAGCCAAGCTTGCTTCGCATAATTTGGGCTGACATTTTGTGCTCCTTGACCTCGTATTACAAATACACCATTATTCAATTAGATTGCTTGACTTACTGAGCAATCTGAATCATTCTGTACCCTCTGAATGGAGGGGGAGGCTTGAGCTGATAGAACACCTCCCAAAACAATTCTGTTACATGCTACAGTAATATATAGTTCTCATATACTAATTACTTATACTAAGTATAAAATGTCAAAGTCAGGTAAACATTTATATTGCCTCTTCACTACCAAATAATACAGCATGTAGATTAAAGTTTGTTCTAAAGCAACAGTACTTTTATCTGAATATTTTTCAAAAACTTCAAATTAAATGTATTTTTCCAAATTAGTAGTATTTCACAAACTACATGCACAAAGCTGTTGGGCAGATATTCAGCCTGGTAGAGCAACACAGGACTAGAGAATTCAATAAACTTTTAGCCAGTCCAACCAATTGAGAAACTAAAATCAGCATTTCAAAAGACATGCACAGGCACTTCTCCCACCTAGAGCTTGATTTTTCTTAATAGGTCACACGTTACACTGTATAACACTATATATATAAAAACTCCTCACACACAGGCCATTGCAATTTCAAAAATTCAAAATTATATCTTACCAAGACTGAACTCCAGCTTTGGCTCATTTGGAATTCTCTGAATACCTTAAAAAGTTAAGAAAAAAAATATATTAGAAATAATTTGATTTCCATGTCTTGCTGTTTAATACATAGTAAAACTTCCACATGCCTGTAACTACTGCCATTGCCACTGAAGTAATATTTCATGTTAGAAACTCATGGTCAAAGCAAGCTTGGATGAAATAGTTGCCTGAAAAAAGGCTACTTTTGAAGAACACTTACTTCTTAATAGAAGCTTTCTATGAAAAGGAAAGGAAACTAGGAAAAAAAACCCCCTAGGCTTTCATGGATGGGTACTTGTAAGATTTTCAGTCACAACAACTGACTGTGTATCTGTTGGAAAAATATTAAATCTAGCAACCGATTTTTAAGTAGGTATGTCATCACATTAAAAACAAACCCCATGTTTTGTGAAAGTAGGTTAATCAGGTTAATATAGTAAAATATAAACACGCTTCTGATCTACAAATCGTAAAGCAACAAACCCAACTTCTTTTCATTGGAAAATAAGTACATTAATTCCTCTTCTCACCAACAGGAACAAGAACATTTTAATCCATCGTGGAATTCTGTTCTATTGCATAATTTACTGCAAAGGGCAATATTTTCTTCTGCTAAAATAAAGGAGTGAACCACAGAGATGCAGCAAGAGAAACATAGGAAGCAAGGAGGGATAGGTAAATAACACTGGGTTGTTCACCTGATACAGAAAGCAATTGGAGCACAACTACAGTTTCAATGAACTTGTAGAAATTAAACTCTCTCTTGTTGACATTTTTGTATTGTCTCCAGTAAGTATTATTAATCATTGGTCAGTATTGAAGAAATCGGTCTGACGGGCAGGATTGAGTTAGTATATGAAGCGGAACAAGATTTTCGTAAAAAAAAAATTTAAAAAACCCACAAACAAAAAAATCACCCCAAAATTATAGCTGTGTCTGCTCCATAAAAACTTTATGCTGCTAAGTCTAGAGTCACACTGTTCTCATTACTGTAGCTATTCATTCACATCTGTGTGAGAAAAATTACAGCTGCAGAGCTTAGAAAGGTCAAAAAGAAAAAACAAATAAAAGTTTGCTGGTTTGGTTTTTTTTTTAATGGAGCTTTAACAAATTTCTGAGTTGAACTCTGACACTAGCATATTGGCCTGAAACACCTTCATGAATATGCTGGATACAGAATTGATTAAGTGACTGTGCAACTCAAATACAGTGTCCTGACTCCAGCGCACCGAACACAACATATGGCTACTTGTCTTCAAATCCCCAGAGTGCTTTTAGATCACAAAGAACAAATTTGTGATACTAGTTTAAGTATCACTAAATCATTACACATTTATCAAAGTTATCAGACTATACTTTAAACAGTAGTCCATATGTTCATACAGGACATAAAAGAAGAAAAAATACTTTAAGTCTTATGAAGAAAATAGGTTAGAGAGAAAAACTCGGAAGAACAATAATCATGTGTTCGTTCCCCTGAAGGTGCATAAACCAAAATATATCAGGAAGAAATATTCAAAGACAATTTTATCACTTTATTTTCTCTGAACTGCACTTTGACAAGCAAGAAGTTGAACAGCATTTTGTACCCTACTTATGACACGATCTGAACTGCCATGGAGACTGAGCCACCTTTATTGTACTGCTCCATAAAATGAGTACATGCACTTACTTGTGAACTGGGGCTCTCCGAGACTGTCTAACTGGGATGTGGGGAGAAACTGTCGTGCTTCATCTGATGATCTCTCCTCTTTGATTTCCATGATCAGCCTCCAAAGATGCTGAATTTTATTCCGCAAACCTTCCGAGTTCGCCTCTCCCAGTGCCACAGCCCAAGATTCACAATCTGGCTTCGATGTGGCTTCAAGGTAAAGATCCGGTTCTCCACTCTGAAACTCTGCACTCAGAAAGCATAAAAACAGCTCTTAGGAACTGTGTTTCAAAAGGGAGATGATGGAAATATTGATGTCACACACAATGAAAACCGCCAAATGCACATTTATATTCGTGGTCACAGAACCATGCAGCCTCACTTATCTCTGGAGTCAAGCCCCGGCTCCTTCAGACTCGGTGCAGTACTAAGCATATCCACAGAGTAGTTCCAAAATCAGTTAACAGATGGCTAAATTAGGTGGCAGAATCAAACCAAAATGGGAAATCCTTTCCCAGCACAGATCCTGCAGCCTAGCAGGCAGCTTTTAGAGCTGCTAACTTGAAGAAGAATTTGATTTAGCAAGGGCAGCAGACACGGTTCTGTCAGAGAATGGGATGCATCAGAACGAATGTGTCCATCGTCTCTTCTATTAGAGATCTCCACTATGCTCAGCCTCTCATTCATCCTTGCCAGAATACAGATCAGGAACACATGCAGATAATTTAGCAGGACATAACTCCTCTGTGAAGACTCAACAGGTTGTATGTGGGAGCTTCTGACCTCATTACTATCCACGTGTCATTTGCTGTTCTGCCTGGAGTCTAATTGTTTAATGATCAAATTTTCTAAGAAAAAAAAAAGAAGGGCGGAGGGAGAAAGCTGAAGCTCCCAAGGAATCCACGTAAGAAGCGAGGGTTGGTCATTTGATTAAGATTAGAACAGGAAGAAAAACCACTTCTTTGGCATTTAAAATTCTGCAGTATAGATGGCTTCACAGAGTCACAAATTCAATGTGACATTCAGTGCAACACATACCGAGAAGAGCAAACTGGGAAAGAAAGAAAAATCAGTCCTTCTTTAAAACAAGTTACCAACTAATTTAGAAACATAAAACTGTATAAAACACCAGTGCTATTGTATTAATAAGGATTGAAATATTTTGTTGGGCATTAAAATCATTCTGACCTAAATCAGTCATATATCATATTACTGGGTGAAACAGAACACTTAAAGGTTTTCATACTTAGTTTGAAAATCCAAACAACGCAGAAAAGTGCTTTTCCATACAATGTGAACCTAAATTCCTTTTACTACCTGGAGTATCTAACCTTGGGCACTTGCACACATGTTATTCTAAACCTGTTTGCACTTCATAAACTGAGCATCTGCCAGTTACAATTACCTCTGCTTTTATGGTTATGGAGGGGATGAAAGGTGAAACCTCGAGTCTGGAAGCCTCTAAAAACTGTATACAAATCCCTGTGGAGGTGGGACCAGTTTTTTCTGGGCTGGACCTAAGGAAATCTAACTGTGTGGCTGCAGATGCTGCTAAAAATGCTGGGTAACATTTCATACACCAGTTGGACTATAGATTTCATGAGGAAAGACTGGAAAAAGAAACAAAGTGGAAACATCTCTGGCTGCAGGGGCAGTTAAAAAAGCTAACAGGGATTCAAATGCTTGCCTCTAACCCTGGCTCAGACAGAAAAAACAGGTATTCAGTTCTTGAGAGAAGAATATTCAAATCCTTAGGGAGCTGCAGATGTTCATTAGATCCTGTTTACACACAAGATCCATTCCGGAGTCACAAAACCTGACCAAGCTGAGCTCTACTGTTTGTCAAAGACGACTGTTGGGACAAGACTTAGCTGTAAGCTCTCCTGTGATCTGGTACCACATGTGAGCCATGAGGGCAGTAACCTTCAGAAAGACCAGTAGTTAGAAGAGCGGATAACTTTCCTGTTGCTCTGGTAAGATCTGCAATAGCAGAGTGCTCTACTCTGGTCTGTCACTGACATCAGTGAGTCAGAAGTCTGTTTTATTTCATAGCATTTTGGATCTACTAGTGGAAAATTGAAAGGAAAGAAAAGGCATGTAATACACCAGCATCAAGATCAAAATTAACTAGCAGTCACTCTAATTAAAAAAAAAAAAAAAAAAAAAAACAACCAAAAAACACACACCAAAAACATAAACAAACAAGCAGAAAACCAAACCAACCAACCAAAACTGAAAAAAAAAATCAACCCCCCCCCAAATGCCACCAAAACACACCAAAAAACCCCTTCAAACTACAAAATTAAAGTCTGCTTATAACATTCAGCCTTTAAAAGTACAAAAGCACAGGCAATTTCAATAAAAGCAGTTTGGATATCCAAAATACCTTAGTGAAGGAAAGACTGTCAGAGAAAAAAGTCAACACTTAGCAGCCAAAATACAAATATACCAAGGTGTTCTTTTCTTTCCTCTCTTTATCTTTAAATGAAAATAGGAACAGTGATCTTGCCTTGAAATATCCTATCAACTAGCTAGATAAAAACCATCTGCTTTGGAAGGAAATCAATGTTTTTCGATTGAAATCATGCTATTTATATTTACCTCTTGGCTGTAAAAATCAGACTGCCAAGCTCAAAAGGCATACTGAATCACCATTAATATGCATGGACCCAGAAATGGATAGTGAACTGCAGGAGTGGGCATAATTCACTCTATGCTGATCTAACAGGTGCCAGTTTTGAGACGTGGAAATTCATTCTAAACTATCACTTCAAAACACTAGAGTATGCTATATTTAGATCCTTGGAGTATTCTGACAGCTAAGTTAAATTCTGAAAAGCATATGAAAATGCCTGAAAAATACTCATCATTGCAACTGTAAAAAGTTTTATTTTGCAGATCCAACAGTAGGTAAATTAACTATTTTCCATTCTGTTTCAATGTATGTAATCACAGCATGGTTTGGGTTGGAAGGGACATTAAAGATCATCTAGTTCAATCTCCCTGCCCCTGAGCAGGAACACCTTCTGCTAGACCAGGTTGCTGAAAGCCCCATCCAGCCTGGCCTTGAACACTGCCAGGGATGGGGCATCCACAGCTTCTCTGGGCAACCTGTCCTCGTCCCTCACCATCCTCACAGGGAAGAATTTCTTCCTAACATCTGACCTAAACTTGCTCATTGTTAGTTTAAACCCATTCCCCCTCGTCCAATCACTCCACAGCCTTGTAAAAAGCCTCTCTCCAGCTCTTTTGTAGATATCCCCCTTCAGGTACTGAAAGGTTTATGTACCAAAAGTCATCTTGCCAGAGGAAATTCAACATGAAAAACGCACACTGGTAAAAAAGTCTGTTGCAATAAAGGAGCACACAGGTTTATTTATGCAACAAAGATCAAAATCTCTTTGCTCTTCTCCCTCAAATAGTTGCTGACTATTATTTTAAATCAGCTGCATACAGTAATTCCCAACGAACTCAGACACTTGATTTCAAGTATCAGTAGGGAGAAAAAAATTGATATTAATCTTTCCCAAAATGAAACTAACTGACCCACAAATGTAATGAAGGCCTCAAATGAATAGCAGATCTATCAAAAGAGTTATATAAATAATTAAATAAACAATTGTTGTGCCATGTTTTATTAAAATATTCATATTTAAATAAATAATCGATATATTAATTCATACAAATATAAATAATAAACCTAAATCCAATAGTGTTTCATAGGTGGACAAAAGCACTTCATACTTTGCTCTTAAGGAGTTACTGTAGAAAATACAGGTACACAAGCAGCCTTTGCTATACTGTTACTGCTGCCAGGAGTTACCATGAGTAGTTTCAGAAAAAAATATCTTACCTCTAGCAAACATTTACTACTGACCTCAACAAAAACAGTTCCTTATCTAGTTTGCATTCCTAGTTTCACTATTATAATTTTTGAATAGGATGACATGCAAGATTTAAGAAGATACAATATTAAGAAAATTTTCTATCTACTTGTGAATCTGCAATAGCAGAACAATAATCCTCTCCTTCATGCTAGACATCCCCAGTGGGGTTCCAAATTCATAAACCCAGGGAAAAACCTTTGAGAAGTTAAACACAATGGTTTTCTTTGCAGAACAAAGATTGAACTTAAGAGTACTAAACTGAAAGGAAAACTATATATCATTGTATCTTGATGTCTTGCTGCTCCTCCTCATTTCAGTATCAGAGACTCAACTGAGGGCAAGACCTGAGGAAAAAGATGATGGAAAGCAAACAGGTCTTTTCTGCTCAGGGCTCTGTTCACCAACAACTCTTGCTGAAGCACAGTCTCAGTGAGACTTTCTCCCACAGAAGTCAGCATAGAAAGTTATAGTCCCACAGGACTTGTGCAGCTCAAATAAAGAACTCAATACCCCTGCTCTGAAGGACTGCTGTCAAATAAAGGAACACTACAAAGAAAGCTGACATCCTCAGTGGCCTTTTCTACTCTAACCTAACTGCCTAAAATCAGAAATGTACTTTGGTGTTAGTTCCTTCATCCTCAGATAACTTTTCCTTCTTTACATTATTTCATAATGAAGCTTATGTTTCCCAAGTTTTTCGATTTAACAATAGCAATTGCCTCTTTTCCCTCTAAATAGTTCAGTTGTTTCAAAACTGAAAACAAATTTCTTGCTAAAAATGTCTGAATGACACTTCCCTAAATTTTTAAAGTGTATTTTATTGTAATTTTAATCACAATCTTTTACACAGAAACCTTGGTTTCTGTGAATTCACCAAAAATTTTAGGCAGCTATTGAAGCTGACTCTTGTCTTTCAAAAGACTGCAGTTTAATGGAAAGGCTTTCAAAGCGAAAACATAATAAAATAAAATAAACACATTTCCACTTTGGTTTTACCTCTTATACACTTGTTAATAACTTTCTATGTTTCTAAGAAGATTTTATTGGTTTATTTTACTAAGCAGGTAAAGTGACAGGAAGACTGGTAATCTTTGGCTTGCTTTATTTTCCTTCATGAGAGTTATAAGCACAACATCATGTTGAACAGGACAAAGAAGAAATTACTGGGATGATTGAAATTAATAAAATTTTCAAAGCCCATGGTCAACGTCCACAATGACAGCCTTGACTTTTTTAGAGGATCACTGTTTTTCCTTCTATGTCAATATGCAAAGGAAGAGAGTTCAAAAAGGTTAAAGGTTGTCTGTGTCTTTTCACACACACCAGCAAAAAAGTAATTCTCAGCACAGCTGCTAGCTCAGAAGAGAAAAACGGTTAAGAATATCAGTGAGACACTGACACTCTAGAATATAAAGCACCATCACAGCTAACAACCATATGCTGTAACAAAAGTAGAATGGAAGCTTTGATACGTAAATTATATCCGCAGGATATTTCTAATACAGACATCAGAGGCTTTTAATTCACAAAGCTGTCTGAATTCTATATGCTGATGCATTTCATGTTCAAATTAGTAGTGATGAAATCATCCCATGGCTACTCATGATGCTATGTTAATCTTTCTTTGGAAGTTATATTTTCAATCAAAGATTAAGAATTTAATTAATTTTTTTATCTTCAGTGATTTTTTAAAAAATTTTGCAATGCTGGAATAAATTTATATAAGTTACTGTTATAAGCTCCATTTAAGTCCCTACAGAACCTCACCAAGAGTCTGAGTATTTGAAATTAATATAGCATGATGCCCCAAGTTGACTACTGCAGTACAATACTCTGTTTCTTTTAATACCTGTCAGAGTTCATACATGCCACACTGCTTCTACCCTTCATTAAATACCACACCTATACTGGAAGCAATGAAAACCACACAAATATTTGAATACCACAGTGGTATCTCAAGATCCCTGAACAAATACACTGCAGCACTCACTGAAAGTTCCAAGTGTGGCCTTTGCAAAGCAGTGGGCTGCTTTTCCGGAATGGAAGCAGTTCATATCTCTGGCTGGACCATCAGCCTGCTTTTAAAAAGGCAGGATTCAGAGGTCTTCTTTCTCTGCCTAGATCTGCAAGAGTAACCTTTGCATATGCCTCAGTTATTCCATCTCTAAAATAGGGAGTGATCCTAACCTGCCTTTCCAAGACACTACTGTTGAAACAAATGTCTCCAATTAAATGGCTTGCATGCAACAAATGGCAAAAGGGAGTGCTTGCTGTCTTAGGGGTATTCCTACATACAGGCCCCTTTTTCTATTGTTTTCCTGATTTACTGCAATATGATTTAAATGGCCTTGTATGAAAAGCTCTGTTTTCTTCCTTTGCTCCCTCCTACCCTCTTCACCGGCCCTACCTGGCTGTTAACAGCTCTTACCTCCCTAGCTCTCACTGAGAGACCACACACAGTAATGCAATACAGTCTTTAAGCAATCCTGAAAGACAGAAGAGATTTACAGATCAAGAGAAGGCAGTCCCTGCATGCTGTCTCTCACATCTGGTTTCATTTCACTGTGCCTGTGTCTCTTGGGGACATTCCCAGTTCTGTGTTGTACACCATCACGTGGAGGAAAGGGGCAGAGTTGTACATGCATGAGGCTCTGTACAACACAGTGGTCAACTTCAGACGGGGGCAGTTTGAACATCCAGTCACAGAGCTCCTATTGCCCTATTCCAGGGAAACACAACAGTGACCCAAAGACCGCCCTGTCCTGCTAATGATGACCAGTTCCCTTTAGAAGGGCAGGTAAGCCATCAGCCACATGCAGAGTTAAAGTTCATCTAGCATGTTACCTGAACATATTCTTATTTTTCCTTCCACACTTACTGCACTGCCCTTCATTTTACTCTCTTCCTCAATATCCCAGTCAGTCTCCATTTCTCACTCTTACAACTCCTAGGATTCAATACACCAGTCAGAGACACATGGAGACAATCCGACAAAGGCTCTCCCCAATCCCTGTTCATCATTCCAAAGTAAAGCTTGCAAGATGAAGAAAATGTCCTTTTACCACGACAAGTTAAAACTCCCAGCATTCTTTATTGGAGCTCTCTTCCATCAGTTCCACAAGGAATTTCACATTGTGAGCAGCTATGTCCTCCTACCCTGCTTTTATCTGAATCCTTCAAAGTCCCAGATACATATTCTATAGCTTTTTTTGGCTCCCAATAGCCAATGGATCTAATCTTGTGACAACTCAACCAGCTTTTCATGGTCAGAGTCTCTACTAATAAAAGGCCTCTCTTCCTAGTTCCTGAGTTTTGCTTTTCTCCCCCATTTTGTCTTCTGAATTTTATTCTATCCTACAGTACATGGATTATCATTTCACTTGTTTTAGTATTTTATCCTCATTCAGTCCACTGTATATCATCTTCATTTGTCTTCAGTTTTGTTCTAATACCTCATAATAGTTTGGCTTTCTTTTTCCATCCAGCAAATCATCAGCCAGGTTGTCATCCTTGCTCTCCAGCATGGGAAAATTGCCAAGTCTGAAATACATTTCTCCTCTACCTGTCTGTCTCTTCCTCTGTCTTCTGTTTGGTCGTGCCCCAGATATTCATCACCATTTACTGGCTCTGTTTAGCTGGAGTTTTCTACACTGTTTCCTCTTTTCCTCTTTAATATGTTTTTAGAGGATGCCCAGAATGCCACCCTTACCCCCAGTTCCTATTGACACACCATCAACCTTCAAAAGCTTGGGTTTAGAAAGCCTGTCTCTCAGCTAGTTCCTAATTATACAAGCTTATTTCTTCCTCCACACATATTCACAGGCTCTTTTTTCTCCACAGGCAGCCTGAAGTGCTTACTCAGTATTCATTGCTGTCTATGTCCCCAGCTTTTGGGCTTAAAACCTGCCAGTCTTGCTGCCACAGCAACTGTCCTGTTTGCAGGCTTCAAAGCTAATTGAGCCCTGTCAGCAATTACAGCTGTGTTCTGGGTTCAGTTCAGCAGCATTGTGTTCAAGCATTGTAGAAGAAGTGCCAGAAGGGAACTGACATGACTGTATTTATACTCATAAAGTTGGTAATTCTATGAATGAATTGGACTCATGGAGGGCACAATTAGAAAAGTCTCAATTTGACAGTCAATGGGAAACATTCAGCTCTTATTGTCAGGCAAGGCAATGATTCCAAACCCAGAAAGAAATACTGTTTGATGCAGTGCCTCAACACCAGGCACAAAACATACGATTTTGTTCCCTACAAAAGATGAAGGATTTGAGCTATTCCTCAGAGCCCTACTCCGATAAGGATAAAATCCACAATGAATATAACTTAAGTCACTGCCTTCTCAAACATGACCAACCACTATGAATCACTTCAGCAGGTGAGGACAAAAGTCAGCATAATTAATGCAACATTTTCTTAGAAGTGGGCTGAAGATTTTGCTGCATGAAAAAAGATGATAGGAACTTCTACTGCAAGTAAATGTATTCATCAAGCCCACAAGTGCAGCCTAACTTTTTTACCTCTGCTCTTAGACCATCACGGCTAACAGAAAATGGCAAACTGTTCTAAGGACTTCAAAACTCTGCAGTGGTATCAGAAAGAACTCATGTCATAAAATATTTCTAACACAATGGCTATTTAAGGGCCTCCTAGAGGGAAAACTGTCAGCACTTTCTCCAAATAAAATCTTTCCCCTAAAAGAAGGATTCTGATTTATATGAGATAGCTATTTTTTCTGCTGTTTTTAACAATTTTACGAATGAAGAATTGATAGGAGGTGAGAAAAATGGGAAATTTGTCATTTAATAGGGAGTTTAGCAATGATTAGTTATTGGAGAAAAAGATGCATTGGCTATGCACCAACATAAACCCCACATTGTACAAAATACCTGACTAAACAGAACCTCAACTTCTATTTATTGTCAGAGGAAGATGATGACATGACTTACACTTGATTTTAGGATTTTGTCTATTTAGGCATGAATTCAGAGACCACCAGTATTTAAATGTATGCATTGAACAGACAGAAGCATTTATTTTAGTTAAATTTCTAGCAAAGTTCCAATGCATGGGTGGCTGGGTTTCTTATTTTCATTTTTGTTGGCAGAAATAAAAGATTCACACTGAACACATTGAGATACGTCTTACTTACTGAGAACTATTGAAACATCTGTTTTACTCCTGAATTCCACAACCCAGCAGCGCTCCGGGATTACCACTTCAGAGGCATCAGAACTCTGTGAAACAAAGATGGCAAAACATTAGGTTTTGGAACCTGACTGGGAAGTCCTTCTGTTTGGCTCTTCAGAGCTGAAGTGACATGGAGATACAAAGACAATGAAGCATAGAAGTCACTGGGCAGATGGATACAGGCATTTTTTAATTACTGATCTGTGCCATCCTACTTCAGCTCAGTAAGTTACAGAAGGAGTAAACTGTAAGAAAAGACCCTGCAGGAAACTTTAAAATGTAACTTTAGAGGGTTTTTTCATACTTCAAGTATTTGAAGGCTTAGATGACACCTCATTCCTTAGCAAGTCAGGCAAGCCCAGCTCATTCAAACTTGCATATTTTCTCATATTTTCTAACAAGGCTAAATCAAACATCAGATTCTATTCAAAGAGTAGGATATTTTCAAGTGAACAAAATAACACGTAATTTTACAGAAGGCATTTCTCTTCAATTTTTATTTGAAAGGGATTTCTTTATCAGCACTTGAAACTTCAAATATGTTTGGTCTCTGGCTATGCAATTCAAACGAAATTAAGTGATATGGACCTATTGCTGAATGCAATAGGATACAAATTACCACTATCATTTTTCGTGAGTGCTTTGCAGACAAGATGCAAACTCTTCCAGTTTAGTAAGTGTGACTCATATTTCAGAAGAGTGAAGCTATCAATCACTCCCTCAGGATTAATCTTTTTTCCCTTAAAACTCTTATTATCCATTTTTTATCCCTAACATCTGGTAACAAATAACCCTTAGAACATGCACCCGTATACTCCCTTCATTCCAGGTTCACAACATGAATGTCACAGTGCTCGTTCTCTCCTTCAGTGAGATTCTGCAGGGATTAATACAAATTCATGTTTTAACACTCCTTCCTAAGGTGGTACTTTTTTCCAAATGACCCTAAAGATGAAATATTTTTCATATTGTGCAGCAATTCTACCAAAAGCCTGAACTTTATTTTCAAATATCTGGTACTTAATGAACGACTTCATAAAACAGTTCATATTTATAACACCTGCCTAATATGCACAAGTTTTCTTGTCTACCCCTTTCTCTGCATCAATGCTGTGTTATTTGGCCTGCCAGAACCAGACTCAAACTTTTTGCCAAAGTTTGTTTGGGTTTGTTGCGGTGCGCTCCCAACAAACTGGGCACGGCCATCTCCTCCCCTCCACCCGCGGTGTTTCTCCCCTCCCACGATCCTTCCCATTGGGTCTGTACCCCCAGCCCGCCAAATTCAAACCCCACGTTCCTTGGGTGTGTTCATTGGGTGTTCTGTATCTTCCCCCGCCCACTCACAGGGGTATAACTGTAAGTGTGAAACGCATTGCCTCGCTTCTCCTGGCATGATCCCGGTGCCATAATAACCCCCGCACCATCTCGAGAAGCCCCTCCGCCTCGTCTCTCCTTCCTCAGCGCGCCTGTACCATTGGTGAGTTGGGCGAACCCCTGCTGGAACTTTGCCAACCTTCCCACGCCTCTGAGCGATCCGGCCAGCCTCTCCCCAGCCCGGGTGAGTGCCCGGTACTGAGCCGGTAGCACCGTAGCATTTGGCACCACAACGTGGGACTGCTGGACCCCACCACCACCGCCCGTGGTGGCAGAGGCTGAAAGCGCTCCCGGCAGAGGCTGAAAGCGCTCCCTGACAGCCGCGCCGCCGCCGCCGGACGCCGCTCAGCTGTCTGAGAAACCGCCTCTTTTCTGGAGCGTGCGGGCGAATCCGCCAGCGCCACCGCCAGAGCAGTTCGCAGTGCCGCGGCAGGGTTTCATGTTCATTTTCCAATGGATGTCTTGATCCTGCTTTTCTCGCAAAAGGACCTTTTACCTACCTGGTAAGACACTGTCTCATGACTAAAACTGTGAAAATTCAATACAATAAAACTGAAAGACTGACTAGTAACAGAACAAGTAAAATTTCACGAAGTTCAAAAAGGATTTCCTTGAAAAGTCTGTATTTATTCCCTTTAACTTTTACCACTTACTAAACAAATACTCCAAACCCAGTTATTAAATGTGGGAGCCCGTGAGCCTGTAGCCACAGCAGCAGCTGGGTGTGCCCTGGCCACACTCCTTGGGCTAGGGAGACCAAAAGGTCTCCCAGGATGCCAGGGACCAGGATGCCTTGTTCTGCTCCTCTTTCCCTAACCCTACCTGTGTACCACCCCTGTGCCCTCAGACTACTGGTCCCTGATGTTTTCTCCCCACCCCTTCTGACCCTATATAAAAAACGTGAACACTTCCTCTTGCACCCTCTTGCTCATCCTCTGGTTGTCCCATCCTCATCTACCTCTTTGGACTCGCACTACACACGTGGCTGGAACGAATCCCTCACGGAGACTAATCCTGATTCTGTGCCGTCGACTTACTGAGGAGACTATCCAGGGTGTCTGAGTGTGTGTGTGTGTGTGCAGTGGCCTTGCCATGCAGCTCTCAGCCAGAGACGCTTTCAGAAGGTTGTAGCCTCTGTACTACCACACCCCCGGCTGTAACAATTAAATGCAAATCAACACCCAAAGGCAACAAAAAGGTTAAAATAAAACAGAAGAGCATGAAAAAAAGCACATGTTGTATTGAAACATGCCAGAATTCAAGAGACAAGCTGTAGTACACTAAGAAAAACAGACTTACCTAGAAACCACCTGTAAATTGATTTCTTTCAAAAATTATTCAGACTGGGCTGGTCTAAAAGGAATGTACTATCATGTAGACAGAAAAACAGCCCATCTGATTATTTAAAGAAAAAAAAAAGGAGAGAGAAAAGAAGAAGGTAGTGAAACAACGCAGTGAGTTTTGGTAGAAACAGAAGTGTTATGTTGAGAACTTTTTTATTTATAGAATCCAGTAAGTCAGTGGCAATGCATGGCTACCCAGCAGCAATTCTCAAGTGCTGTTGGTTGAGGCATTCTTTGAGGCTCTACCAGGTCTTTACGAGCAACTGCTAAAGTCAGCTTGGGAAAATAGGCAATAATAGTACAACAAAACAAACAGCAGACTAATTAGGAAGAGCTGTCCACTGCAATGATCCTGGTAACTATTTTAATTCTTTAGATTTCAAAGCCCCAGCAGAGTCTCCCAGATAACCCTCCCTCGGAAAGTATACGATGCAGCCTCATTCCTTCAAGAGCTGGCAATCTTTCAGTGGAGATATGACCAAAGGGAGTTTATTTTGGATGTTAATGAAGGTCTGAGTCCTCTTAACACTCGACTGGGAGTACATAAAAGTTTCTCTGTCAAGAAAAAAAAAATGTCAAGTGACTCTTAACACTTTTCCTCCTTCCATCCTTGCAGAAAATCATTCCTTTGGCGATATTCATGCTCCAAAGATGAAAGACAAACATGAGGAGTCCCCAGACTTAATACTGGCTCCAAAACATGTAACTGTGGTAAGTGAATATATGTCAGTATGCAAAGAAAAGCAACTCCCTGTTACACGGCTTTGAGGCGAGTCAGGTGTTTGGAAAGACCGCGGACGAGGAATCACATGTAGTTTGCTACAGTTGCCAAGACTGAAAGACTTGGTGTTTTGATTTGTACGTGAAAGACAACTGTATAGTACAAACAAATTGGCAAGCAGGCAGCAAAAATAGCTTTCGAATAATTAGTGAGAATCTGCCTCAGTGCAGTCTGTCTCACAATGCAGTTGACATACAACAGTAACTGCAAACACAAGAGAGAAAAAGACTATTTCAAGCTCTCTGCATTTTAAGCCCACAGATGCTGCAGCTCAAGAGCCTCTTTAGAGACAAGTTACTCCCCTCTCTGCACCAGTGGAAGCTGGAATGCAGAACTGCTGCAGCTTCAAATGAACATGAATGATTTTCCAAGATACCCAATCCAGAACACTGAGCAGAGGACGTGCATTTACTTTTTCTGTATGTGAGAGGGAACAAGAAGGGAAACAAGAAAAAGGGATGAAAGAGCAGAAGGCTGCCAGAAAATAAAGCACATGTTGCTGCAAAACATCTCCCACATTCTGACACAAACCTGAAGAAAAATACCTTCGGAATTACTATTATGGCAGACTTTTTATCACTTAGATGAGCTGTGCTATGGTCTGCCACACAAAAAGCTAACAAGAAATTTACTTACAAATTAAATGGCAAATCTGTAATCAAGGAAACCATTATGCATACTTGATAAAGGACCAGCTTTGTTTTTCAGTACCTGAAGAGATCCAAAATTTCTCTCTTACTTTAGGTGCTTAACATAAGCTCATCTGGACTAGATATTATTTTATTTTTCTAGGTTTTACTTTATTAAAAGGGTACACTGTAATGATCTGGTCTTTATGCATGGAAAATATGATCAAAATCAGATCTGTACCACTGTGTTAAGGTGTAATATATTAGGGTTTTTTTCCTCCTGCCGTTGGTATTCTTCAATAATTGTTATAAAAACTTACTGAATCAATCCAAATGCCAAACAGCAACTGCAAAAGCCATTTCATCTTTCTCTAAACACTGACAAAGTCAACAGGCACCCCACCACCACCCCAGACCAGGAAATTGTTTTAAAACAGTGATTTGAGGAGACAATTTAATGATTTCTAATCTGAATCAAATATCTCAGTAAAACTGCTAAAGAAGAGTCCCCAAAATGAGAAGATTAAAGCACTGAGAAACTTCTGGAGCTGTGAAAGAGAGCATCACGTTTGAGCTATTTTTGTGTTCCTATAGATCTGATTTTGATGTACTATTGTGGGGGGCAAGAACTGTGTCATTGTGAATTGATTTTACAATAGATTTGTTCGTGGAGGAGGGGCAAGGAATCTACTGGTGGGTATATCAAGTCAAGAACTAAGCTGACAGTTAAAATTAGAAGTGACATTCCAAGTAATTCTTTTTGTGTTAAAACTGTAAGTAGAAAAGTAAAGCTACAGTACTGTAGAAGGAACAAACACTATGGAAAGTAAAAACTCTTCTAATAAGATGTTACTAAAAGCCTCCATAGTCAGCTGGGGATGAGCTGTGTGTGGTATGTGTGTGAATTGCACAGTTGATTTCTTTTAAAAACATATACTCACAAATTTGAAATAATTAAATCAAACCCTACAGACTAGGGATGCTACGTCCACCAAACTACTTGTGTTTTTTCGCATCAGTTGTTTTCCCTGGTACTGGCAAATGAGCTAATCAGACTGATAGTAGCTTAATAGCACAGGCATGTGCACAGGTCACACTTTTGATTACGCTATAAACATTACTACCTACATTTGCTATTTCGGCATTAGCACAGATGATGATCATCACTCCACAGAAAAAGTACAGCTTTCTTATAGATTCAACAAGAAAAAAGGAACAGGAATTATAGGGTAATATCATTCACAAACAGAAAAGCTAGTAGTCTTGAATTTATTTCAATCTATTTCTACAGAAATATGTCCATTACCAAATAGAGCAAAAAAATTGTTCTAATTTTGAGGTATTAACAAATGACTCCATGGCAATCACAAGCCTATAATTTGCAGAATTAAAAACACCCCTTTAAATCCTAGCCAGCAGAATTCAACAACCTGAAATCTCCTGTAATATTATATCTTCTTCTGCTGTAATAATATCTCCATCCTGTGTCTATTAAGTAATGCAAAGCCTATAACCCAAGCTGTGTGATAAGGAAAAATGCAGTAGCTGGGCATCTGACGAGGTGCTTCAATTACTCCACGCAAGCTGTAACCTGGTAGCTCATTACAACCACCTTTATGAACTGTCAGCTCATGAAAGATGCTCAAATCATCTTTTACGAAGCGTGAGCTACCCACTGTGATTAAACCATCACGCAATGCTACCAGATCCCAACTTCAAGCTGACAATATAATACCACTAATCTGCATTCACTTTGGAAAACGTTGACTTTCATCACTGATTAAGTTCTGCAGAACACAAAACTACCTTTAATAGATCATTACCTTTAAGAAAAGTGAATACATAATCAAAAGTAGTTTCCCTTTCAGTTTCAAAATGCATTAGTAATAATTATAATGTACAAATACATGTTCTCTTTATTCACACCCCACATTCACTCAGTTAATTATTTCAGCTTGGAAAAATCTCAAATTACCCTTCCCACCTGAATTTAGATATATGTAATTCAGATTCTAATTATTTAAGTTTTTCTAAGTTATATTCTGGTGCAAGACTCCAGTGATATATCACAACACATACCTTGGATAATTCGCTTTTTTTAGAGAAAGTTCTCCCTGTTTGTTTTACGCTTTTGGCAGTTACATAACACACGTGGTATTCATCTTTGCTCTGTTCCCAGTATGTTGCCTTTTTAATTCAGAAATGTTGAGAAGCCCTGACCACAGCTTTGCCCCCAGAGAAATTGCGGTAATTCTGGGAAGTCTGGTATGTCTGAGCATGTGCATACTTGACATAAAACTGACATGCAGTATTTCCAAGCAAACAGCTGTATCAGACCAAAGACCCCTTATTCTGCCTACAATAAGTGACATAAGGAAGTATCCAAGGAAGAGGAAAAGCAGGACAAGCACATGCAGTTCTCCTTCAGTTCTGTACGCTTTTCACATTGGGATTTTTTCCTCAGATGCCTTTTCATTCACTTACTCTCAATAACGCTCCTTGGGAGCAGCTCGCACTTTTTCCAACACGTGTCTACTTTTAGCGTCTACAGGACACTATGGCAAGCAATTCCAGTATTTCCACTACCCATTCCATGAAAAACCACCTTCTTTCGTTTGTTTGCAATCTAGTTCCCCCAGCTTCATTTAACATCACACTGGAAGAGAAAATAAACCATAAATCCCTATCTCCTTCTTCAAGCTGTTAACGTTTTTCCAGACTACCATCAGAGATCACCTGGGTCATCACCTCTTATCCAGGCTAAAAACTTATATCTTCTCACTCCTTGTCCTGATGACACTAACAGCCCTTTTTCTGAAACCTTTCCAGCATCTCTATGTCCTATAGGATGAGGGGAAATTGACTGCATGGTGGATCTTTACAGACAGAGCTCTCTGCTTTGTTCTCTCCTTTCCCAGCATCTCCTAACATTCAATTTGCTTTTTGACCACAACTGATCGCCCATCTGACCTTTTAAGAGAAATAACTCTCTACAGATCTCATTCTGGGGCAGAAAGGCAGGAATCAGTGCAAAGCCCACTATTTTGATGGGAAACTTCTATAATCTCTCTTCACATGTGTAACTTCACATTTATGGAGGTTGACTTTTATCTGCCCCTTAATTGCTAATGGTTTAGACTTTTAAGAGCATTTTATGATTACTCATACTTGGCAACCCATTTTGACTATTTAGCAAGCAACAGCTTTTCTCACCTCATTGCCTGCCTTCTTTTCACCATTTATGCAGATGTGACAGCACCAGGCTGTCACAGTTCCTAGACCTCATATTATATTCAACCAGTTATTCATGTAAGAGGAAGTCTAGCAATGTAGTGATCAGCATTATTTGCATCAGAAGGTGAGAAAAACTATATTGAAAGGCAAATGAGGAATGCAAGTATATAAAGTGAACGAAAATAGTTGCTATATAACTGTTTTCCATGTGCTCTTGGAAGTGAAAGATGTTTTCAGGAATCATACAGATCATTGATTTAAATGATGCACAAACTCCATGTGCAATTATTAGAATATATTTAAAGTACGAACATCATAAATGACAACACAAACTGCAGCAATATATGGCATTTTAAAAATATTTTAAGAGCAGAAAAAACAGGACCAAACTGCATTCTACTCATTGGCCTCCAACAAGCAGTATGTTCTGCAAATTACCACCACAGAGAACTGTGCTTTATTCAAGGCTGAGCTTCATGAACCATAGAACTCCAAAGAGACAGCCTCAGGATGGAACTCTTCATTAACAAAATATACTTTTTAACCTTTCTTCCATTTTCCCCCGGAAGTATTCTCAATGTGAAAAATGAGCCCAAAATTCACTATATGCTATCTACTTTTCCCACAATCTTAGGATGAAAAATTGGAATAGAAACATTGCAAAAATTAAGTGGTTTGAATATTTTTAATTATAAACTGCCAATATATCTAGTGTATGTATTGTAAAGATAACTGCTTCTGCTTCCTTGGACTGCCCACAGTGATGTTCATTTGAAAGCAGGCTATGACTCTCCTGCATACAGCCCCGAGCTTTAATCTCCTGCACAGCGCTTTTGAAAGAAGCAAACCATATTTTTCAGGATGCTTGAGACTCGGCATGCCAAGAGATGGATGTTGTGTGGTTAGCTGTAGTCCCTAAGAGGATCAGAAGTCATCCTAGCAGACTCATTAACTGTCACCAGTTGTAAACTGTACACCAACGTCACTAAACACCAAATTCTGAACAGAGAACCAAGTAAGAGAAGTACTTGAATTCTTTTTTAAGCTTCTTCGTGTTAACTTCACCACTCCTTCTCCAGCACTCGCTTTTCCTTTCCTCTCTTTTTTGCAGCTAAAGGAGTGGTAGCCCTCCAGACCACTTCCAAATGCAATAAGAAGATATGTCAGAGAAAGGTACGCTCTGCCTTTAATCTGCACATCTGTATTCTTTGAAGAGCAGCAGAATTAGGCCCTTAAAATAGAGCAGAGATGTATAGAGGATATCATGTTTGAGGAAAAACAAAGCAAAAAACCTCAGACCACAGCCATAAAAAAAAAGATAATTGCTTTTTTTATCTCCCAGAGAAATTTCTTCTCAGATTCCCTTCCAATCAATGTCACTGGACATAGAAGGCAGAGTGATCAAATCATGTGTGGGCACCCAGAGAAAAACCATCTAGGTTAAAAGCTCTCAATTTAGAAAGCTTACATCATACTCTTTGAAATGAGAGAGGTTAATTAAGCTTCATCAATTTTAGTTTTATAAAGAAAAACATCTCTCTTCCCTACTGATTAACATTATTTTATTTCAGACATTTTACTGGCTTTCTGGTGTTCAGGATTACATCTCAGCAACTCTCTCACAAAACAAAGCATTCATGTGACAGATTGCAGAATTTTGGTGCTTGGGAATCAAGGGGAAAATATTGTGAGCAGCAAGAATAATGTTTAAGATTAAGTTAAATATCAAAGGAAATTGTGAAATCTCACAAATATTAAGCTTGCCCCACTTCATTCTTAGCAGGCAAATTTTTGTAGAGATTTTAGAAAAACAAGTGCTGCAGCCCCCCAAAAATAGCTTGTTTGCTTTACTAGAACATCATATATTCCTATTTTTGAGTATTTGTAGCAACTGTAACTAAGCATGAACAAATAATTAAGAAAAAAGCACATTCGTGCAGACAATTGATACAGGACAAAACCAGCCAGATATCAGCAGGAGGGCGCTTCTCATAAAACAGTTGTTTCATCTCTGAGCTTTCAGACCATCCTCAAGGGAAACCTACCCAGCATTTCCCAAATCTGAGCTTCGGAATGGAGGATGCAGTTTTACAAGGAACTAAACTGACATAATGGCAAAAATTCATAACTCTGCTAGATACAAAATACATTCAATGGGCCTTAAAATAAAAATTATGGGCCTCATATGATCTCTTCCCTCCACAGTCAACTCCTCACATTCCACCAGCTACAGACTGCCTGTCTCTGACCCTTAGGAGGCAACTGCTTTCTCATCTCTTCCCTCCACCAAGAACACACTGTCTACTCTTCTCCTGCCTCCCCTCCCAGGAGTTACCTTCTGTTTCCGAGATGGTAAAATTGATCTCTATTTAACACTGAAAAATGGTCTTCACCTCCTATTTACCTTTGATTACTGATGTTTTGATTTCAGACCTTAACAAAGGCATTTGTGATCAAGAATGTGTCACTTCTCAGCTGTGTCACCTGGTCTAATAAACCCCACAGCCTCCAGCTACTGATCTTTATTGTGTTCTTGCATCAGATACACTACCACCACTATCATCGTTCAGAGTAACATGCACAAAAAGAAAATAGGAGTAATGAGCCTGCAGAAAGAAGTTTTAGGAAAGGTATTTTTAGCAGTTAGGAAGGAAAGAATAATAGGTGAATATGTGTGAGCAAGGAAGGCACCTGCTTGTTTGAGTGGGGACATCATCAGATGTTTAAATTCAAACTACATTTAGCGATTCGACGTGCAGTTCAAATAAAGTTTTCAAAGGTGCCTAGCAAAGAGTAGCACTGGGGTTTCTAACCTATCTAACAGAAATTCTTTTTTAAATAACGATGAGTAAATACATTAAAGCAAACTTTCATCTGTACTTAGACCTATTCCACCTTCTCTCTGTTAATCTTTTCTTTCTACATTTTACAAAAATCAAAGTATATTTAAAAAGGAAACCACAAAATTCAGCCCCAAAGTGAAAACCCCAGGTATGCAATCTCTATTTGAAGCCACCAGCATGAAGAACAAAAGTATCCACCTGCTGAAACTACTACCAGTCTTCTGGATTCTCAAATATTTAAGTATCTACATCCAAAGCAAAATGAATAGAGCCATTACAAAGCTAGATTATTGAAATGCAATTATCTAGAAACTGTCGATTATAGCATCAATAGGCCCTAAATGATTCTTTATTTACACCTAAATTCTATTTTGATACATTTTGCTTGCCTCAAATACAGTGTAGATACTGAAGTCTACAGTACATGTTGGCTATAAACAGCAAGCATAAAATTGATTGTTAAATTAGGGGTAAGCAAAAAGCTCTAAAATATGCCTTGAAGGACATCCTTCGTAGAATAGTTAGGCTATTTCATGGGCCATCTTTGGCTACTATTTATGAAATGTCAGATTTTACCATCACCAAGATAATTGTCTCACTTTGCTTCAAAATGTCTTGCAATATTCTATTATTCAAAAAACGCTCTACACGAAGAAAACAGGCAAGAATAAAAATATTTTTAAATCTTTGCTATATTCCAGAGAAACAGCATTGCTTATCCCTCCAGTCATGTCAGTGTCTTACAAAAATTCAAACTGTTGTTTTCCTAACCAGACTACTTTGACAGAGAAAGAGCCACAATTGCATCACAACAGAACCCAGAAAATTAAGATTTAAAAATGCCTAAATAAATAAATGGCACAATAATTGTTGCATCTGTGCAAAGAACCACATAGCACTGCATGGATTTATGACAGCAAGCAAAGGCAAATAAATAGGGAATTCTCTAAGAACAGGGCAAGATCATAATCAGACTCCTCTAAAACACTCCAAGCTTCTGCTCGGCTTGTTCAGGGACTTTTTTGAACAAATGGGCAATTGTGTTTAATGAATTTGTACCAATTTCTTCAGCATAACACATTTGCCAGTGCATTCAATTCTTCTAGATTTTTTATAAATTGCTCACTTTTTTCCTGAAATTACCTCGGCTTTTATTTTAAATAACCTCCTACAAAAGACATTCTACTAGTTTGCTGTACTCCCACAGCAACCAAAATAGAAAACAAAATAAAATCCCCAGTAAAAGTGTGTTTGAAAACACTTGGAAATATGCAGAAAACACACAACACAGATAAGTTTAGAGCAAGCAAAAGGACAATATGGATCACTGAAGAGTTCTTACAAAATTACATAAAGTCCTTTCATTTTTACCTCTGAGAATTTGGGTTTGGCTGCAAAATGCAAATTGAGCTGTTGCAAGAATCCTATCCTAATTTTTAAAAAGTGTTTTAAGACTGTGACACATTTGCTGACTAATACTGTGCAACCATGTTTGGAGAGACCAGTTTTAGCAGACAACAGATCATCCTCAAGGAAAACATTCTGTACAATGTCCTGATACATAGCCTCAAGAGACCATGCCTTTGAAGAGTCCAAGTAAGAAGTCACAGTTTGCTGACAAAACTATATATAAGCAACATTGACTTAAAATTTATTGCATATTATGCAGAATTAGGTTAAACTTATCTCACAATAAATGCATACTGTGACAATTCACAAACACATTTTTTTCCTGAGAAAAAGAAACAAAGCAACAATTTCAAAAATTTTGACATTTTAGCATTCAGTTTTTTGGGGGTTTTGCGTTGTTGGTTCATACTGCACTTGGAGGACTTTTTGATAAAATACTCTAAAATCTCACTGGCAACAAAGTGATTTTACTGCATGATCATGAGCAAGTTAAGGTTAAATAGCCCTTATCTTGCCCTTCTGCATTTTCCTTCTTCTTCAGTCATAAAAAGGCAGCCTACAGTTTCTGAAACAACTATGTCAAATGCTGAACTATGGATAACAGCAATTAAGTTTCCCCAAAGATTTTTCAGCATAAAATTAAAACACAGTCATGACTGTTATTAAAAGAAAAGTGCAGCTGAAAGCACTGGATCAAAGATGATGAAGCTGTACAGTGTTCTGGAAATGTCAATGTTTATTGCAACATAACAGCTTAGAAACACTTTACCGAGCCAAGTATAACCTTCATATGGGCTTCATATTCCAACTTGAAGCTGTAATTATAGGTCTAAAAAAGAGGAGAAAAAACTAAGCCCTAGAGGTCATAGTTTTAGCACTGCTCTCTAAAAGCAAATCGAAAACTTTCCAGACTACATTATAATTAAGGGAAATTTCAGCCATAGTACCCCCTCTCTAAAAACCAAACACCAACTCCCCAAAAAAGCCACATACAACCCCTTTTTTTCTTTATAGACATCAAAAGACGCAGTAATCCTGTTTCAAAATCTGCATCCATCTATGCAGTGCTTTCAGCTGTGCATGAACACAAGGATATAACTCCACAAAACACTACAAGCACACATGCAAAGTATCCCCCTGCAAACAGATACATGTACAATGCTAACACGGTGTTACACATTTGTTCCTTCGTGGTTTAAATGAGTTCTCCTGTGCCATGCTGCCAAATCCTTCCAGACAGACGTTTATGAGGAGTTTGCACACAGAGACAGTGAGCAGCAAAGCGTATGTTCTCAGTCTAAAACAAATAGAATGTTATTTCTCCTGCTTCCACTTACCAGTTTTATTTTCCATCTAAAACAAAGCAGAAAAATGCTTCCCAAAAAAACCCGTTTTACAAACAGTTCTCTCATCTAATGCCTCATCACTGCTCTGGCAGTTAGCCACCCTCAAAAAGGTATTTATTGCTTCATACACCATCTCACTGTACCTGCTGTGCCCTAAACATTGAATGAAGTATTATATATTCCCCAGGTAACTGATCAAAATGACACAGCATAAAGGGCAACCCGCAATCCAGGATATAATAAAATAACAGCACATAAAAGAATTAGTACAATATTTGTACTCAGTTGCATAGAAATCCTGTGAAGCCACTTACAACACTGACTTCAGTACCCAGTACATCCATCATATTACTACTAATTTAAATGTCAAAGCAGCTAACGGTGACTTTTCAGTGTTACAGAAGGTGCATGTTTATCATACTGAGATGCTGTAATCACATTTGATAAGGTGTGAGGAGAACCCACCAGCTGAACATTTGCAAGTAATACCCACGATTAATGAAACTATTTTGTTTTGTCACATCTACCGAAGCTACACTTCAGGTCATCGTGAGCTTGCAGGCAACCCGGTAAAATTATATGGTTGACACAGTAACATCACTACACATGCATTTTCAGTTCTCTTGGTCAAACACCACTAAATCCCCACCAGCCAGCACTCAGAGATGAATGATCTCGTGTCTGTGTTGTCAGAGGGCCAAAGGAATACAATGCTCAAGTGGTCCTGGATTTCTACTCAGAGTGGGAATAAAACCCATTTCCTTCTCTCATGGAATTTTAAGAGAAAAAACATATTTTCTCTCTTTACTGGAACCCCTACAGTTTTCTTGCAAATTCCTGTTTTAGGGAAGCCTGCAGCTACCAGCTCTCTCTCTACTCACTGAGTACATTAGGCTCGGAGCCCTGTTTCCCTAAGCCTTCAGAGATCACGAGTCCTGGCCCCTCTACTGCCTTCATCTTTTCAGAGCTTTAGGCAAAAGGGGGGATAAAGCTGTGCAACGTTGATTTTGTCAATCAAGCCCTCAACTCAAAAATCTTCATAGGAACCAAGAGCTTCTTGTCCTTTTCACATTGCTGTGGACTTCAATCCAAACGAAACCAAAATTAGATAACTATATTTGACATTTGGTAAAAACTTCTAAAAACAAAAAATGAGCTACCTATAATTCCATTCAGATGCTCTCATCCCTAATAGTCTTCCTCCTGCAGAAGACTTGTATTCATCACCGGTACGAAGCAAAAGAAAGTCTTGACAGCCACATGAGTCTCATCTTCTTGCACAAAACCAGCTCAGCATCACTTTCAGAATGTGCACAGCAAGATTGTGTCAACACACAAGACCTGTGGACAGTGATCCTGAGCAGAGATGTTCATGAAGAGACCAGGAGGAGGGGACAGAATGGAGACAAAAGCAGCAAGGAGAAAGCTCAGCAGGTATTTCAATGTACAGATGTGGAGATTGACAGCAGATCAGAAAGCCTGTCTGAGTCTGAGTCTGACATTGATCTCAGCACAATCCATGTCTACCTGTGAGAAACTTAATCAAGAGAAGCAAGAAATTTAAAACAATAAAGGGAGTAGATGGTAAACACAGCTGCAGCTGGCTTCTGTTTGGATTTTTTGGATGTCTGTATTGTAGATAACTAATAATAGTATAGTGTAGTTAAAATAGCCGATGAACCTGTTGTAGTAGTTAAGTAACAAATGGACAATGAGCACAAATGATAAACATACAAAAGTGTATATATGACACTGGCTTTTGGAATAAATGCTTTCTGCCTGCACTTTACACTGGACTTAGGGTGTGTCATGCGTCCGCCTCAACTGCGACATACAGAAGATACTTTAAAGATCTGAGCGTCATTTTCCATTATTGAAGCACTTCTGGAGGGCTTCTTTGTTTCATTTTACTAATATCAATAAACAAGAGAAGTGAAACCAAAATTAGGACTTTAAGCTTTCTTAAGCTGGTAGCTGTAATTAATCTCTTCTAAGGACCCAATATAAATGCAGTAATTTCTGAGGAAAAGAGAATGAAATTAGGCTCATTCCAACTAATCTTTCTCACAATTGCCAGGGATATGCATGATCAGTCTTTGTTACTTCTTTACCAGAGAGCTTCTCTTCAGATAAGTTTCTCACGCAAGGAAGTCCTTAAGTAAAAGCAAATCAGCTTTCTGGAGCATCTTGTCCACATTGATATATTAAAGATGAGAACTAGAGCTACCATTTAGCCTCTTTTGCTGTGAATAAATTGAAACAGACTGAGCATTTTCTTAAGGGCAGCTAGGATTTAATCCAGCCAACTGGCTAGGAATGTTAAGCAGCAGTCACATATCCACAAGTTTACACACACAGACACACAGACAATCTAAATTTTCAAGGCTGACTCTTTCATGCTCTTTCATCTATAGGAATAGTGTTGGTATCCCAGCTCTGAAAAAGAAATCCACTGGAACTCTGTGTGCTCAGAAGAAACACACATGCCAAAAATGCCCCCTTCCCCCCCTTTTTTTTTTAATGAGCACTAAAATAGGAAATTTAATTTTAGGAGAAAAAGCAACGTTTTTATGCCTAGGTCAATATGTTCTTTTCACCACAGTTGTTGAGCTCAGAACACAGACACTGTCTAGAAGTAACACAGTAGAAAAGTCGCCAACAGAAGATAAGAGCTTTTCCCATTAAGACATTTCTTATATTCATATTTTAGCTGTGGAAAACGTAAATAAACTTTTCAATGGCCATATTAATGTAGCAGAATGTTTTGTTTTTACTTCAGATACCCAAAATAATAATTTTTCTTGCATACAAACCTTTTAAAATATCTTTTTCTGGTACTTTGATGCCTTGGATGGCTACCTAGAAACAGAGACTAGAAAGAAATAAAGGAATAAAGGCAGATATTTATTTGAAAGGACTTCAGAGGCACACCCTGGGGAGCCAAAGCTACATCCAAGATGTACCCCATGATGGATGACAAATGACGAGTTCTTCACACTTTTATATGTTCGGTTCATTTGCATATCAGGGTTAATTCTCCAATTAAAGCTTCAGTTAATTATGTAATTTCTCCAAGCTTACTCCCCTTCCCAAGATGTTGGTTTACACATTTTGGGCCTAGGACAGTCTGGGTGTCCTCAGAGAGCAGGCCTGGAGAGGCTTTGTTGTGTCTGTCTGGCATAAGAGAGCAGAAGCTAACAGACTACAAGAAACTTCAGAGTTACACACTAGGTAGTACAGGATTTGAAAAATTTAGAAGTCAAAACCCAAGGCATCAACTGCCTGGCTATGCCATAGTAACTACCCCAGATAATTTAATCCCAAATTATTACATTTCTTGTGCCAATTTCAAGCTTGTTGTAACAGCTTTTGAATACGTATCATCTGTAATTAAACTTCATACTATATTTTGATTTCACCTCATTATTTTTTAGGAATTTTCTTTAGCTTTTTTTTAATGGAATGTATAAAACTATGGGGGTTTTATGTAGCACCCCAAAAAAGAATTTCACATAGTTTATCCTTAGGCACCACCATCCATCATGTCTTTAGACCTTATAACAGCTGAACTCTGTCAGAGACAATGGCAAAGGCCAGCCTGAGTCCAGAATGCCAATGATGTTAATAGCATTTTTGCACCATAAGATGTTCCAGCCATATGTTCATGAATAGATAATCAGTCAATCTCACACTTTAACTCAAAGCTGACAGAAGAGCCTAAAAAATTTTACAGATTAGTAAGTTTTATAAATTTCTACAAATCTGAATTGTTGACATCAAGTAATGTTAATGCAATGCCATGCCAGGTGAAGACAGAGAGGCTAGATTCAAGTTTGATCTGTTTTGCTCTATTTAATTTCCTGGTTTTATTTTCATTTTCTGAAAATCATACTAAATTAATCAGGGAATATATTGAAATTATATTGCTATTACCACTAAAATAGTTTTTCCACTGTGGTAAACAGAAATATGGAAGGGCTTCCTCCTTCACATAAGGAACTGGATGGTGACACAAAGGCACAAGGACACAGGAGCATATAAAGCACAGTAGAGGGACCAAGAAGTCTCCCATACATTTGCAACTCTTATCACAGTTTCAGTTCCGATGAAGAGATGCACATGAAGGCCACAAGAAAAGGAAGTACAACAGAAGAGAATAAGCCTGTTTGACAGTTCTCCCCGGTGCTTTTCACTAGTGGAGTGGTCATGGCATCCTCCTCTCCCTGGGTTGCTACCAAACATAGCCCGCTTGTAGCCCCAGAAAGCAGCAGCAACCCTGGTGGTTCGCATATTCTCCAGCAACTGCTGCTGCTTTACCAGCCTGTCTTAGTATCAATGCCACCTGCATTTGACCCCGACAAATGTCAAGTGCAGCAAGCTGGAAAAATGTCCACATATCCTGCACATTCATTTATACAATATTTACTTTGGGCTCCCTTTATTAACCACAGAGAATAGTTATGTAACTTGCCTCATTCAGCCTCGATGTAAAGTGTTTAATGCAGAATGTAAATCTTACCATCTTGCCATTTGTGAAGGCATCAGAATGACTTGAATCTTAACTCAAAGTACAGTAGATGTTGTGAAATGTGATTTCTATGACAAGCTTATCATTAAAATATACACTTACCCACATCTTATGTTTAAAATGAAAACACATCTTATGCAAATATAAGAGAGCGAAGGCTGGAGACGCACGTTATGGACATGTCCTGATGTGTGCGCGCGCTCCAGACCTTCAGCTGAAATCATTCTATGTGAGAAGGAACAACCTCCCTCCAGCACTTTGTGGCTAATCAGATCTACTCTAAGTATAAGGTAGCCCTACAACCAGCACCATCAGCACAACTGATGAAGCAAATGGCAGGATTTTGTACCAGCAGCACCACTTTCCAAGGAAAAGTAGATGGAGCCACACCCTTATTGGCAGACGAAGGCAGAAAACACAGGTTAAGACAAATGCCTTTAGCACTTTCCTGACTCAGGGTCTTCTTTCACATAAAGCTCCAGAGCAGCACAGTAGCTTTACAGAGAGCTGGATCTAACAGAAAGAGTTCCTAGTTACTCTTGCAATTGCTATCCAGCATGCCAGCACAAAGAGCCCAGGATTTAACTGGCCTGTTTTAAGTATCCCAGGTTTTCAGCAGAGAGACAAGACTTTGCGCAGTGCCTGAAGACAGACTGCTGTGCCCAAGCAACTGCAGGCAGCTGTGCTGGGCTCCTTCCAGCTGCTCTCGGCTCTGCACAAATGCCATTGCTGATAAACCTTCCTGAGAGCAGTGCCAAACACTACTTAAACTTCAAAAGGTTATTAATTTCTAATTCTTTGGGTGTACGAGAATTTTAGCTTTAAACGAAGCTATGCTGACTATATAAGCCACTCACTTTGACATAACGGCTGTGAGTTAATACACGGATATAATTACAACATTTTCATTTTGCCAGGAAAAAGTGGTGTGTTTCACAGAGTAATTGCATTGTGAAATCACCTTTCTACAGTACATAAACTGAAACAAACTGTGCCTAAAACTCAAGACTTAGGTTACTAAAATTGTCATCACTGCCATGGCTGTAATACATAAAGCAGTTCTGCTAGTTTGCAAAGGCCATAAAAAGACAGTGTTTTTTTTAAAGATTATTTATTATAGGTTACACAATAATACAAGAAGGCAGTAAGAAAACAGAGCGACTTGTGTGTTAACATCTTATATCTGTAAGCTTCATTTCCCAATAAAATGCTGCTAAGAATAAAAACATGAGTCATCAATGAAGGATAGGATTTTCTGCTGTTAAGCAGTTATCAAAGACCAATTAGGCAAAACATGAAGAGATAAGTGAGAGGTCCCACTTGGCATTACTACTCCGGGTTAAATAACCGGATATGCCTTGGCAAGTAGAAGAAATTTCCGTCATATTGAGATTACTCCACTTCTGCATCACTGGATACAAACTCCTGTTAAGCCTTTAGGCTCCCTCCATTCTAGGTGTTAATTTTGACCCAGTTCTGGCCTCATTAAATACAAATCCCTAAACATCCTCTTTTGCATAAAAAACCCCTCAAGTTATCACATATAAAGTCAACAAATAAGCTCACTCTCATTTTCAGATTAGTGAGAAATCAGGCTACATTTCAATACTGTTTGGTGACAGACAATTCTAGGATATGTCTCTTATTCCCATTCCTGCTCCTTTATGTTGGGCAAATGGGCTGCAGCAGGAACAAAAGGCTGGAAAGACCAACCTGTCAGAAACGTTTCCTTCATGCAGAAACAGTTTAACACACACCCCAGAGCAGCAGCCCTCAAGGACGTGGAGGTCAAACTTGGGCACTTCCCAGATCAGCCCAGCCTAAAACTACTGCCAAGTTGACAGCACCTCCACAAACACACAAACCAGACAGACTGCTCACTCTGTCAGGCTGACTTCAACCTCTGCATCCAGAACACAGTCTGAGGTCCTGACCTCTGAATTGTACAGCTCAAGAATGAAGCCTGAGCATACAGAGAGCCCTCCATCCCTCGCTCTTAGTCTTCCCATTTGCAGAAGATGGGATGGTCAGCGTAAGAGCTTCTCTGGGACTTACAAAAATATTGCAAAGTCCACTGTTTGGGCCACAGCTCAGAAGTTCAACTGCATTATTCCTCATGAAAACGATCGCACAGGGAATTTTATCATCATCATCATTATTGTTATTAGCCATTACTTCTATCAAGATGGATCATATATAATGAAATGAGAAAACTGTTTTGGTCTTCACAAGAACCCTCCGAACTACAACAAACTGGGTACGGAGAGCAAAAGAGATGATGTCTAGTACGTTACACTTGGAGAAAAATTGCTCTATTAAAACAGGTAAGATGCCGAAACAAGAAGTCAGACTACAGCACACCAAGTTCTGTAGGAACATTTACACACATACTTTGCAATAATATAATACTTACTACTGATTTTTTCCCTGATTATTGGGCAACTTTTTGGAAATAAGTGGCAACAACCCATAAAGCCTTCATTATCAAAGCTGTTAAATCTTCTACCAAGTTATTTTTGCTTTTCCGTTACTACATATTTTACCCCAACACCACAGCAATGACTACATAACTCTCCTAGAGCCAAAACTCCAGCTCATACCTCAAACAAACATACCAGCTCAAACATCACAGCTTCAAACTCCAAAACTACACCCAACCCAACCCAACCCAACCCAAAGCTACACCTAACCCAAAAAAGCACGATACATACAACACATACAAATTTTAAAAACCATAAATTATGTTTAAGACCACTACAAGCTAGTTTAGTTACTCTAGTATGCAATCTATTATCTGTTACTTGATCTATGTTCACATTTTAATTTTTCAAAGCCAAGTTGGATGGGGCTTTGAGCAACCTCATGTAGTAGAAGGTGTCTCCACCCATGGCAGGGGGGATTGAAGCAAGATGGTCTTTAAGGTCCCTTCAAACCCAAACCATTCTATCATTTTATTGATTTCATTTCCTCAAAGCTCTCACTATTAAACATCTAAAAGAAACCTTAGCATGACTTGCAGGGTCTTGAATTAGCAACAACAGAGATTTACTTGGAACGAGGAATTTTGGAGCAGCCTCCCATAAAATCCCATAAATTCAGGGTTAAGGAGTAAAGGTAGCTGCACCAGTCTAATTGCCATCCATATGTAGATATATCACAGTACCTAGGGTTTTTGTCATGTACTGCCGCCTTCCGTAAGCTGTACCAAGTATTAGCCTGAAGATGAGTAACCCAGCAATATAAGGATTTTTCTGCTAACTTAGTGAACAAATCAATTCAAAAAACATCCGGAGAAAACACAGCGATGGGCACAGAACCACATCACTGGGACGAAGGGTGAATTCAAGGAGCGGAATGACTTTCTTCCTTTAGAAGCAACATAGTGTCAATCCACTCACTCCGCTGCATAGCTCCACCCACAGATTTAAACCACTAGTTAAAATGACCCGATGATAATGCAAATCAGTATTATTTCAAACTTAGTATAGGGTTAGAAAAAATATCATTTTTATTCCCTGTTCATATGTTATTGGTTTTCTCATATCTCTTAGAAATGTCTAATTTTTGAAGTGAAAACATAAGTTCAAATCCATGTATTTTTCAGCAAAGAATAAACAAGAAATAGATTCCTTAGTGAAAAGCGCTGTATAGACACAAAGCATGTGGGATTTTCAATTTAGTCCACATCAGAACTTTAATTCTTCATTTCCTGGCTTCTTTCCCAATAAAATTTCAATTTGGCATTCCATTTAAATGTGTCCTTTCAACTTAGATATGATAGGCTTTAAATTTATGCATTTCATGTTCAGCAAACATCAAAATATTCTATTAAATGATCATCATCAATTAACTGACGCCCTTGGACTAGTTTGAGCAGACTTTTCTGGGCAAACAGAGCGAAAAAAAAATCAATTAGCACAAAGTAAACAAAACAGAAGCCTAGGAACAGACAAAAACCCTTGCCCAATAACTTGTACTCCTGGATGGAATAAGCACCACCTCTAATTTCACCACAGCTGCCAGCATATTCTGAATATACAATGCAGTCACAGCTGTTTCAGTGACATTGGATCTTGCAGAAAAGGTTTTTCTTAATCCTGGTAGCTGTGAGAAGTTGTAAATCCGAGGAACATCTGCCTTGCTGCTAGCTGAACACATATAGAGTTTCATTTTGGTGCAAGGTAATGCCAGCTTGCAATCTCCTTTTGGCTTCACCTGTTTTTCATCACAAAATCATCACCATATTAACATTATAAACTCCCAAAATATTTGCATGAAAAACAATTAGCTTCAAGAGAACAATGCCAGAGCTAAACTTGACAATTCCAGGGGACCACTATGCTGAAGTGGTGAGACTGGTTGAGACATGGAAGAAAGACAGAGCTGTGATTAAAGACCACACTTAGTAGTAGAACTAAATCCCAGATAGTACATTCAAATGCCACCTAGAGTGGTGAAGCATCAAGATTTTATAATAACTTAACAATTATTTTCCATGCAATATTTGGAGTGACAACGCTCCAGATCCTTCAAGACTAACTGTGCTTTGCTCATGTTTTGAAATTCCCCACAACGTAGAAACCCAGGTTCTGTAATTCTTAGATTAAAAGCCATAACATGCTTTATTTCACTTAATCTTTAGGTAATAGAATAAAACCAGCATCTTCAAATGAAAAAAAAAAAAAAATCCACAACACTTTGAATGGTGCAATCAATAGAGATCACTCCAAACCAAGCTCGGCCTCAAAGGTAATTCTAACCTTATTTCACTTTACAGATTGCCTCTGAGACTTGAGCCCATGCTACGGATGATGTCCAAAAATGAAGAGGCAGCTTAAAATAGTAGAATTGCAGCAAACGGAAAGCAGAATCCTTGTTCAAGCCAGTATAAAAATAGTTCAGGTTATGCTATTATTTCATGAGGACAGCTATCGAGTTTATTAACAACATTTACCACTAAGAAGGAATCAAGTAAATGCTCTGAGTAGACTACTTCAGCAATGAGGCTCCACTTAAAACAACCAGTTTGAGACGCTCTCTAATTTTCACAGTACCCAGGTCTTTTCTTCTCAAATGCTTGACAACTTCAGCCCTTGAGCAAGCAATCACTACAGGCAATATAATCACCACAGTTCAGGTTAGGCAATTGGCTAGTGACAGCTGCTGAAAAGATGTGTCAGACCTCATTCAAACAGCTTACCACTGGATGTGAAATCACAGGGACAAGTTCAACTGCAAGGACAGCAAAACCCAGCTCTGCCTGAAAAAAGAGAGAGGTCTCCAAATATTTTTGGCAAGGTCCCTTTTCATGTGCTATGGCCCACCTAGCAAATACACTGTTGTAATGCTGCTATATAACACCAGCCAGCTGCAAGCTCATCAAGCACCTTGTGTATTGCAGGAGTCAGCTTCCATAAAGTCATCAAGTCAGAGACTGTCAGGTTTCAGTGATACCCACTTGCTGTACTACCAGTCTTCCTTACAATTAGCTCAGAGATGTCACAGATCTGCCTTCCTTTAGTATCCTTAAAATCGAATTAATTTTTCCATCTAGATTAACAGCTGTCTCTCCACTCTACCTGAGAAAACATTATCTACAACATAAAATACTTCCACTGCTATCTAAGGATGAGAGGAATGAAAATAAGTCTTTTTGCTTGCTCAAAGCCTCAAAGCAGAATCACTGCCACTGCTATAGAGGGATCCAAGTGATACCCCACAGTAGCCTAAAGAGAAGCTCTCCTTCTAGAGGGACTTGGACCAATAAAGGATTAAAATCTGGAGTAGGTTTTTGAAACACTTAAGAATTTGAAAACTATGGATCAGGAGCTGTTGTTTGAGAAGCTGAGATGAGGCATTCCATTCTTTCTTCTTTTTAATTATTGTTTTGATAGGTTCACAAGAGGGGAAAAAATGTTCATGTACAACTCAAGTTCACAGCAGAAAGCAGCATTTAGGAAAACAGTATCTCTTTTTAGAATTCAAGAAAAAAAAAGAATTAGTTTAAAAATCCAGCTAGCGCTTTCAAAAGAAGAATAAATTTTATTTCAATTGATAGCTGATATAACTCCTTTTCAGCCCAAAGCAACAAGGCCTAATCTTCCCAGAAACGGGGCTGTTTTCACATAATTGGAGGAAGTCTCTTATATCTCTACAAGCCACTGTAACAGCCATTTTACATAATCTATTGAGGTGTAGCATGAGAATTTTATCAAATTTTTGCAAACATTGCAAGCCTCAAAAATAAATGGAGCACACCTACAGAGAGGGCACTCCAAATTACAGAATATTTGACAATAGTACCCCACAAGAAGCACATAGGAAGACAAAACTGAATGAACTGCAAGTGTTTCATTAGTTCATAAATTTAGTTCAGCACCACTGTAAATATTCCCTATGGCAGGGAACCACACAAAACTGAGGATGCTTCTAGCTCTGAAGAAGAAGTGGGTACAGGACAGTTCACCTTAACTTCTGATTAGCAAACAGGAAAAAAGAAGAAAAAACACTGCTGCTTTTCTTTCCTATACTTGATCTCAGTCTTTCAAATGATTGAAACCAATACCTATGTGAACAATAAAAAAACAGCCTAAGAGTTTAATAAAAAGAGAAAATTCTTTCTCAGTTCCAGCGTGACCTCAGCCAACATGTAGCATATGGTGGTTATGTGGCTAAAAAAACAGCCCTGAAAACGGGCCTGAAAACACAAGGAGCTATGACCTACTTTTGTAAATAAGTATCTAATGTTTCCCCATGTCCCAGCTTAACAACTCAATAAGATATTTTTGTGCTCAATACAGTATCAACTGAGACGCTTCTCTAAAGTATATCCTATAATCCGGAGGAAAACATGTGAAGCCAGCCAATATGGCTTCTATCTTCTGGGAAGCATAACATTTTAAAAAGAATGTGAAATTTGGAAATTAGGGGAAAAGAAAAAAAAAAAAAAAAAAAAAAAAAACCAACAACAACCAAGTATGGTCAAGTCCTGAAATTCAAACTTAATAGAAGTTAATCCTAAAACAAACTGACTGTGAGCATGTACCTATAGACATTCAATTCTAAGGTCTGTTCTGCCTAACAATCTTTTGGAAAGGCTTAGCCAATTTGTTTCAGCCCTTTTTTTTACAACATTCCACTTTCCAAGGCAGGGCTTCAGAGACATTACTGACAAAAAGTAGTCAGCACTCAAGTAATTAAAGTTTTAATGGTAATAAAAAGCAATTGATAAGTATATTCATGCATGTGGAAAACAAAGAAATTAGCCTTGTATCTTACCAATAATAAATTCAGTTATCTCATAATGCTGCCCTAACTCTAATAGATCGGGTTTTGGTTTTTTTCTTTTGCTGCCAGCTTTATCAGGTAAAATGCTGTTTAAATGTCTTGGGCATCACAATTTGAAGTCCAATACAGATGTTCAATCTGCAAAAATTGGTGTGAAAGACTATTCACCCATTGTTGTAAGCTACTTCCAGATCCTTCTTCAGCTGAAAATACCATGAGGTTACCTATTAGCACTTTTTATGCTGAGAACAGCTGCAGAATAACTGTTCAGCTAGTTTTATGGAACTTGATACAAAGAGGTTCCTGTGATGCACAGCCAATCTCTTCTTGCAGAAGAATGCGACAAAGAACAGAACAGACATTAAAATATTACCAATCATTTTAAGAAATGGATAATCTCTAGATAGACCTACAACTCAGAGAAGCTGTACTGATCTAGGACAATACTCAACTGCAACCAGAGATTAACATATGAAATAATAAATATTTGATCCAAAAAATAGCTAGCAAATCCATCTAGAAGCATATAAAAATCATGCATTCCTTACGCAAGCAAGTACTAATATATCCTACAAATTAACTCACATTCAACTTGAAATGGAAAACAGCTGCCACACACACAAACAATAGAAGTACTGTTCTAGGGATTTTTCCTGAATCAGAACAACGGTGGATACATGACATAGGTGAACGGCGAAACCGTCTTGCTCCTCATCTCAAAAGCAAACAAAAAATTTTAAAAAGTAAGACTCAAAGTGTTGTGATGGTGTTTTGTAATTAAAAATTGTCAGTTTCTGCACAGTCAGCCACAGAAGTCCTGGGCACCACGTATATGAAATCCCTAAATAGTCAAACACTGGAAACTTGACCTAATTCTGCCACTAGCCTGCAGTGACACTGTGGCTACCAAGTTCCCAACATTATTTGACAAGATTATTCCATTGCATGGGTGGGGCAGAAAACCAGGCAATCCAATTCTAACCAAGTGGCTGTATTAGTGCTACAGCTTTGTGAAGCATTTCCTACATTCTCTATTCTCATACGTAGTTCTGGATCGCATGGATTTCCTAAGCAGACAATTGCTGTTTGGGTATGTCCTGGGTTGCAGTGTATTCTATTACCATCTTCATGAGCTGTGAAACCAGGTGGGGCAGTGTTTCTTTGCCTCCTCCCTCC
>VZRR01005603.1:275374-423610 GCA_013398015.1 Oreocharis arfaki
AAAAGTAAAGAACTGTTATTCCTATTTCTCATATCCTTGCCTGAAAGCCCCTTAATTTCAAAATTATAATAATCCGGAGGGAAGGGGGTTGCATTTTTCCATTCCAAAGGGGGCTTCTGCCTCCCTTAGCAGACGCCTGTCTTTCAAACTAAGACAGGGTATGAAGACGCCTGCTTAGAGGTCCTTAACACTCTGCTGACACCACTTGGTGAAAAGAGCTGGAAAAGATATACCAAATAATCTAAGAACTATACACTGAGTGCTTAAACAAATTGCTTTTTCTGCCACCCTGGTCACCATACTACTACTACTTCTAATAAAGAAAAGCATGTGTTCATAGTATCAACAGTGACATCACCATTCATCACTTTCACTGTGTCCCACCTCCTCCTCCCTTTAGTTTCCTCTGTTGTCAACATGCGACATATATTTTTATATCATTTTAGACTAAAATCTCACCTTTACAGAGCAGCTTACCATGGGATACAAAGATAATAGTGGGACTAGCAAAGTTTTCATCCCTGAAGTGAAGAAAGTGACAGACCTTACACAAATATTTATTTCATTCATATCCATAAGTGAGCTAATGCAGAATACAAGTGGGAACACTACTTACAACGCAGGAGGCTGAGAAATAAAGTTGAGCGGAAGCTGAAGAGATAAGGTGCGTGGACGAGAGATAAAATGAAATCCAGCTTGAATACAAGTATAAAAACACCCCTGTGGGAATAGAGCCTAAAATACGAATGTACTTGGTGAGAACTATTACTTAAAGATTATGAATAGTGGCAAAAATTCAAATACAAGTATTAAATGAGCTGCGCTATTATGGAAGCTGAATGATTTGTGTGGTAGGTCAGCGAGACATTTATCATTCTTCAGGGCTGTAACAGTAGTGAAACTTTCCTTTCATGTCCCTTAAAGCAGCTCTCTGCCCTGGAGAAATCATTTTCAACCATCCATAAAGTGTTCAGTTTTATTCCTTTCACTGCCTTCCTACTATTAAACAGGATCTTTTGACTTCATCTCCCTCTTCTCTTGGCCCAAAATACACTGTTCTTTCCTTTCTCTTCAAAGATCATGAGCCCATCAGAGATGAGATGGGAACTGCTCCAAAAATCATCAAGACATTCAATAAGACAAAAACAATAAAGGAGAAGTGGATAGAACATCCATGAACGAACTGTAGATGATTATCCAGTGACTCACAGGATGATAATTAGACAAAAAAGCCAAATTCAAACAATTTGAAAGAAAGGTGAGAATCTTTCTAAAGTGTTTGAACTTTATGACCAGATATATTCCTTGGGGGAAAAAAAGAAAAGTCTTATAATTATAATCAAGTACTTTACATTGAATTGTTATAGAAATCACCCGAGAACTACATCTAGAATACCCTAAGGTATAATTAAACTTATTTTTCCATCTTTTTTCATACAGCCTTTTAAATTATATTATGAATATATTCACCACTTATATGATGGATTTTAGGCTACTCTTTAAAGATCTTTTTATACATAAGAAAACCTCTAAGTCTGAAAGGTATTCAAAATGTAGTGACATTGGGCTATATGAGTCTCTACTTTAATCATAATATCATTAAGCATTTATTGCCACACCAAGCAAATTTCCTTTCCTTTTCTAAGGGCATAATTAGAAAATCAGCCCTAAGTACTGGGTGAGCAGCACCTTCCCCCCTCCAAAACTGGAAAATAGTCAGACCCTTTGGGATATACAGCATGGAACTTTAAAAATCCAGTGAAAGGTAAATTACTTCCACTAAAATGTGTTTGGCACACACACAAAAGAATCCAAATATTAAGAACAAGAAACTAAAAGGGAAAGAATGTATTTGACTAGAAGACTCAAATTTTGAAATTCTTTTTAAAATAAGATTTCTGCATTCAAAGTATTAATTGATGAGGAATATTGTTCCAACAGCTGGTACAGTTCACTGTACAGTTCCAAAAAAATTTAAATTCCTATGCCGTGCCACTGCTGTCACTTTGTAATACAAGAGCCAGTCTCACTTAAAAGACCATAAAACCTTTAAAAACTGCAAATGCTAAAGAGGTGTGACTGCAGATAAACAAACCATCCAGAAAGCATCACGTTTTTTAGGATGGCATACTCTCACCCCAGCCCCAGGTTTTGATTTTATGTAACTGACAAGAAGCCCATTAAAAAGTTTCCAGGCTACTTTAAGAAACAAAGAAAGAAAGAAAGTTCAAAACAGTAATTTCAAGTCTTCTTCCCAGATACCTCTAACTCTGGGAAATCTGCCTGCCTGCCTGCTTCTTTGCTTAAATGCATTGACTGGACTCCCATACAGCTCTGGTGCAGTTAACAAAAACAGGAAACCAAACCTTCACTTTTCATGTCTTTCATGAAGGGGGCATTTAGAGAGATAAAAAGAAGAGAAATCAAAAGAAGAAAATCAGTTTCAACACTTGCATAATAACTTGTTCCAAAACATGGGTTTAAACCACGTTTCCTTGAGAATATGTATTTCTCCTGTACATTAAAAACTGTATTTATACAGTTACACTGCTTATAAACCCAATGATGACATGCGAAACCATGTCTACTAGGCTGAATTCTGCACTGACGTTGAGCTTTGAAAATGCTTTAAAAATTAAAAAAAAAAAAAAACAAAAAAACCCACCCCAACCTATCAAAAAAACCTGCAAAACAAAACCAACCAAAACAAAACAAACACCAAGAGGGTGCATTAAGAAGTAAAAAGCTTAAGGTATACCAAGAAACATGATGGCTTATTACAGGTTTTTCAGCTGCCATTGCCACATCTGTGGGTCAAATGTGTCCCTTGCAATTCATCCGTGGCTCAGGAATTACACTAAGAAATTCCATTTCACAGGTCAAATTTTGGATGAAGCTACAATCTGAAAATTCAGCAGAATCACTGACACAACACAGACTGCTATTTTGCTGCAGAAGTTCTTGTAGGATGGAGAGAGAAGGAAAAGATAATCTTATAATACCGTTAGCTACTCTGCACTTCACAATACCTAAAACAATTTTCTCCCCTTTCAGTTATTGTAAAAGCATTACAGAGTCCCTTTTTAACAAAGGGTTCTGCTATGTTGCATGAAAGTCACTAAGGGTTGAAAAAAATCTAGTAGTTTTCCAAGGCTACATAAACCCCCTATCAAAATCAGCTCCTGCCCCTCAGTAAGCTGCCTGTAACACATACCCCTTATTATGGGGTTACTCTTGCCACGTCCAGCAAGATGCCAGCAGCATTTGCATCTTTCCAGCTGTGCAATGCTGAGGAAGCCAATTTGCATCTAAAAAACTTTATAATGTCAGAATCAAATGAAATCCATCTTGTTGCTTGGCGTTTTCCACGAAGAGTTTCTGGTTTCTGTCCCTCTATGGTTACGAGCAGCCTGTGTAAAGCAGGCTATGTGTAAACATAGCCCCTCGCTGTCTTTTCGTGGAGAGGGTTGTCATGTCCAGCTTTACCCATGAAGAAAAAATCATTATCCAATCAAATTTATCCACAGAGCCATTAAATACAAAATACCTTCATTTTCCTCATGTAGTCAAATAAAATAGTATTCATCTCTAAGATGAAAATGGGAAGCATTTTCCTGAGCAGCAAAAGAAGAGCATTTCCTAGGCATCAAAAATAGGTAAAAAGAGGACACAAAACAGTCAAAAAAGAAAATTAAATTGAAACTTGGCCTAATAAGATTTCTGTCTCTGTATGAGTAAAGTCTCTCTAAAAGAAATTTTTTTTCAAAAAAATGGTTGCTATACAGGCTGTCTCTCTGTTCTTTAGGAAGCTCTGGATTTTAAATTATATTTATGGCCAGAAAGCAAGCAGTAATTCCTCTAGGGTTTGAACAGTGGTTTTGACAAGATTTACATAATTTAGACTCCCTTTGGCTACAACTCCAATCTAAATAGAACACTTCAGAAACGTGACAATAGAGCGCAGTACAAACTGACACCATAATAAAAATAACTACTTCCACCGGTTGAACAGAAAAGTTTTGGGCAATGAAGTTGTTTCAGGGAAGGCTTTTTGCATGTGCTGTTAGAGATCTCCCTCAGGTTTGGGGTTTTTAAAAGAATTTTAAAAGAGTCACTACCATAAGGTTTCAAGACCAGATTTCCACACAGTTTTTGAGTAGGAGTAGTTTAGTGGAAGTCTTAAATGGATCTGGAACCCCCAAGCCTCATTAAAAACAGTAGCCAAATCCAAAAGGCTGTCTTATTGGCTTGCCTTAATAAAAAGTTTCCATTCCAAGATCTAAGCTTCAACACTAATAGAATTTGAGCAACCCTATCTCTGCTTGCAGTTTTCAGTCTCTATTGTGCCACTTTTCCTGTGTCCAGTTCTGAATGGCACTCAGGGGTCCAGTTTTAATTCCCACAGCCGACACAGAGCAACAAGCAAGTGTAAAATACAATTCCTTGCGATACTTCCATGGCATCTCAGTAAACAGCATTTGAAGTCAGGAATCTATTCCCACTGTTTTGCATAAGAATACCCTACCATTCCACCAATGTACACTCAGCTAATACAGCTCTGATCTACTGGTTCTGTCTTTCTGAATAACTTCTCTTTATTGTAAAGAACCTCTCTCACTCCTTCATTCATATAACGAGAACAGCTTAACTTTGCTACTTAACAGCTGGCCTACACTTCCATACCCAGGCAACAACCACTTTAATCACCTCATCACAGGAATTTTTAATTCACATAATTGCAAATTCTATGGCCATTTTACCTTAATTACTTACGTTAAGGTCAACAAAAACTGCATAACCCATCAAAGACAAGTTACTAGCAAAATTGAAAACCCCTGTAAGTTAAACATCTCAATTCTAATACCTAAGTAAATAAATACTACAAAAAGTGCTTTTTCTTTTCATTTCAAGATTTTAACATTGATGCAGCTCAAAGGACATCCTGGTTCAATGTGGGATGTTTCCAACAAAGCAGAGGAATTGGCAATCAAAACAGAATCTAGAGTATCAGAAAAATAAATTTCCAAAGCATGCAATGGCACTATCCCTACTGCATTTCAGAGGCCACCATGCCACTTACCCACACTCAACAACATCCCTTAGCTCCTGCCTCTATGAAAGTTGAGGGCAGACAAGCAGAACGCTGCAGTTACTGCCAAATGAACAGGTTATTGACCAGTATTGGCTCTTTCGAATCAGCAGGGTCCTTGAGTAGCGTTTCACAGCGAACTTGATGTCACATAGAGAGAGAAAAGACATTTATCTCACCTCCTCTGCCACTGCTTCTAATGATTTAATCTCACACTTGATTACCTCATGTGAAGTCTGACCTTAAGAACTGCCTGGTGACAGAGGAAAGTGGAAGAAGATCTCATCTAAACCAATGGCCACATTTTCTTCCCAAGTTTCTGCTTCTCATTAGCTCACCAACTCTGAAAAGTTAAATGAAATTATTGTACTAGTTATGCCTGCACAGCTGGCAAGGCAAGGATTCAAAAACATGTCTGGCGTGTCCCATTATTCAAACCTTGCATATTTATTGTGCAAGTCAAGCTTTTTCTGCCACACCACGTTCAGTTCTGGAGCTTCCTCAACATCTACACTTCAGCCTACTTGTGAATCCCAACAAGCTGAAACTTGGGAATTTCCTCAAAATGGAGCAGACAAACACAGAGGCAAATGTTACCTCTGCTAGCAAAAAAATTTACTCAGAGTTTTTAACACTCTCCTGTCTGAATGTGATAGTCTTCATAGCTAGAACACCATGAGAACAAAAAGTCCTAGAATAGCAGATTTACTGTTGCTAAAACCCTTAAAAAACCCCAGTAATATCCTTATAACCATTTGTAGCAAAAAAAAAAAAAAAAAAAGCAGCCACAAGAAATTTGGCATTACTCCACAATTAAATAATTTAAATTTCTTGCTTCACTTAGAGTATTATACTCCTACTGTGTTTAATGAATGAAATTTCACAACAGCAGTGACTGCCTGTCTGTCTTTTAAAGCTCTCAGACAGCTGAAATCTTCTTTCTAGTCATCTATTTTGTAACTTTGATCTGGGGAGTAACACAGTCATAACATAAATGTTATAGACTATAACTATAGACTCCAAAAACATTCTTTAATAACAGTCTCAGTCATCTAGTATATGTTTCTTGAGAGCTTCGGGGATTTTTCAAAATAGATTTTTTAATCAGCAAAATTGACATTATCAAGCACTTTATGTTTTGCTGTGTTCTGTACAGCAATTCTAATTTTCATTTCTGTTATTTCGTTTCATAATTTTCAAGTGTTGCAGAAAGCTGCATTACAGAAAAGCTGAAATAGCAAGCATCAGTGTCTGGCATCAGGGACAGGCAGTCACACCCGGATTCCTAAAACCAGTACAGCAGATACATTAGGCAACCCATGTATTTACTCGGCCAACAGTTTGAAAACAGAGATGAAACTGATTCAAAAACTATTTTGTGCTTTTGGACTCTTCACTAACAGAGGTAGAAAGAAACACAAGGGAATTCTTTCTTTAAAATGGAAGTACATAGATAAATTAACAGTGAGAAATTCATCACTTCTGAAAGAAATACCTACGTTATTTACAACATTTCACAAGACAGATGATAAATACTACTCTCATCCAGGTGAGAAAAATTAAACAGAATAAGAACCACAGAATCATTTAGATTGGAAAAGACCTTCAAGATCATTAAGTCCAACCAATAACCCAGCACTTCCAAGCCCACCACTAAACCAAGTCCCTGAGTGCCACATCTACACATCTTTTAAATCCCTCCAGGGATAGTGACACAAACACTTCCCTGGTCCAAGGCTGGACAATTCTTTTGGTGAATAAGTTTTTCCTAATATCTCATCTAAACCACCCCTGGCACAACTTGAGACTCTCTCCTCCTGTCCTCAACCTTGCTGCCAGGGAGAAGAGGCAGACACTCTCCTTTCAAGGTCAAGCTGTGGAGACCTTACTTTAATGGCTCCCCATTTTGAAAGACCACCAAGGACAAGACAGAACACACTATTTTAGGACTGAATACAGTGAAAAAGTATTTTGACATTCACAGAAGTTATAAAAAATGAACCAAAGCTCATTTATTTCACTTGGATTCCCCTTAAGGCTCAGTGCTGCTGCACACAACAAAACTACTTTTTTAATTTCCTTTCCATACAGAGGAAAAAAAAAGTCTACTAGCCTGAAGCAGATTTTCTTCTAGCCATGCCCACCCTTCCCTCTTCTAGAGACAGATTTTTCTCATGAGGTACCAACTCTTACAGTGTTGAAAAAAGAATATTATCCTCTTCTTCAAATAGTTGTTCTTAGATAAACAAGCCTGAATTTTGAATTAATTGCTTTGGTTAAATAAGTTGATCAAGCTTTCAATGTGCTGGTTCCAAGACCAACCTTATCCTAAATGATTATAGCTAATAAAAAAGTAACATAAGAATTTGGTAATGATTTTACAAGGAAACATTAAAAATACACCGAAAACAACCAGCAGAGCTTGCATTCTTCTTAAAATTATTTGCACTATCTTAATACAAAGGGGAAAAACTCTATATTCCTCTCTGGCCTGAACTTGGAACCAAGTTCATAACACTGTTGGGCAAGTAATTTTGAAAAGCAACATTTTTCTATTAGAATACAGTTTCCATTCTACTCAAATTATTTACTCTCTTGCTTTAGCAGAGGCTTAATTAAAGGAACAGAAGAAAGGGATATTTACATGGTTTTGGGGACTTAAAAATGTCAAGTACGTTGATAATATAGTAACATAATAGTAAAAGTATTCTTAATCATTGCATATATTGCATATTAGGCCTACTGCTCATTTTCATTACATTTAGAATTATTAGCCTTATTTATCTGCACAAGGAAAACAAGGGGCACAGCTCAGCTGAACGCCACAGGGGCAGGCTGGGGGAAGGAAGGACTGCAATACATTGGGGCAGAAGTCTTTTCACTGCACCAGGTTTTGCTGGTTTATTATTAAAACTGAAAGAAACAGCCCTGGGGTCCGCAATTCATTCCTGTGTGCCAGGGTATTATTTGATCTGTATATGTAGATTTCCAGAGGTGATTTGCCAGCTATTGTCAAGGCCATTAGAAACCATCTTTCTTCGCTACAGTGTAGGTCTACTAGCATAGCAATATTCTTATGAATTCAGACAGCCAAATCGTGTGGAGAGCTGATTCCTAAAGCCAGCGATATTATTTCTATTGTCTCTTTACAAAGAAAAATTATCTTTTTGTATCCTAGCTAAATCTGTAACTACTCAGACTGCGGTACATTTCTTTTTGAAATTTATCCACCCATTCTTCACATGCAAAGCCCACAGACATAATTAGTGAACATCCTTTTAGGCATCCTGAAGCAAACAAGTCTGCTTGCACATGGAGAGCATGAGTATAACAACCCAAAGCAAACCATCCCCCTTTTAATTTTCTGCTGTTATCTAACTATTAAGAGAATAATTCCCCCAAGAAGAGATTGGGATACCTAATCTGTGGCCGGGCAACTGCTGCCATTTCTAACTGATAATTTTTAGAATCTCATTTTAATTCTCCAAGAGATAGACTCCAGGAGAAACAGGAGGAAAGAAAAAAAATAAATCCCACACCTCTGAAGGTAAAATATACCAGGCTTCAAAAACAACATAGCTACTATAAAATTTGTGGCTAATAATTTTTTTACTTTACAGTTCAGTGAACAGTACAGAAGACATACACACATTTGCAGAATATGATAACATGAAACCATGTCTCAATCCTTCCCACAGCCCTCGCAAACAGGATGATTTTTCACTCAGCACATATTCTTCTCTCCTGTTCACCTATTCTACTGTAAGAAAGAGAACATGACTCTGAAAAACCAAAGGACCCTATTATCACATAGGTGCATTTCAAAGTGAAACCATTAGCTTCCCTATTGCTTTGATATCAGGTAAGCATAGTACAGATAATAGTTGGGCATTAAAGCATAGCAGAACACCAGGCAAACTCTACTTTGCCTGGATTGTGTGTACAGCAGAGAGCTGGTAACATCACCTTGATCTGAGCTACTCGACTCCATGGAAAGTCAAACACAGCTACATGAAACAGAGATTGTTGGGAGACATACCAAAGCAAAGCCTTGACACAAATAATACCCTTGCTCCCCAGTGTATCAGCTCATTTACATGAAGAAGAAGAAGCTGATAAAGGAGGGGTTCAGACTAGTGAGCTACTTTATACCCAGAAGGATTTTCCTTAGTGCAAGGGAAATACCACCTGCTGATATACAGCTAAAACCCAAGTGTCCTCTATCAGAAGACAAAGCGCAATTGCTTCAAGAAAAGAACAAGCCTATACCTCTGGTATTCAACACGACCTGAAGCATTTAGATATTTTGAACAGACAAATATTTCAGATAGTTTACATGGGAAAGCATTCATGTTACACATGATATTCATGGTAAATGCATCAGCTCAGATATGAGAATTTCAGTTAATTGGCAGTTCTTAGGTGAAAGAGGCAGGATAGCTTACTATTCATGTTAAAGAAACTAACTTCGCCAGGTTAGTCATGAAGGTGCTTTAAGGAATAGAGGAATCTGAAAATGCTTTAAAATTTACAGAGGGTGAAAAAGAAAAAAAATATATCCCTAATCTGGCCTCAGTCAATTTACAAAGAAAAGACCTTTCAGAAAACTGACTCTAAGCAGCACTTTCCATGAGCATTTTAGATGTCTCAGCAGAAGACACAAACCCTTACTCCACGATGCCCTGAGAACTACAAGAAACTGTAATTTACCTGCACAGCACCTTGAGGGACACACAAACAAAAACTGAAAAATTCATACTGGAGTATAAAGGCACTCGTAACTTGTAGCACATGCTAACATCGTTGACCTTAAATAGATTATTTTAAGCCATTTATGAACTTGGAGTAAAGAAAAAGTCCATTTAGCTTTTTATAATGTGTTTTGAAAAATAGTAAAGAGTGGCAGGAATAGGATGAGCCATGTGCTGGGCTAGTGCACTTTTCTGAATCCCAGAAATGGGGAACTGTGGCATTTCCTCACATGCTTAAGAGAGGAACAGAAACACTTACTGCTATGCAATATACACCATATATTGTTTTCCTATAGCAGTAAGTCTGGCAGTTTGAACATACAGTTTCTGGTGCCTTATCAAGTATTTATCACTGCTTCCCTCACCTTCTGTCCTTCCAGGTACACACAGCTGTGCTTGCACATGTACAGACATAAATTCAAATATCTGACTAAAAAAGCAACACACTGAGATGCCACATCTATTTTTTCAGACAACCGTTTAGCACATAAAGGGAAAGCAGTCTGCTGCATGTTTACAGAGCCTCATGGACTAGCTGATCTAGGGCAAATCATTTCAAATCACTTAGAGCAAAGATAATATTCTCTCTCTAATGCAATCAGCATGCTGCTTAGAGCACAAATTTGCTGGGGTGCTTGCCAGCAGAACAAACCTCATCCACTGAAGTATATATCCAAATCAGTATTTCAACTTAGAACGAAGATTTCTCCAAAGAAAATTACTGACTTCAGAGAAGAATTTCCAAATCACTTTGTTCAGATTTTTAGAATGTTTAACACCAATTTTTCCCACTTCTAAAATCCAGTTACTGTGAAGATTAAACTTAGATTTGTTTATTTCTATTAAGAAGTAGGAGATGAAGGCATAAAGCATGGTATCTAGAGAATTTCTGTGTTTTCAATCACTTCATCCTGCTTCTTTGTAGATGAAGAAATGCTTTGTGCAATGGAGCAGATGGTAACAACATTACAGTCTAAAGACCAGGGGATCTAGAGCAACTCTTCGGGGCTACAGATTTGAAAGTACCACATGGCAGAACGAAGGCTGTGACAAAATTGTAAGGTTAGGCTTGCTCATGATACTAAGGTTACTAAAAATGAGAATATAAAAGCTATTCAGTCCTACCTCTGTCCCGTGCAAAACACTTGTATACCAAATTTTGAGACTATCAGCTCAAAAGTTGCTCAAGGGAAAAAAATTTACTTCACCCATCCCTATCAGCTGAACGCACCAAATCTATTTGCTTGCTTTCTTCTGCCTTGCACAACTGTCCAAATTAGAAATGGGCAAATCACAAATTTCAGAGAGTCAAGAAAGTTGTGAGCAGAATGGAAACTAAAATGAGTGAGAAAGCTGATACATTTTCCAGACTTCTTAGAAGACTTTACACATTACAGTTACAACATCAGTGGCCTTTGCCTGTTATGTCAGAGCCTCATGTGTCATTAAGAGATGCAGATCTGCTGGCTGAAGTCAAGCTGAACTAATTTAAAACCAACCAAGATTCAGCTGCCTTTTTGTCTCCTGACACGTTTTGAGCATTGAAACCTTTTGGTTGATGATACTTTAAACAACAATCATACAATACCCTGAGTTGCAAGGTACCTGTAAGGATCATCAAAGCCAAACTCCTGGCCCTGCACAGGAGTGACCCCTAAGGGACACCCTGTGCCTGAGAATATTGTCCAAACTCTCCTTGAACTGTCAGGCTTGGTGCTGTGACCACTTCCCTAGGGAGCCTGCTCCAGTGCCCAACCAACCCCCCAGGCGAAGAACGTTTTCCTAATATCCAACCTAAACCTCATCTGACACAACTTCAGGCCATTCCCTCTAGTTCTGCCACTGGTCACCACAGAGAAGATTTCAGTGCCTGCTCCTCTGCTTCCTTCACAAGGGAAGTGTGGAATTCTAGTTTGCAATGAGGTCTCCCCTCAGCCTCCTCTTCTCCACACTGAACAGACCAAGAGACCTCAGCCACTCCTCACACGGCTTCCCCTCAAGGCCATTCATCATCCTCGTGGCCCTCCTTTGGATGCTCTATGTTAGTTTAATACCATTCTTATATTGTGGCACCCAAAACTGCCCCCAGCACTCGAGGTGATGCCGCCCCAGTGCAGAGCAGAGCGGGACAATCCCCTCCCGTGCCCGGCTGGTGATGCTGTGCCTGATGCCCCCCAGGACACAGCTGGCCCTGCTGGCTGCCAGGGCACTGCTGACTCACATTCAACTATCCATCAACCAGGACCCCCAGGTCCCTTTGCACAGTGCTGCTCCCCAGCCTCTCATTCCCCAGTCTGTCCATACATCCAGGGTTGCCCCATCCCAGGTGCAGAATCCAGCACCGGCCCTTATTAAACTTTGTACAGAGGATAAGCAGGACGGAGGCATCATCCTGTTACTGCAAAGCCTACAAAATAATAAAACTAAAACCGAAACTAATAAAACACGAGATTTATTTTTTTTTTTTTAGAATCCATAGCAAAATAAATAAATCAATTTGTTAATGCTATTGTCACTAATCAAAGTGTCTCCTTCCTCAGCATGGAATTTTCACCCGGTGTAACTGCTGACCTTCAAGAAAAACACCGCCTGTCAATATCAACGTAGGTGTGCTAAGCCCGCTGTTCAATCCTCCAACTGAACAAAATACTGCTGGCAATCCAGGAATCGACCTTTTGCTTTAATCCTTCACTATTATTTCTCTATGTGGAATACTTTAAGTACATGCCATTTCCCATTCCAAATATTTTTTTTTCTTCATGTAAAGATTTTTTTCTGTGCCCACAAACAACAGTACATTTTATTTACTGGCTTTTCCTCCCATATTTATATTCTTTCACATCATAAGCTACATTCTAATAACTAAAGAGTGGTTTATTTAGGAATTAAAAAGTTATACATAATCTACTTATTCATGGCAAGATTACAGTATGAATTTGGTCTTTCACAGAATATTTCCAAATCAAAATACATCAAATTAGATACCAGAACCAAAAATAAGTACAGTTGAAGAGACCTAAATCTATAAAATTGTTCCTGAGAGCAGCTGCCAAATTTTCTGTATTGCCAACAATGTTTCTGTCCTCGGTGGTTCAAAGACAAAATACAGAAAGGGGCTTTTAAAAACAAAACCAAAACAACCCATCCAAAACAAGAAGAAGGTGAGTAATAGACATGCAGCAGCATTTCTTCATTCATTAAATGTGTACATAATTCCTCATAAGAATTGTTGACAGGAAATTATTTTGTTTTTCCTGGAGTTTCTTCCGCACCCTATATCTCATCTATAGAGGCTGCAGCCTGTTAGCTTCCTAGCCATCCATGGCTACACACTACGTGTCATTTCCCAAATTAGATCAATTTATGACTCTGATCAATGTTTTTGTGAGCAGTTGAAAAGGTTTTGTAACCAATTTATTATTTTGGCTGGTGTTTATCTGTATCAGATATTTCTAACAGCTAGCTGAAAACAAAAATTTATTTCTTGTATTTTTTTTCCAAAGAGAACTAGTTAAGGCAAGAAAACCTATGCTCCAACAGAGGCAGAGGAGGACAAGTTTGTCTCTGTGTAATCTTAGAAAAACAGGTCAACAGAGAACCCTCGTATAACTAAGAGATTGCTATTCTTAGCTTCTTGAGGCAAAGAGCACCAGAGCAAGGGTGGGTCTTCCGAAGATGTGCAGGAGGTGCATCAGAGGCCTCCCAGCACAGCTTCAACCCAGCCACACCACAGGGAAACCTCAGGGAACATGATCCAACCCCACAGATGACCTCAAAGCAAACTTTTGCCTTTCTCCCAGAGAGCAAAAGCCAAGCAGTCCTCCTCCTGCCCTGCCTGTTTGGATCGATCTCAGTGCAAAGAGACCCCTTTTGGATAACACTGATGAAACTTTAAATCATGGAACTAATAAAATAAGATGGATAAACCTAATACTACATCTATCTTTAAATTTTTGGGTTGGGGAACCACAGGGGGGGAAAAAAAAGAAAGGAAAGCAGGAAAAACCTTGCACACTTTCTCTGGACTTGCCTTCTGGTTGTGAACAAAGCCTAATTATAGCCCTCCTCTGTGATTCGCACCCAGCCTCTATTAAAGTAAAACAAATTAGCACAACAGAGGACAAGCAAAACCTAATTGCATTTACACTGCAGAAAACTTCAGCTCCTTAAATTTTGTGGCAGATATGAGCAGAATTTTAACACAATGGTGTAATTTGTTTTGAAACAGCAATAGATTTAAATTTTTGAACAGCAACTTTTTTTATTGAAAATTAAATTTAGGAGTCCCTAAATTTGAGGTCCACCAGCTTTACAGTTATTAGTAAAGAGTGCAGATTTCATTCCACACCCTGTATTTAAACCGAAGGAAACTCAAGAGCTCAATGTCAATAAGTCAACACAAGCCATACAAATTCTAGCAGCAAAGTCACTGTCAAGTACACAATTGTATACAACCAATTTGCATTCTATAAGCAGCAAGAAAACTACAGTAGTTTTGCAGCTGTAGCCCAATAAACCTTCAGTTTAAAATATTAAGAAATGCTCTACCTAGAGGTGAAAATTGGCTGACACCATAAGATGAGCTGCTGATTTTGCTGGTTTACTGGAAAATCATTAGGCTCACAAGGTTGAGCGGGTGTTGAATTAGGAGCAGATCGTTGAAAGTTGATTTAAGAGGCACAGTATTTCTTATTGTATGGTGAACAATGAGTGGGTGTTAAAGACATTCAATCTCTTGAACAATCAGACTCTTCAGTAGATGGAAAAAGCAATCACAGTTTGTTAACTGAACCATTTTAATGTTTTCCATCTTTACAACATCCTTTCTAACATACATAAAGTATTTCCCACATGAAGTAAATAATAACTTACTTTAATAATGTGGCAAGGAATTAGTTCATTATATTAGTTACTGGTCTTTCTGTCTTGATTAATAGTTAGAGTTAATTATAACATACAAGAGTAGGAGTCACAAAATATGTCAGGTTTAATGGCTTCTTGAAAATTGCAACATAATATTGATGTGCCTGGTAACAATGAAATTATGTAGCCTCTAAAACATGGATCACATGAAAGGCAAGAAAAAACACCACTATAAAGTGAGAAAGTAATACAGCTAATGCAGGAAAGGTGCTGGGATGAAAATGGAAAAACTGGACAAAATGCAAAGACAAAAAGATAAAGGGAGAAATAAAAGTAGGAGGCAGATGAAGAACTGGGGGTTTCATACAAATCTGGAAGAGAGAACTACCTCTCCCTCAAGAAACAAGGAAAGAAAACTAACAGAGGTTAAAAGAATGAAGCTGGAAGAAACAAACAGACATGACAAAACTAAACTACTTTAAAACCAAGATGAGGTAACTAGACCAAAAGAACAGCTGAAACATTATCTCTGCAACAATTTGACATGAATGAAGCCCAAGAAAAGGGCTAAATAATTTATGCACCAAGGTACAAAAATCCAGTTTGGAGTGTTCAGGAAACACTCAACCCTGGCATCTGAAAAAAAGGATCGTCAGTCCGACACTGCGTATAGTGCAAAGTGCTTTCCATATCGAATGCACATTCTCTTTAGAGCTCTTCAGGCACCTTGGGCACAGGGGTCTGGAACTGTGACACTTCGTAAGCATCTCTTCCTCATTTGATCAAAGCAACTCCACACAGGGCAAACTGCATTTCCAGCTCTCACTTAGAGGAATCAGGAAGAAATTGAGACACAACAATATACAGTACCTGCCATAATGCCAATCTTCTAATTTTCCTTTTTTTTTTTTTTTTTTTTTAAGAGTGGCTTAAACAAATGCTACAATGAAGAAATAATTACAGCAGTCACTGCTCTAAAGCTCTGAATATCAGATTGTGGACAGTGGAATCAAACTGGTACAGAGAATATGACTTTCACCAAATCAGACACAACCCAGCTGCAATTTCTGCAGTTTCTTAAGTACAAGAGGTCACTCACTTTTCCTGAGAGAAGTCAGTATGCAGGAGGCAATGCTATTACAAGAGACAGCAGGTGCCCTGCTACCAGCGAGGGAAAAGAACCATGGAAGGTACAGCACATGATGTACAATTTGAAAAAGCACCCTCTGAGACATAATTGCACATATATTCCAATTCCACCTACAGCAAGCAAAGAATCCATAAAAAGGATTTAGATATTTTCTCTCATATTCACCACCTTTCAAGTTGGTGTTCTCTCTAGGCGCCTTTCTTCCCTGACCCCTAGTGATCCTCTTGCCCTATGCTTTACATTAACCAGCACCATTCCATCCATGTTCCTACCAACAAAACAAAATATTTTCTAAGTATCCGGCAGTCATGAAGGCTGTTAGAGCATGATTTAGCAGCATATTCAGCTCACATTTTGGAATCTCTGCTGCTGAAGGAGCACTTCCATCAACCGCTGCTACTGTGCCGGATAATGTCTTCAAAGAATCCTATGAAAAGCATGGAAGAGGGGTGAATATTTAGCCTTCAGTTCCTGGAAAACAAACCTGTTCTGGTGTTTGGCTCTCATTCAGTTGCAGCAGCAAAGCAGAAGTACCGACAGTACAACTGAGTCTATTATTAATAAGCAAGAACAAACAGAACAAAGTGACTTCAAGACCTGAAATGGCTCAGTCAAACTGCTGCCTTCCTGAGGTCTCTAAAGGATAAAACAAGACTTACTAAAGAACGGTGTATCGCATTCCAATGCTGTGCTAATCCTTAATTAATCCACAACCTCTCCCCATGCAGAAAGAAGTATCAGAAATAATGCTTTCATTAGTATTTTTGTAACCATCATAATTACGCACTTTTAAAGTAGCTCTGTTCTATTTCATAGTTTCTTTTCCTGAAGGATGTCTCTCTACCTTGCCAATGGTAGATTGCAATGAAAGACTTTTTTCAAGCTAGTGAGATCATAAAGTAGGATTTTCAGTACTTTAGAATATGCTTTCCCCTCAAGAAAAAGGAAACAAACCCCAAACCCACAACCAGAAAAAAACACAAAGAACACAAGTGAACTTATCCCTAATAAGCCTAAAAACCTGTCCTGAAAATCTATAGTTCTCTGAAATGTTCCTAACCTATCTAGCCAAAGATACAAGATTCCTAGCTCAACACAAAACCCTGCCTTTTTAATAATTTCAATATTCATGTTCTTCTTGGCTTATTTTGATTAGCCATCTCTCTCATTTATCTTCAATACACTCAATGTAATAAAGCACACTGAATTTTATCTCTGAGTACACATTTTCATCTCCATAAATATATTTAGCACATACTTTATTTTTCATTTTCCACTGCTTTATCATTCAGTCTTATCCTTGAAAAAATAACCTCAATTCTATTATTTTATCAGTTTCGTGACACCTGAAAACATGTGCTTTAATTACGTGAAAAACTGTCTTTCATTCACTTAGTTCTCTAATTTCAACATGCTTTGTATTATTTGGACATTTTTTCCACTGAAGAGAATATTTAACATAATTACTTTCCATACAGTGTGTGCACACCTCACTCATCTACAAAGTCAATGTAACACAGCGTTGTTGAGTCTGAATTTGAGTTCTCATCTCAAGTATGTCCTACACTAAGGGCATAACCCTAAAAACCTTCACTCCACAGCACTCCCAGTGAAGTCAAAGTGAATGACTTCTGGAAGTAACTTTGGGAGCCTTATAACTTCTCTGCCTCTCAGTTACTCTAACCCACATTACAGGTAGACAAACAGGAATTACTAAGCGTAACCTGATGTATTGCTGACATGAAGTTTTTAAGTAAAACTAAACAGAAATTAATTGGCATAAAATTTTAACTAATAAAGCAAAGTGAACTGTACTACAAAACCTTCATCTTATATACGAATACAAGCAAAGCAAGCTGCACTTTAACATACGTCTCAACCACAAAATCTAACGTCATCAATACGGACAAAAAAGACAAGATATCCGTGTGATACAGTACTTGACATCAGCTGGAAGGAACGTTATTTTTTGCACCCACGCACTAATAGTAAAGTCAATGGACTACATTTGCTGAACTCGGTTATCATTCAACTGTATAATTTGAAAGAATTGCACTAAAATTCACCATTTCTCTAAACATTTTCAAAGAAAAAAGGTATATTGACCCTGATTGCAAGATAAAGTTGCCTAAATTATGCCTTTGGAGAGCTTTGCTTAAACACAAACATTTGCTTATTAGAAAGTAAACGGAATTAAACTTGGAAAACTCTAAATTTGCTTACTTTATAGTAACTTTAAATTACAATATAATAGACCCCTTTGCCTACCAAAACAGTCAGCATCATGGAATTTCAAAAACATACTCATTCTTTAAAGAAGAAATAAAAAGTGAATTTTATATTTCTTAAGATAAGATTTATGTGAAGTAAAAATGACACTTTTTGAATGAAGAAATGTTCAGCTAATACAGAAAAAATTCTTTTCTTTCTACCTATGGAATTTTGAATCTCACTTCCCCAGGTCTCAGAGTATCAAGGTTTCACCAATAATGGAAGGTTTCTAAATATTGTTTTGAGCCAGCTTTCAGAGGCATCCTGACCAAGAGAGTAATAAAATCTCAAATTGATTATTGAATTCAAAGGACATGTCATTGTCTTCCTTCACTGAGAACCTGAAGGAATTTAAGGAAGCTTACTGAGGTATCTACATGGCTAGCTAGTGCTTGACAAGCAATATCCCATTTAAAGACTTCTCACTGAGACCTTTTCCTTTTCTTTTCTCTTTTTAATTAATGAAGGAATCAGCTGCAGAAGTTGTCACCATGATGGCAAATTGCATAGAACTGTTGTGAGAGTAGTTGAGAGAACAGTCTTGACCTTTCTTCCAATTTCCAATCAGTGTTTGCATCGATGCACACAAATGAACAGTGAAGTGGCCATCATGCTGCTCACTTTTTACACCGCTATGCTGAAGAGCTCGGGAATTGTTCGGAAGCAGCACACCTTAATCTCCTTCTCGAAGTACAAGTGTGTTACACGCCAACAGAGCTAATCAGAATTTAGGCTCTCTTACAACCTGCTGATCTGGAGAACATGAAAAACCTCATTAAGGTGGTCTGGCAAGTCCTAGCTAGAATCCAAGGCCTTCATGGCTCCTGAAAGGTGGCCTGGCCTAAGGGCAGCTCTATCTACAGCCTTCAGATCTCACATCCCAAGAAACGGGCAAAAAGAGCTGCCTAAGACAGAAAGCAAATGAACAAACAAACAAACACACCCAAAAGAACTGAAAACACACCACAAATACTACCTATTTACACATACACCTGATCTCCAAAGAAAAATAAAATTATATCATTTTTGTTCATTTTGTTACTATTTGATTGAAAGTACTGCATTTACTCCAGTTTTATGGAACATCTAACTCCAGAATTCTACTCCTTCTCCATTTGTAAATGTTTGCTTACTTACTGAACTTGAAGGTGTTCCTATTTCAAAGTAGAGGAAGAGCATAAGAAAAAGCTTTGCTTCTAATTTGTCATTTTCTTTTTAATTTGAAATGGAAAAGGTCACTTATGACAAAAAATACTGGGGATATATTAATGAAAGGGAATGAATCAAAATGGGAACACCTGACTCCGAACATTTCAAAAAGTTTAATTTATTTTAAACCACTGCCAAAAAGTAACATTTCTTCCCTTGACGTTATTCTCCAATTCATACTTAAGTATGTCTTTTATAATTCTGAAAGGCGTAACAGCCAGCAATACATCAAAATGAAAGCTGCAGTTTCACATATTCCATTTTCCCATTTTACAAGCCACAACAATATTACTTAATAGGCAAGAGCTGGCTTCCTTCAACAGTTTTCTATCCACTTTGGATCAGAAAATATATATTCCTGTACAAGTAGAACGTTTGAGTATTTACAGCTTTGGAACTCCTGCAAGACTGGAAAGAAAGGAGAAGGAGCCAGCAACATTTAAGAACAATACTTCACTGAGGAGATATTTTACACACTTTGATATTTCACTGGTTGTTCTAAAAAAATTTTAAAAAATAATTAGAAATTCCCCTTGTGGAAAACTTAAAGCAATAAACAAAAATCACATATAAGACTCAATACCAGGCCTTTTTTCTTTTAGCTACACAATTCTAAAAGTCACTTCTGACTTTAACAGTATAGGTTCCTAAATTTAAACAGGAAAAGTCTTACTATATCTTAGAAGTGAAGAATGATATTTTAGTTTTCCCATACAAATGGAAAGAGATGTAGAAAGACTAATTTAGAGATCTTAAGCCGACACCAGAAAAATTCTATCATTGCAGTCTTGGAATGTCAATTAAGTCCAGAACTTAATTGACAGCAGTTAAGTTCTAATCCTTTCTCTAATACTCAGCTAAACCAGCATTAAAGTGTCCGAGTCTATGGCCTGTGATCAAGGCAGAGGAGCCTGAGCAGTCGTACATCAATCCAGACAGCTGCATTCAGACTGGTGCTCTACATGCCAGTTCATGCCTTGAACTGATGGCTTGCTTGCAAGTTGGGAGCTTCAGCAGCACAACTCTATGTCATGAAGAAACTGCTACTTCAGTCAGGTTTACTAAACCATTTATTTTGAGCTGGGTGTTCAAAGCTGATACCCCTTGGAAAAGGGTATTTTGGCCTAGGCGTAAAATTTCAGCGTAAATTTTCAGGACTGCTCTAGATGACAGCAGTCACAATTTAGGTAGGTTTAGCACGAGGGAAAAAAACCATCATCTTCTTTCAAAGATGAGAACTCCCTTCTGACAAGAAGGACACCTAGGAATAGCAACATTAAAGTGGTGGAATGCTGAATTCAGGGCAAAACTTCCTTGTCTTTAGTGACCTCTTCCACGAAGCAGAGAGACAGCAGAGGCACATGAAGCAATATATCTGTTAGAGCAGGGTCACCCAGAAAATCCTCATCCATGATAACCAGAGAGAGATGAAGGTCATGGAACCACAGTTCCCATCTCCTTCACCAGAATTTCTAGCATCCATTAGCGCATTTCTTTAGCTTGGTGTTTTTTAGCCTGTAATAGTTACACACAAATCATGCTGCTTCCTTCATAGGAGCCAGACCTTGCTTACAGGTTATGTTTCCCTACACAGTGAGCAGGGAACAATATTTTAAAATGTGCAACCACAAATACTTGGCTTAAGAATACAGCTGAGCATTGAAATGATCCTTATAAAGACTCTTTCAATTTTGAGCTTTACACTCAAAAATTATCACCTTCTAAAAGGAAAGTGGAGAATAGGGCATATAATTACAAAATAACTGAGTATGCAATTAAGAAATCAAGTAACAAATTAATTATAGTTCTACCTCATTCTTAATTTACGTACTTTATATAAATTACATCATGTACCCAAAACCTCCTTTGAAAAATAATTAGAAGAACATTCCTTCGTTCAACAAAAAAAGCACTTTAAAATACTATAGAATTTAACTGAAAACATTCAAATTAGCTTGCACATATGCAAAAAAATGTGGCTACTGCTACTCATGTGGCAGGTAAAGAAACATCTTCGAAGAATATTTCCTGCTCCTTTCAAGTTTTGGAAGGGGACAAAATCAGTGGTAGGTCAGACATTTATCTGTGGAGAGCTGTGAGCCCTTGGTGCAGTAGCCCTCTCCACTCCCTTGGATGAAAACGCCTGGAGTCTCAAAAAGAATCTACCCAGAGAGACGCAACCTTCTTCAGGGTCATGGCGAGTTCCCAACATGCCTTGTTTTCCTTATGGTAATTACCTGTACCCTGTTGGCTAGTTGGTTCCTACCCCACCCCCTGCCTTTCCCATATAAACCCCTGCTTCTCCCCCTGCAGCAGGGAGTTCTTATCTCTGGCTTCCCCTTCAGAGAGGCTGGACAACAAAAGCTACCTCTGTGGAACTGCCATTTGAGGCTCCGGTCTCTCTGTCTCTGCGTTCGCCTGGGCGGTTTCACAAAGAGGTGAATCAAAAGAGCTGATACCACTTGTAGCAGAGAAGTTGCTACACTTGCTGAAATCACCCATCGCCTGGGGGGCTGCTGGAACTACTGGAGAAGCTTTCCCTGGTGGGACACTTTGCTCTAGGAAGATCGCAACATACCCAGGGTGGTCTGACACAGGACCTCCCAGAAGGCGATATTTATCCAACGTATTTCCAGCATCAAGCAGGAAGAAACTGGAAATAATTCCCCACAAACTGAATTAAATTTTGAAATATGAAAATAGCAACATAGAGGCTAAAACATAAGCAGTTCATAGATTAAACAAAAAAATATTTGCATCAGCTATGGAACTAGGGCAGGAGGGAGTGCAGACATTCAAAAATCAGACTCTCCATTAATAAAATAAAATTTAAAAGACAAACAACACATTCCCATCAATGATACTGTTGATCCTGGTCTCATGCCACTTTGAGAGTTCATTCAACCTGGCTGAACCCTAAACTATTGTATCACTGAATAAAAAACGACACAGTATTGAATAAGGTATGAAAGTTCATCCTACCTTTTTGTTTGCAATTTTATTACGGGCAGGAAGGGGTTGGCAGAAGGGAATATGACCTATTGCTTCACACAGTAAAAAGACCTGTTGTTCCCAACAGAGACATTCAGAACATTTCGGATATGAATCTACTTCAAGTGGATTCACACCAGCATGTGACCCCTTGTAATGAAAAAGTAGTCAGACTAAACCGACCAATATAGACAGAAATACAATATACCAGTGGAGCAGAACGGCCCATCTGCACATCTTTCAGAGTTATTATACGCAACCTTTCTGAAGTTTAGCATTAGATCAATGTATGTAATAGTCTAAAGCAAGCAAGCAGGTTGGTAACTACCTGTATAATCAGAATAAGGAGCATTTGTCCAGGTGAAATACAAAGCTTTTGTGTCTGTCTTCAAGAAACACATTCTAACTCATTTCAGAGTAGACAGGGTAGAACACTGAGTCTTCTCTGACAGGGAAGGAAGAGAAGTTCTGAACCCACAGTGCCTTTTTCAGAACCATAGAATTCCAGGTTGCAAAGGACCCCAAGGATCATTAGGTCCAACCTTATTGGGCAAAAGCACCATCTAGACCAGATGGCTCAGCAACCTGTCCAGCTGAATTTTAAGATTGTCCAGATTTGGAGAATCCATCACTTCCTTGGGCAGATTAATCCAACTAATTGATGTCATTGTAAAAAATTCTCTTCTTGTGCCTAGTAGGGATCTCCCCAGCAGCAACTCGTACCCATTAGCCCTCTTCTTTTCCATGTGACTCCCTGTAAAAAAGGGGTCTCCATCTTGTCTGCAGACACGTACTGGAATGTGATGACAGTCTCCACTAAGTCCACCACTAAAACCTGTCCCTAAGCACCAGATCTACATATCTTCTAAATGCCTCCAGGGACTGTGGCTCCACCACTTCCCTAGGCAGCCTGTTCCAATGCTAGACAACCCTTTCAGTGAATAAATTTTCCCTAATATCCCATCTAAACCTCCTCTGGCACAACTTGAGGCCTTTTCTCTGATCCTACCACTTCCCACATGAAATTTTCTCCAGTCTAGATTACTGAGCATTTCAAATAATTCTTTAAAGATTTTACTGGTAATGGATATGAAAACATCCTTTCCCCTTCAATTCACAAATTTTTAAATAGGCTAAACACCTAAGTCTTAATAGTGACTGCTTAAGTTTTAATTATTTTTATGCCACAGGAATACTCTTTGTGTCCTAGCTTCCCAGCACAGTTCTCAACCATAAAATTATTTCAAAACATTAATTTTATAACTTAGAGAACAGAGGTGGTATTTTCCCTATGTGTAAGTTAACTGAAAATCAAATAAGTGAAGCACAATTTCTTCCAACCAGTACAAGAAAAACCTTAAGATCAATGCAATCATACTGTGATCACTGGTGACCACAGAAAGATTCCAGGACAAAACACAGCAAGAACCAGTACCTTAAAACCAATTTTAAAATCCAAGATGGGTCTTTAAAGTGTTCAGTGGGATTTGCAGGGGCAACGTCGGCACCATGGATCAGAAAAGAATGATGGGCAGAAGCAAACACAAAACTCAGGGAACACAGAAGTACTTCCAACACACCTGACCAAAGTAGCTGTGCTCACGAGGAATTGAAATGCATGAGAAATACATGAGGAATTGAAGAGTATTCTAAACAATAATTTGGCTTTTGGTAGACGCCATATGTCCAGCATTCCAGACATTAGTCCTAACTCCTTAAAATCTCTATAAAACTTCCTAAATAGAAAAATAGTGTCAATACATATAAAAAGAGGAAGGACACATCCAGAAAAACCTATACCACCCTAATGCTTCTTCCCATTTCATTGTCTCTTCAGCTATTTTTATTTTTTAAAAAATAAAATTATGTTTCCCTGTTGCTGCATGTATTCCAAAGAATTCATCAGTTTATTAACTGGCTTTGCTCAAGATGGCCATACTTGGTATGAAAACCATGTTCAGTAAAGTGGAAGCTATCAAAACTTTGATAAAACCCAGACCAAGTAACACTGAGTACTCACCAGACTATCGATCAGAAAGTCCTCCTCAAATACAGAAAGTGTCATCAGTAAAAAGTGATGATACACTCTATTTATTTCTCTAAAATGCCAGACAGGTTGACCTCACGGAATCCCTTTATCATCTTGGACTACACTGACATTAATCCTCAAAATGTCCCAGTACAGTTTAAGTGTTTATTTAAGCTTTCTATGTATCTAGGAGATATCCATAAAAATCAAAGACTGTGTCAGCTAAAAGCAGTTCCACCAACTAATTTTGAAATGGTGGTGTGTTCTTGGCTATTTATTAGGGGCATTTTCTCCTTCCACTTCAGCTGTGGAGCACATCAACAAACCTACGTCATCCAAATAACTCCTGCAAAGAAGCAGTGATGCTGCATCCCACAATCCCTACTCCAATGAAATCAAACCACCTGAGGTGGGTAGGACTTAGGAGCTTGTCACACACACATGCCATGCTGCACTGGTATCTGCAATGCACTTAACAGAAATAGAATTAATTGCAATTCTCTAAAGAGCTGATCCATCAGCACTCGTGTAAGGCTGTGAGAAAAAGGAGACATCAGGGCTAATGCTCAGGCATATCTTCTCTCACGGGAATACTTCAGAATTTTTTTATATTAGGAAGGCTTTTATACCCCTCTGAAACAGTACATAGATATCCATTCTTGTTTCAGGAGCTTTTGTGTTCCACATTTGTTCTAGTCTTTATAAATATTGCTCTAAAGAAAAGGTCAATGGCAAAAGTCTACAGACACATTCAATATCAGGCAGAGATTTCAAACAGTGAGTGGAGCCAAAATCTAAGAACTTGAGTAAGCCAGATGCATGTGATTAAAAAAAAATCCAAAACAACAACAAACCAACGCACACACACAAAAACAATGACCAACACCCACACAAAATAAAAACACACTATCAAAAAACCCCACTAAGATGTTAACACTAAATTTTCAAAAATGGCTAAAAAAAAAAGGAAAAAAAACACCCACAAGACCCCATAATTACAGTCTCCCAAACTTAGCAATTCTTTTAATGTATAAAATTTGCCACTGTCTCCTTCTTTCTACAAAGGAAAATAGAGTATGCATGATTTCAGCTACAGATGGTTTTCCCTGTCTTTCTCTTCTTCTGAACTTCTACTAGATAGCTAGAAAAATGCTCCAAATATGTCAGTTTTTGATTAATCTAGGTAACGTATTCAGTTTCAGAAAAAGTATTTACCTTACCCTAAAAAGCTAAAATTTGGCTAATATCCTGGCCAATCCTTGCCTGTGGCTATTATTACTAATCTTCTACAAGCAGGCACATAATAGCAGATTTCAAATCTTTCTAATGAGGAACTCCGCTGTAGTGGACTAACAGGTGGAAATTATAATACAGAGTAAAATAAGAGAAATTTATAAAAATAAAATAATAAGAAGGTAAAGAGTTAACAGGTTTTGTAGAAGTCACATGCCACAAACGTGGTAGAGTAATCAGAAGTGCTGGTGTAGCATACATTAACTTTCTTTTAAAAAATGTTTACAAGGTCCTTGGCCAATTGCTTGGAAAAATTACACTGCAAAGGCATAAAGGCACATATCTTCTATTAAGACATGCCCAGGTACAACAATGTGTATACCAAAATGATAACTGAAGGCAGAGCTAAAGGCTCTCAGTATCCCCGCCAAGTGATCAAACATTAAATGAAATTCAGTGCTGATAAGTGCAACCTGTACACTTTTGGCAAAGCACAATCACTTTTATAACACTGGACTTAAAATTAGCTTTCACCACTCAGCAAATAAGTGCTGGTGGCACTGTGGAGAATTCAGCTCAGTTCTCAGGGCTGGTCAGAAAAAGAATGGGAATAGTAAATAGTGCTCAGTGGAGATACTGACCGAGAAGGCACCATTTTGCCCTTAACAGTCAATAGCTGCCGAGATCTCAAATATGAGTGTAAGATAGCACTACAGCCTTTCTTATAAATCAGAGGTATTCAACTTCTTCAGGGAAAAATGAAAATCTCATCTCAGAGTGAGAGATGGGTAAAAAACCCAGCCCTTTTCTTTTTGGCACAATCAAATGCCTGAAGCCTTGCTGCTCTTCACTGCTGATCTCCTCTATTTCATGATACCCCCATGCTGGTGTCAAGATGACTCAAAAAAGTTACCCTTCATCCCCTACAGCACCCAGGCCATGGCATCCAGGTTACAGCCAGGCCCTTGGGAGGAGTAAAACAGCCCCTCTCCGAGGCACCTTCCAGCAGCCACAAAACACATCCTGTGTCAACCCCTCTCAGGAAAGAAGGTGGACAGAACAAAACAACCCTTTATGCTTCATTTCCTGAAGGGGCAGAGATACCCTCTGGGCAGGCTGGACCCTCTGCCCCTCGAGATCAGGCTGCTTTCAGACCTGGGAGCCACTGCAGTAGCAAGCACTAGAGCTAGTTAAGACCACTAATGCAACTTAAAGAGCAGTACACTGAAATGCATGTATATACGCATGTATGCGTGAGTGTGTGTGTGTGTGTGTGTATATATAGATATATATAGATATATATATATACACGCACAGCCCCTCTCCCCCTTGTGCTAAACACAACCTTCACTAATGAGTGTATGGTGGGGAAAGCAGCCTAGCCAGAGGTTTTTTAATGGTCCATTGGGCTCTACTCACGAGATCCTTGGGCTGACTGCCATCAATCACTTTGCAGCTGCAAGATGTCTCTAGCTGTGTATAGACTCCTCTGGTTTCCCTTCTTCGCTCATAAGCTGGCTCATGAAAGTCTAAACTGAGAGTAATCAGCAGCCCCTGGCTTCAAAAGCCTACTTTAGGCCAAGAATAAAAGTGAGTTTTGCTCACACTGAATTACTTCAGTAGAGTGTTTTCTCTTAGTATTAGTTAACATTAATGTAAGATGTTCATTTGGTTGGTAACCTGAAACTATTATCTGAGGAGATTGCTGCTGCCATCTACTGACAGCTTCCCTTATAAACAAAATTTAAAGCAACTTAAACAGAGGTTAGGGTCTAAAGTGAGACAAACTGATGCAATAGAACAGCCCAGCATGCACAGACTGGCAGCCAGGCTACACCATCCATACAACAGAATAACGAAACACGAATAATACTTCATGTCAGGCACAGATCATTTTAAGTGAAGGAAGAGTTTAGCGACAGTATCCTCACAAACTAGTTTACTACCTTAAAGAGAAGAAATCTGATGCAAGACACAGGTTTTTTTGAGGTGGTTTGTTTTCGCTTTCTTGTTTTTTAAACAAAATGTGGAGGGTTCTTTCTTTGATTACTACTGACTCAGCAATAAAGAAACGTAGGTATTCTACTGGCAAGATCAATCTTCCGCTGCATATTCTCTTAGAGTAACATCCCAGTTCAGATTAACATAATCAAAAGTGCCAGTTCTGTACTTTGTTTGACATGGTTTTGTTTTCCTAAGAGGTTCTTCACTGGCGTGCATTGTAAAACAAAAGGCCGAGAAGCTCTTCCAGCTACAGTTAATACCAACTTCAAAACACAAACCAAAACATTTCCATGATTTCCTTCAGTGCAGATTCACAGACTGCAGCAGGAGTCGTCTCTTAATGCAGCATGTTAAAACACTGGTATAATTAGCCTTCCTCCATTCCTAGGTTTCTTTCATGTGTTAAAAGCTAATATTTAATGAGATAAATACCAAATATTTCACTTGTCATCTACTCAGTTATAGACTGCTACACAATTCCTGCTTGGGACTTGTGAACAGCATTTCAAAGCCTATCTTGTCTCCAACGTAGCTATCAGGTCTTCTCTAACCCAAACCAGACAGCTATTAGAGTCCTCTCTAAAAACCGTGGCTTGCATTGCAAGAACTGTCCCCCAAGCCCCCCAAGCACAGTATGGAAGATAATCAAGTCCTGATCTTGTAAATTTATCTCAAATAGTGAATGCACACTCACTGTCAGGACCCTCTGCAGTCATGTGAGAAGTTGTTCAACAAAAAGATCTGACATACTCTGAGAACCACCACAGACCAGCACCAAATCCAGTAAAAGCCACTGAACTGAGACAGAGCCACATTGGGATGCTCAACAACCTTTTGATTAATAAAGTTATTTACACAATTATCTAGTCTAAACAAGACTAGTGCTTGATTACCATCAATTATGTAATTGTAACACATACAATTCGATCTATTACACAATTATAATACACCAATTGCTGCAGGGATAGCAGAGAGCCCAACAATTTTTAAAAAATTAAACTGAGCTAATTCTATTAGATAACACTCACAAATTCAGGGATTTTCTCAGATTAAAAGTTTATATTTATCACCCGAGGGCTTACAAATGCAGATCAGGGATCACAGGACCCTATGATATTAACCACTGACAGATACAAAACACTGATGATAAACGAGAAAGCTGGAGAGTTTACACACCACAGACGTGCAAACCCACATCAGACTACACGAGAGCCAATGAATACTAAATAAAAACATATTATCATTGTGAACTTCTGGCAAACATCAGAGCAAAGATGATATGTAAAGGCAAAACTTCGGGGAAGATAACGAGATTACATTTTTCAAAGTGTCTTGTTTTGGTACTTCCTTGCTGGTTTGACAGATTTATGAATACATTTGTTGTGTGCTGGACACAGCTCAGAATCATAACTTTAAAGAAAACTTCAGAAAAGAACAAGAAAGATGCTGGAGACTGGGAAAAATCTTCACAGTGAAAACAAAAAGCTTATAAAAGGAAGGACACAAGAATCTGATGCAAAGGAAGGAGTGATGGTGAAAAAAAAAAACCACCCAAGGAAAACTGGTTTTGCAAGAGGTCTAATGGGTCTAATGGATATAATCAAACTTCTTCTTTACCAAGAACAGGAGAAGGATATTTCAGTAAATGAAAATGCAAAATTAGATTAGCCCAGTCCAGACTTCTAGGTGATACAGAATGGGAAACAGCTGTCTATCTTAAAAAGAATCTGTAAAGCACAAAGATAGCCAGAACACAAATACTTAGAAACACATTCCTGTTGAAAGCAATGCTAAAAATTATATGAGCAGCAGGAAGAGAAGTGATGTTTGCTTCAGCCATCAAAAGCAACAGGAGAAAGAATTTGACAGAAAAGATTAAGCAGCTGTTTGATTCCCACTGAAATTGAATTCATGGCTAAATGCACAGGAGGAGGTCTCTAAAAGGCAAGATGAAAGTGCAGTTTGGACAAACAGGTATTGAGGCAGGTCTAGATCCAACTTAATACTGAAGAATATTCAGTTTAAAGTTACATTTTCTCATATATGCTTTGACCTTAGGTATAGCACAGCATTAATCCCTCAAAAGAATAAAATCAATGGAAGAAGTTGAGCACGTCTGTTGCTTCCAACACTAACTCACCCCCTGACTGTGGCTCCTTTTTGCTCTTTGTCAGTCAGATACGAACAAGAGATGCTTCTTAGCTCTCATCTATAAGGGTTTATTCAATGATTAGTAAAAGACTGTTCTGTAGAGTGCAAGGAATAGCAACAGGACCGGGGAGGATTCTGGGATGGAAATGCAATGGAGGACACTGTAAACAAAGCAATACTTCAGATATCAAACCAAGCAGTGGGCACAGCTGGTGAAGCAGGCAGGTCAGGGACAGGTAGGCACGAAAGAGGATGGAGCCTCATTAAACCTGCTTACACCGTAAAAAAGCTAAAAGAAAGGAAGGCATGGAACAAGTTAAGCAAGAGATGAAAGCAGACACTGAGGAAAACCAGGAGACAGAATGGATTATCTAAGTGAGAACAGGTTATAAGAAAGATCTGACTCCAAAAGCAGGGGAAGGGAGGAGAGGACTTTACTATGTGGAGAGCAAGTCAGTCATATCTGAAGGGAGAAAGGAGAAGCAGCAAGAAAATTGAGGGAATCAGATAGTAAATGGGCAGTAGGGCTTGCCAGTATCCTGTTAACAAGTGAAATGAGAGACAAAGTCTTTCAGTTCATAGTAAAAATAGGAGCAAATGATTATTCTCATTTCTCAATGGTTATAATCTGCATTTTCAAGTATGCTAGAAAGCAGACTGCAGCAAAAGTCAGCCCACAGACCTTAGTGGTACTGCACAGACCCTAGGGAACAATATCCCAGTGTGCCCTTGCTACCCCAAGGAGAGGTGGCCTTCTGCTATCACAGGGCTTTGCATTGGCGTTATGTACATCGTGCTCAGCAGGGTTCCAAAGCTAGAGTTTACAGCATTCAGCTAGCACAGAGTTCTCTGCATAGCGTTCTCCCATTACAAAATGGCTAAAACCATCATGAAATCTTGACCAAAAAAACCTATTTAAATTAAGGCATGCAAAAATATAAGCTTTCAAAAATGCCTTCACAGTATAGCATAAGGGGGAGAAAAACTGGTTCTTTAAAAAAACCCCAAACATAAGTAAGGGACTTGAAACATATATAAGATCTCTCACAGACCTGAATGCATGTCTACAGTAACAGGAAAATACCTAACAGACAGGTTCAAAGCCTACACAGCAACATCTCTCCTGTCAACACAATCAAATTCATTTCAGTTCTTCACTACGCACTGCCTGATATTTACATATTTATGGATAGCTATACATTTATATGCATGTGTATATTGTTACATACCTAACATTCCAACAGTCAGAGAACAGCTCACATCCCAGTTAAGTGCAGACAGAAGCACAGGCAACACTGAGGCTGAGAACACTCAGAAACACATTGAGACTTCTGAATCATGAAGGGGTGATAAGGCTTTCAGACCTGCCTGTGCCACAGTTTTGTAATTTTTCCACTTTCTTCTCCATTTAGCACACTTCCTACTGCAAATCAAAATCTTACCAACACAGCAACAACGTATTTCACTGAAACTTACGGACATAGATTCACTTACCTGCTCCTCAGCTTGCAGATATTGCAGAACGTGCTCATAACTAATATCATACATGTAGTTTATAGCCAGAGAAAAAACACATTGAGCAATGACATTCAATCCTGAAGCTATGCTACATTGTGCAGCAGCACTTATTCAGCTGCTCAGTCTTTAAACTGACACAGAGCATGCTCTAGAAAATTAAAATCACTGCTGAAAAATAGTTTATAATAAGTACATCCTTAGCCAGAAGAGACACTTTTATTTCAAGATGCCCTGGGGAGATCACTGACTTACAGAATGCTAAACCACACACGCACACACACAGAAACTTCGTATTCTAACAGATCAGAAAACACTCTGCAGCTTCAATATATAAAAAGCAATCTCATTCTGTAAGAATATTTTAAAAATACCAAATTTGAGAGAAAAATACTGAAACTCAACAGCTATGAAACGGTGAAAATACATTGTGTATGCCTGCCTGATACAGATGAGATTCTCTGATACATTCTCATGATTTTGTGGCAGAACTTACAACAGTGCTGTGAAAACCCAAATAACATTTTCACAGCTGCATTACAACGTAATTCACATCAGAAATTTAGAAGTATGTCATTATTCTATTATTTCTACCTTGCATGTGGTTCTCTTGTTATTGATTTATGAGTTAATCTGAAGTCTTACTTCCAGGCTTTTTTTGCCAACTGTTAGTAACACATTACACTTGTGATAAATGCTGTAACAACGTAACTCATGTTAAGCTTTCACATACATTACAGCAAAACATGTTTTTACTGATAGCATAACCATTTAGACTCGCTCTTTAAACTTGTCTACAAAATCTTAAGCCCAACAATGCACTTGGTTTAACAGAATTTGATACATTACAACAGAAGTCTCGAAATATTCACCACCTTTTCCGTAATTCTCTCCAGCATTAGGTGTATTACAGCACTAATTTACACCTGTGTAGCTAAGTCCATGGATTGGCTCTGGCCAGTATAAATCCCTTGGTTTTAGGGGGTCAGGAAAGAAGCATCTGGATTTACTACAGTATGAACATGCCATACAAGTTTGCTACCACAACATTGTTTAGATTACAGGAAAAAAAAGACATGTCTATAATTTTCTGTGAAATATGACTTCTAATGTAAGATATTTTCAGCACTCATAACAGCTTTTACTTTCCTTTTCAGTACTGTTATCTGTAAACTAAACTTTTTTCTTTCTACACCGTAATTTTTAAAAATAAGTACATCACAAAAATCTTAAATGGCAACTTTTCCCACACAAAAGCAGAGTGAGTTTATTGAGCTGGTGCATGGGCGAACTGACCTGACAGACTGGAATGGTTACCTCCGCAGGGTCATTAAACCACAAGCTATGCAAGATTTACACAATGGACACTAATGATTCTCCTAGAGAATACACTACAGACCATTGATCAATAATCCATTTTTAAATAAATTCCTAAATACATCTTCAAAAATAAGAAGCAATGCCAACATGTTTACTCAGTAGAACACAATGGGCCCTCTGGAGCTATTACTGAGATGCAAAAACATAATTGTACTTTTTAATGTATCTTTTTGTGTGTAGATTGCAAAGTAATCTACAAATCTGCTTAAGTATTAGCACTACTATTTGGGAATATTAGGATATGGGAAAATGAACCATAGATGGGTTAGGTAGCTTGTTTCTTTACATTACTAGCAATGACTCCAAATTCACACATACATGGCAAACAACAGTTTAGGCTGAAATCCAGCCATGAATTGGCATAAGGATTAAGAAACTGAAAAAGGCCAAAGTACTATATTTATTCCTGTAGTGTAAAGAAAAATACAAAATTATTCTGAAGGAACTATGAACAGAAAACAAAAAGGAAATGAAACAGCACAACAAAAATAGGCTCTGTTCTCTTGTTTTTTGTTGGCGTATGTTGGGTTTTTTCCTCAAGAAAACCATTCTAATAAATTGTGATAATTGTAATTAAAACATAAACTAGTACACAATACTGCAATCCTCAAAGAGATCAAAAATTTCTAATCAAAAGTCCCCTCCTATGCTAATCAAAATAGGTACTTAAATATCTAATACTTGCTATAGACATTAGCAACTGTTGCTGAGTAATCATTCTCCCAGTATCCCACTCAACAAGTGCTGGAAGAAAGTACCTCCCGGGCTGGAACTGGGTAGAATTTAAGTATATAACCCACTTGCCCAATACTTTAGGGGAGGCACAAAGCTGCCAAGCTCCACAATAAATATTTTGGACTGGAATCTGTAAGACAGCTCCCAGCTTAGCACAATGTCAAACTGGCTCTGGAAGCCCTGTCATGCACTTGGTGCCCAAGCCCAGTCACACCGTTGACCACAACTTTAGGGAGCCCAGTTCCCAACTCTGCCTTCAAAAGCCACTTATACTGAGTGTGTTCATAGGAGGCAAAGGCACATCTGCCGCTTCCTGGCAAGTGGACACAGCTCACACACACAAACTCAAGGTTTGAGGACTTCGCACAGGAAGGTATTAGCAAAATACACTTCCACAGGGGATCATATCTGTGGTTGATCAGGCTGCCACCCACCCACCCACCCGCTCTATAATTGCCTCTTCTTAGCAGGGCTGGGGGAGAAAATAAAATTCAAATGCTAATTGGTTAAGATGCAGACAGGGAGGTTACTTGCCAATAACCATCACAGGCAGAACAGGCTCAACACAGGGAAAATGAATTTAATTTTATGCCAATTAAAATAGACCTGGATAATAAGAAACAAAGACAAGAACTAAAACTTCCTCCAACCCCCTTTTTCCCAAGGTACAACTTCAAACTCCTTCATTCTCAACTACTTAACCTCCTTGTCCACACTTCCTAAGTGGCACAAGGGAGATAGGGAATGAGGTTATAGTCAGTCCATAACAGTTCCACTCTGCCACTTCTTCCTCCTCATGCTTTTCCCCTGCTCCAGCATGGAGTCCCTCCTATGGGGTGCAGACACCAAAGACCTGCTCCAGCATGGGTCCTCTCCATGGGCTACAGCTCCTTTCAGAAGAACCAGCTCTAATGTGGGCTGGCCATGGGCTACAGATCATTCAGAGTATATCCACATGCCTCTGTATGGTCTCCTCCACCTAGAGCAGATTCTCTCCTTCGCTGATTTTAGTGTCTGCAGGGCTATTTCTCACACTACCCTTTCCTAAATACATCTTCCTGGAGGCACCACTTGCATTGCTGGTGGGCACAGCTGTGTCCTGTGGTGGGTCTGGTGCAGAGCCTCTGACCTTTTTTCACAGAGGCCACTCCTGCAGACCCCTTGCTGTTATAACTGGACCATCTACAACCAATGCAATATGGTAGGGAACCAAGCGGGAGGGAAAAAAAACAACAAGAAAACCACCTACTTAGCCGCACCACACAAAACCACACTGAAGCCTACAAAGGAAAAAAGTTTCACTAACACCAGCAAATGCTGGGTTGTGTCTCAGTCCAAAATAACTTACTCCACTGCTAGACCAAAGAAAATAAATGTCCTTAAGACGCCTAACTCTTTTTTGTCCTGCATCCAAATTTGACAAAGTGGAAGAATGAACCACATATTCTCCCTACACTGAAAATGTATGCCCACACTACTTAAGATTTACAGCCCAGATAAGTCGGGAGGCATTCTTTGAAATTTCATAGAGAAGATTCTTCTTATACAAGTAGCATAATTTATGAACAACTAAACTGAGAGTCTGCCATTAAACTCTAAGTATCTGTTATACACAGACATGCATACGCCCCTGCAAGCAGTCAACAAATAGCAGCGAATCATTCTTTGCTTCATGACAGTGACTTCTGGAGTTAATAGTTCAGCATTCAGATGATCTTCCAAAATGAAGTTACTTTTCTTCCATGTCAAGCCACAAACTAAGTCAGATTTCAGCAATAAAAATAGGAACATGTCTTCATCAGAGCTGTTTGGGACATACCTTTCACACAGTGCAGCCTACTGAAACCTTTGCTAATTCAAGCAAAGAGCAGAACACTGGTAACCATGCTTATTAAGATGCTTAATAACTTTTATCAAGACTATCTTTTGTTATTATATTGGCAAACTAGCTCTCAAAATCTAAACTATGACTTCTTATGTCAACAATCTGATTTAGATGGGAAACCTGTTAATTTTTAGGATGATGTAAGAAGAAAAAAAAATACAGGGTACACTCCCTTCTGTCCTCACAACACACAAATTGCTTTGGTTTTACTTAGTATGCCTATAAATTGCATCTTTTGAAACATGGATATGAGATTCAAGAGAGATTTGTCTTTGTCAAAGAAGCTATCCTTTACAGCACCCAACAGATGAAACCTCTGAAAGTGACTGTTTTACAAATTCCTAGGATAGAAGCTGACTAGGAAGTGCTACATCACTTAGTTTGATCCATTGTAAGACATTGCCCTTTTATCACTCCATGGTCTCTGTACCAAGTCTGGTATGTTGTGACATTTTAAAACTAAGCACTTGCTATATCTCACCACACTTGGGCTTCACTGCCCAATCATTCTGCGATCAGACTCACTTGTCTGACTTCCATTTCCAAGTTCCTCTCTTATTGTGATCTCCCTAATTAAAGAAAGTACCTGACAAAATCACCTTTTGAAAACACTGAGGTTAATCATGTCACTAGTCTTTTTATAAGCTAAAATTTGTCAAATCTCCTTGTTCCTGCCATAACTTCTGCAAATTTTGAAAACTTGTTTAAACAAAAAAAACCAGAATAAGATGCGGTTTTCTAGCACTGACCTGGATGTAGAGTGAAAATCACCCACCTATTTAACTGGTTCCATCAAACTGCAGCACTTCAAAATTCCCATTTATTTCCTGAAAGCCTAAATAATTTCAGCAACAAGCCATTAATTTGTGTCTCACTCTCCAAGTTTCTCGAAATGCAGCTTTGAATTTCAAAAGCCTAAATAGACCTAGCAGCTGATTTCCACAAAACTCTCCCACTCCTTTCTTCACTGTTGCAAAGTTGATCAAAACACTTCCTTAAACTGTTTCACAAAATGCCAAGGCTCCCACAAAAATAGGGCACTCGAAGGAATGTGGCATAGAAGAGAGTAGTTTCAAATTTCAAGCCCTTCACTAAAAATAGTTTCTGCAAGTCATACAGCAGAATGATAATGCATGAAGGTGTGACAAAGGAGTGGCCATGAGCTTGCTGTCACCTACATTAAACTTGTCAGACCATTTAACACCCAGGGGAATGCAGCTGGATGAAATTCAAGCCAGAGAAACCCTTATATCCTACTGTCTCCTTTTGTTTGCAAACATACAGAAATCTCTTACTGCTCCTGAACAGTGCTTTGAAAGCAAATGCTGCTTTAAAAAGTGCACATTCATCACTATATTAAGCCACTATATCACACTGAAAAATCTTTCCAACAAAATACACAATCTGCCCAGAAGTACAATCATTTCCATCCCACTGCTGGTCCATACAGTACAAAAATATCCTGGAAGCCAATTATAAAGTACTTACTGTTAACAGGTGAGCATCTCAAGCTGCACACTATCCTCAATTATTTGCAGTCCAGTGCTATTTTTAGGCAACTACAGAAGCATGTCCATAATATCAGACAAAAGGGTAGGAAAAAGGGCAATTCCACACTTAGTGCTTGCTAATTCCAGAAGATAAGTGGCCTCAACTCCTAATAAAGCCAATGACAAATGGAGGCACTCAGTAGCTCATGGAAGGCTTTCCACTGCATATCAGAGTCAGAGCCTGTTTTAACAGACCCTTCATACTAGGCATATAACTGCCTTTTACAACAAAGGAAGAGAAATTACCATTCTTTGTAATAGATTTAGCTACAAGATCAAACTAAAAAACCATAGCCAGGGTCTGAAATTGCATCTTGATCATTGCCACAATGCCTCATTCAGCTGTGAGGTTTTGTTTTCATTATTCCAGTGGCTTTGGTGGAGTAATTCTGGATTTAGAGCTGTGTATGTTATGAGCAGACCTTGTTTATGATTCAGCTAAAGGATGTTGATATCATGAAGAATAGCCAGTGTTACAGACAACAAACAATAGGTTTTTTTTCATTTCCGCCGTTCTAATAATAGTGATTTATACTTTCTGTCCTTAAAAGCCAATATAGCTTTCATCAAAAAGGATTACTCAAGTTCTCACATTAGACTAGCATATCCAGAAAAGCAGTAGGAAAATTAATTACCTTATTTTTCATTAGAAAAAGCAGATTTCCTTTCAGTCGGCACCATCTCTCCCTCGATTCTGCATGCAAAGAGGTAAGAGATTAATAAAAACAACCTTTTGTCTTCATACATTAAATGCTTCTCAAAGAAGGTGAATTAGTTATAAAGGTCAGAAAAGAAAATCATTATCAACCAAAACAAGACAGCTTAACTCGGTGGTTGCCTATATTGGATGCCAAATAACTTCCCAGAAGGTTTCTTCTACTCTGCAGCTGGGAGAATTGGTGACTGCAGCACACGCTCAACACTGTTTTCTCACCTTTTCTCCGTCTCCCTCTTCCTCACACAGAAGCAGAAACAGGCACTTCAGCATGGAACACCTTTTGCTCCCATCATTTCAGAAGATCAAAACTTCAAAACTAATTCATGTTAAAAGTGAATTCAAAGATTCAAAACTAATCCACGTTAAAAGGGAAAAACATTCACTATCACACTTATATTAGAACATGTTCATCTGAAATTACAATTTTCAGAACACAAGAAAAGGAGTAAAATGAGACCTGAATATTTACAGCCACTTTGCTATTACTATTTTGATACACTTTTTAGAAGTGCTTAACCAGTTGGAATAATATCTTTTTGTTTATAGACACATGCAGGCACATTCTCAAACTTTTGAGAATGGGGAATGTTTCACAACCTCACTGTCAGTGAGTGGGTCAAAAAACTTTTAGAAGTTATTCTTCCATTAACATATGATTTTTAATATTGCATTATTTTTCTTCCTACAAACACACTTGCAGGTGTATGTGTAGATACATATAGATACGTAAACCTATTGTAAACATACACAGATACAAATCTCACATAAATCTCTACACGTGATCCTTTTAGAGATCATTTCTTAAAAGAGGTAGAAATATTTTTACACAAGATGTATTCTTTTGTGTTTTTGAGAGGGCACATGAAACCCTGTACCCCCAGACAGCAGCCAGCCTGGAACTGGTAGGGAGCTGGAAGAACAGCTGTACCTTAAGGTCATGCTATTCTACAACTGCCTCTGAGGAACTCTTATATTTCCCTAAGCTGGACACCACTAAAAACATTATATTGAGCAGAAGGATGTCTTGTTACAGTAAGTAAATAAATAACATTCTCTTTTCCTCTTGGTAATTTCAATTCAGATGTCTCAATAGCCAACATTTGAAAATCAGAGTAGCTTTTTGCCCGCAAGAAAGTGGGAGGATTACACTCACAGGCACTGGGACTTAGAATAACTGTGCTCAGTAATAACGTGGGGGGTTTTCTTAGAAAAGGAATTGAAGTTCCTGTGTGTTTTCAGACCTACTAGTACAAGGACAATACAGAAAATAGCATAATATAATTTGATGCACATCTACAAACTAAAAACTTAAACACAGTTAACAGATCCGAGTATGTGGCTTTAGAGTACAGGTACAGGACACTGCTAAGACTAAATTCCATCCCCCAGAACCCTGTGGGCACCAGAAGGAAGGAATCACATTCACACTGAAGCTTTTTCAGATAAAAGATATTTTTCTATAGGATTGGGAAAGTCATTACTTTGTAAGTGTGAAAAATAAGCAAGTCCAAAGATTAGTCAGACTAACAATGACAAGCCTATCAGTGAACAGGATACACAGCGACCAACACGCCCTGGCAGGAAGAACCCCTCTATTCAAGGGACCATAATGTGGTTGCTGGGAGCCAGAAGGATTTACTGGGCAATAGGAACATCCCACACATGCACAGCTCCTTAAACACTTTCCTAGAATCTACCTCTGACCATGGCACACACAGCCCACAATACTGGGCTACAGAAATGTTTGGTATCTCTCCAGTAAATGTAAGGTTTTTAACAGTGTTAGCAATAACAGCACTCCACGTAATCATCAGTAACAGAAAATTCAAAACGTCCTCAAAACATCAGATATCAACCAGGAAGGGCTTGATATGCTGCCTACAATGAGTACACAGGGTAGGTAAACATAGTGAGGAACCTCAAGGCAGGCAGAAATGAAAGCTTGCTAAAGCCTCTTGCCCAGGAAGTTTGCTGCACACTCGAGAGGGAATTCTGGCTATTTATCATTAGAAAATGCATGTTGTGGTTTTATTCTGAAAGTGTGGCACAGAACTTTCCTGGCCCCTTATAACTGAGTCTGTGCTGGTTTTGAGCTTGTTTGGGTCTTCCTTCTAATAGAATAAAAGTAAATACAATTACAATGAAGATCAACTGGGACAAGTGAAAATAAAACCTTTGCTGTTGCTGAAATTATTAAGTTAGGACTGATTTTACCACTAAACATGAGCTATTTTCTAACAGCTACTGAGGGAATAGACATTTATTCAAGCTTACTGGAAATTGAAAGACATTTAAAATATGGTCATAAAAGCCTGAAGAAACCTGCAAAGGAGGTGGGAAGTGAGTCATGGAAAATCTATACTGATAAAAGAACACAGTCTTTAGAGAAGGGAGGGGTAAATTCTGAGGAACTGGATATCTAATTTTTAAAACCTGGCAACCGGTGACTAGTGGCTAGAGTTTACTAGCAGAGAAAAACCAGTCTTTGTTTACAGGAAAAAAAAGTCACATTAAGGACTTTGTACTCTTTCTCAGATATATGACAAAGGAAACTTGAGCAAACTAGTTTTAAGCCATCATTATTTAGAAGGGTATTTAGCGCCAGTCAAGCATCAGTAACGAAGACTGCACAAAGCATGCACAGCAACCAGGAGTAGTTTTCAGTGCAAGTCATTTTTACCTATTAATTTTTCATCCCCAACCACTCTGCAAATCTTCCGTTTTCTTTCTTTGTCAAAACAACCTGATGGGCACATGGCCAGCAATGCCAGATCTTTGGCATTGAATCTCATGGGTCTGTCAGGGAAGAAGATGAAGATGAGTAAGAGATGGAGGAGGACAATGATGGTGCTGCTTCATCTTTTGAGGCTAAGCAAAATCTAGATAGGAGATGTGAAGGTCAACTGAAGCATTAAAGACAAAACAAAAAACTCAAAAAGATGCCACTGTTTATTGTGATTTCCATTCTATTGTGCACTCCAAACACTACTTTCTTTTCATGGTACGTGAGCAGTAAGTAATAGGAGAAAAAACCCAAGGTCACATAGCTGACCCCTTACACTTCCTATGAAAGAAAAATTCAGTTTCTTTTCAGTAGCTCTAGAACCTCATGCAGAAGCTGTAATTTTATGCAGCATTTCCACAGTTAATTAATACCACTAAAAATATATTTTGGCTATAGGCATATAAATAACTAGAAAGCTCAAATATTCATTTAGGGGGCAGTGGGAGAAGATAGCCTTTTGTTTCCATCTCCTTCACAGGAACAATAGCTCTAACAAAATACAAAGTGTTAGCTGTAGAAGTTCAGTATTCTGACAGTTTTCTGTTCTTTTGGAACATTTTCTTCTGTGGTTTCAGGAAACAACTTGTGTGTTTCTCTCAGCACCAACCCCACCCCCCCCCCCCAAAAAAAAAAGAAGAAAACCAACCCAACAGCTTTCATTTATTGGAACTACATATGCTGAACTTAATGAAAAGAATGATACTTGACACATATAAAAGATCTTAGTTCCTTTCTCAAAACGTCTCCTCTGTTTATCGGAAATTATTTTAATATTAAGTTCCATAGGAGTTTTGACCACTGGAGATTTGGAAATAAATATTTTTGTCCAAATTGCAGTTAACACAGCACCATTTCATATTGCTGCAAGGATGAGAAAATAAGGGCAGAAAAGTAGTTCTAGAGATCTTCCTTTTAATCCCTGCACCATTCTATGCTTTTAATAGCCAACACTTCTGTAAAGGCCTTTCTCAAAAAAAAGAGTTCTTGGTATGACCCTTACACAATCAAGCAAGTGAAGCCTGTCAGGTAAATTTTAATACTCCTATGCAGTCTAAGAAAAAAAAAATGCCCAAATCCCTCACCACATGGGCTTCAGAAGCCAGTTTCAGTCTCTAAATCAGAAGCCTTTATTCTTCAGAGAGCAGCACTGACATCTTTATCTGTTGGAGAACTACAACTCTTAACAATTCTCGATCAAGTTCCTCTCAACTGTTGAGCTGAAGGAGAAGTTACATCTTCTGCACTGTGTCTTTCTGTGGGCCCTTTCATTCCTACTTTTACTATTACATTCACTTTCTTTCTGAGTTTATCCCTCAAGCAATGGCCACTGCTGTGTCCTGTAATTTCCAACAGCCATACTACAGCCAGTTCCAATAGCACTGTCATAGATAGTGAAAGCAGACCTAACTTAACTATTACTTTGTACATATGAAAAATAACAGAGTCAAAAATACGATTTCCTGAAGACAAATCTCCAAGTAATTTTTTCCTCCTAAGGAGGTTCTACGGAACTGGCATAAAGCTAAAAGCTCTTTAGTTTCCCTTCCATTACCAAATACCCCGGCAAGCAAGGAAGAAAATATGTGCAAGCATATTTTGGTATCTGCTTAGATACCAACATGTATCTAAGCAGTAGAAGGTACTGCTCCAACTTTTCCGTTCGTTCCCACACATACACCTTCTTTCTTGTTTTCCCTTGAGCATCAGCAGCTATACTTCTTTTACCCCATCTTCATAATCTTCTTGAAATAACTTCATAACTTCATGGTCATCTCAAAACCTGACCTACAATTTCCAGCATAAGGATGCTGTTGTGCGCAAAATGAGCTACGAGAGGCTCCATCATGCAGGTGCAGCTGGCTGCCAATGTTTTGTAAATTGACAGACTACAGCTGTGGAAAGATGACTCATACAGCACTTACAAGAAGGGTATTTATCGTACACTGCAATCTTACACTACGAGCTTATTCAGCATTGGAGACCAAATCCATCCAAAGAAGCTTGTTGGGCCACACAAGAAACCCAGCCACGACGGACCCTTGCAAAAGGCACTTCGGAACTGGTAGCGCAGACATTCCTAACAGTCTCCATATGGTGAACAGAATTAATTCTTCGTTTTGCTTTGCAGTCACAGACTGTATTTTTAACAATAGAGAAGAGAGTCTTTGCAATAGACCAATTTGCTTTTCAAGAAAACCAACAAACAAGTTTTACAAGCTAAACGTGCACTGTTTTGGTTTTGGCTGGTTCTCTCTTAGACAGATATCTTACATACCTTTTACACAGCTCATTGGTGCCCTTCTTTTAGAGAAGAATGTTCTAGAAATCCAACAACAACCCACCTCCTGACTGGTTTGTGAACCAATCAGTTCCAGCCCTTTTTATAAACACCTTATAAATCTACTCTGAATAGCATCTTCATCTACTTACAGTTATTCTTGATTGCTTCAATCTCTTTGAGTAGCATAAAGAAAATCAGAACCTATGAGTCTGGTCACAGATGGAAAAGCCTTGAAAATTGTCAATAATTAAAATGAAACATAAGTTATCAAAGAAAATAAAGGTTACTGGCTAAACTCTAATTATGCTTAGATGCAGTAATTATTGTAATGCACAGACTTCTATACTCCACATAGAACTGCAAAACACACAACATCAGGAGATGAGACAAGTTATAAACCGCTATGAAGAAAGCATTTGCTTTCCAGCAAAGGAAAAAACAATGCCAGGTAAACAGAACACACCAGGCTTTTGGAAAGGCTATTAAAAGGAATGAAGAAGTTCCAGGAGGAGATGTGCATATTGATTTTGCTATTTTCCCCTCCAGGGGAGATGGTACATATCTTGCACTCATCTATCAGTAAAGTAGTAACAGCCTAGAAATTCCTTTTATCACATCTGTGCACCACTTGCTCTGCATAGGAGCCATAACATGTAAATCATGGGGGACAGTAAGAGCAGTACAGAGTAGTAAAACGCTTGAGACAGCACACTTTGGTACATATCAGCCAGTACCCGGAAATGCAAGGCAGCAGGGCCAGAAGTTCCACAGCAATAATAATCAAGGTGCCTGTTTCCTGGAAGTTTGCCAGAGAAGCTAAACTAATCTGACAGCGTCTGGATATTATTCAGACCTAAAAGGTGTAAGAGATCATGGGATTCAAACTTGGGTTTAACTTAGAAACTCCATGACCATCCAGAGGCTATCACAGCCAGTGACCATAGCCAGTGATTACAACAACAAAATTAAAGGCAAACAACCCCAAAGGACATGTCTGTCCTCAGCTGCAGCACTGGGTCTCCTTCAAGGAGCAGAAAGACTTTCTAGCTCAACAATCCACTTCCCCTCTGTCTCCATTTCAGACTAAAACTGTCAGTCAGGGAAACTGCTTAGCCATATAGTGCCTTTAAATGTTTGTCCTAGATAATTTCTTTTCTACCACGAACTCAGATAGAAAAGATATTATCTTCAGTTATTTAACACCAGTGGTTCGAGAGACAGGCATTATTTAATGCTCATGGCTAGAGACAGAGGCATGCTGAGTCTAAAGTCCCTCTCAACATTCTTCAACACACAATCACCACAACAAATCATAATTTATAAACAAACTGAACCAGTCAATTACTTTGTGAGTGACCAGGAGAGAAAGAGGTGGAGGAGTCTATGTCCTTGGAAGCAATAATTTTAGAACAGATGACTATTTTGACAGCTCATGGACCACAAAATTTATCAAGTTCTCTGCTGGATGTCCCCTGTCTCCCCGCATTTGAAGTTACAGTTTCCATGAACACTCTCTGTGGACAGGGAAAAAAATCAGAACTATTTGATTCATGTGACACAGAAAAAGAGCTGCAACATGTAGTAACTGTAAGCACCAGCCTTATAGTTGCACATCTCTGATTAGTACAATGAGAGAAAAGCACATTTTAGATCACTTGAAGAGATGCGAACCCACCTCTTACCCTATACAAAAATATTAGAGGTCAAAATAACCCAGTAACATGTTTGAGTAATTTTTTAACTTCCAAGGAAGTTTTATCATACAAAACCTGCACAAAATTGACTTCAGTACTTAAAGGCTAGCATGAATAACAGCTGCCCATTGAAAAATTTGCAACTCTTTCACCCTGCAGGACAGCTACCAAAGCATGTTTTATTACTTTTGGACAACAATCACACTGTACCTATCCAAATCAGGAAGTGCAGGAGGTCACTACTGCAAGCATAAAAGTAAGTAAGCATCTTCATGGCTGCATGCACTACCCTGAAACAACACTTTCAGCACAGACTCTTAGGTTCCAACTTTTCTTACAGATCATAAGCTCAGATCAACATCAAATCAGTGCATAATACCTTGCAGCTTTCATTAGTACTGCATATAATTCTAGATATTTTGGTAAAATGTTAAAATACAAGCTTTTTAATACTGCAGTCTCCTAAACCTCTGAAACAAAGTCAATAAAATTGACTGCCTGATTTCACTAGTTTAGCTATTTTGAAAAGTAAAACACCAGAACTCACATCTTCAAGTCCTCAGAGACCCTGCCAAACACGTTCTAAACTCCCATTCTCTTCCCTTGAAAAGGTACAATATTTTTAGTTCACATCATTTTGCATTAAGAACTTCTTTAATCTTTGCAACACAGCACAGGAAACAGCCTTCAAAAAGAAAGCTGCAAAATTAGTCCATAATTTTGTCTTCAAAAATTATATTCTTTTTAAGCAAAGAGATATTGCTAATTCCTCATACTGTCTCTTTATTAGGCCATAAAATATAAATAACACATTATGTTCCTCCATTAAAACTCTCCATTCTATCCCTGATCCCAGCACATTGAAACAAAACACTAGCTTTTCTGCCTTGGACTTAGGAAACAAGAGTACAAGGCAGAGTCAGAAAAAAGAATTAATACACAGCAGGAGTTTCAAATAGGCAGAAATATGGGTATATCTAATTTAAAATTTCAAGAATCGATACTTAAATCCATATTTAAGTTTTACCTTGAAAACCATTAACAGCTGATCAGCCGGGAAGAAAACTCCTGGCTGACATAAATTCAGGGACTGCATTCCAAAGAAGGTTTCAGAGATCTGCAAAGGCAACCTTAATACAAAGAGAGAAAACAGAAGAAAAATTTATCTTACAAAAAAATCTTCTCTTTAGGTTTGGGGTTTTCTTTTTTCCTCACTGAAGTAAGACAGGCAAGACCTATATACCAAGTATCACTAAGTACTAGGCTATCTACAGAAGGTATCTGTTGGCAATACAAAGTTATTCATGCCTTTTTGTATGAAGTTAAAGATGCTTATCCGCTGGCTGCACGCAGTGATCATACCTAGGGAAAATTTCAGTTTCTTTTAGCTGCTCAATCCCCTCGCTTTTTCTCCCAGCTGTCTTATTTCCTTCCAGCAAGGTCAAAGCTAGAGCTGATCAAGTAACATTTGTAGTTTTCACTTATACTTTGGTAAGCTGCAAGTACCATAGCAATCTATGTGAACAGATTATCATCCTTAACTAGTTCAAATGTTTCTTCCTACAATTTATCAACCATTGTGCCTTTGAAAAACAATTAGAATCAATAATTGCAATATTCAGCAAACTAATAAGTCATGACATTTCTTAGGACATCCTTTACCAAGCATTGAAAACAATTTTGAAATTTTTTTTGTTTGCAAGGAAGAAAGGTAACAGAAACATTAAATAATTATCCATTTTCACATGGTTATTTCAGTTGTATTTTATGCTGAATCACACACATCATATTGTAATAACTTTTTCCTCTAAGTTTTCGGTTCAGTCACCCTTACCTCACTATTCCCTGAAAAGCCAATCCCTAACCAGCTCCAGACTTCTTCCAAGGGATGCATGACCTTGCAATGGCATAATTGTGCACCACATAAGCCAACCAGCACCCTCATCCTCTGGCACTGCTGTTTGCAAGTCCCTTTTTAAAAGTCTTAAACCAAACAAGACCTTAAAAGCGAAGTATCTGCTGAAAAAAAAGGCTGTGAGAGGTGAGCTATTCTATTCAGAGACAGATAATGAAAAATTAAATGCTAGCCTGGCTTGAAGGTATTCCCTTCAGCTGAAAAAAATAGGAACCATGCAGAACAGCTCCGTCTTCCCTTCAGCTGACAGATTCCCCAGTCAAGCAAATTCCTAAATAATTCATGCAGTTTCCCAGCATTCATTCCCAGATCACATTCAGACACGATCTTTCTGGGGGAGGTGGAAAAAAAAATCTTGCTTTTTGTTTCCTCTAAAATGGATAATACTAAAAAGCACTTACCACCAGCAGGTATCCCCTGACACACCCACTGAATGATGTACTTCCAGCTACCGACACTGATCCACCTGAAAACCTGCCCTGTGAGAAGGAAGTCATTTATCTGTTGTGGGAGTTGTCCCATGTGGTTTTAGTGCACCACTCTAGGCAGAGATTGAGCAAGAATCTATTGCTTTGCTCAGCCCAGCCACCTCACTATGACACCAAGTGTTCAAAGTGCAACCTCCCTCGGGCTGCTCCGGAGCAGCCGTTGGCCTGACACAGGTACAGGCTCCTGGGAAAGGGAGCCCTCCTTCCCCGCAGCAACACCAGTGCCGGTGGAGCCACACAGTCAGCTCAAGGAACCGACCTCGATGAAAACATAACCAAGCTGTTTCCTGATCTACCCAGCTGCAGAAATGCCAGGGCCAGGCCAGCACAGAGGACAAAAGTGTGCCCCCACAGACAATCCTTCTGCAGAGCACCACAGATGTGTCAGCTTAGGATGATGGTGAAACTGCAGCCTTAGGACAACAATTCCCATATGAAGGACCTCAAATATAGTCCTTGCTCAAGAAGATTCCTCGCAAATCCAAATTAATCCATGGTCTTTACTCAAATTTCCAACTATACTTTCAAGGAACCTCTGTAAATTCCTCCTTCTCTCATGTCTGCTCAGCCACAGCCACACTGCAGCACTGGCTATAACTTTCCCTTGGGCCAGCAAGAAACTGGGTTATGGAAGTTATCTTCCATTGCACTTGAAAACAAATACCAGAAGGTTAAGCCAGTCTTTCAAAACCCTATTCAAAAATGACTGCACCAACTAATGTTTCAAGACATCAGCTACATGCAAACAACTGTGAAGACAAGTTCAGCCCCTACTGTGACCCCCTGGGTTCAGAGCAGGTAGACCCCAACTAAACATTAGCATTTCAGTCACTACTTACTTACAAACATATTTACACAGCAGATTCCTTTCTCTACTCTCCAGGAATGAAAATCCACAAACCTGTAACCTGCCATTTCAAACAAAACAAAACAAAAATCTCAAGTAAATGAGCACCGCATAGCTCAATTCACCGGGAGCTCCTATACACAAGTCAGTAGTAAAACCAGCCTGGGGGAGGTGGATTGCTGGGAACAATGATCCTATAAAGAAAAGAACAAAGGTAGGACACAGCAACCAGTTTCAGAAAATATTGCATTATATTGCTCCATTCTGCAAGATACAGTATCTGAGTGGCAATAACTGGAACTTTTTTCTCTAGAAGATTTATTTCCTCTCTCTTCCAATGTCTATAAACATGCAAAAGATAGAAGCAAACTTAAAATACAAAAATGCTGTAGCGTCAGTTTCAATGGTCATTGCTACTGTAACAGGCAAATTACTGTATTAAGACTGCAGCTTGTACTCTCTAAGATAACAGGATTTTAGTTAAAGTTTGGAGTCCCCAACGCCTTTGAATTTCTTAACTGTTTTGGTTTGCATCATATCCAAGAACCAAAAATTTTCATCAGTCTTAACACCTACATACATACAGAGAGAGAGAGAGAGAGAGAGAGATAGATATGTAAAAGAAATACCACATTGCTGAGAAAACAGTTTCTTTCTTCTTCTCCCCTTCCCCTAAACTTATGATATCCGAGGAATACCTATACTGTAAGTATAAAAAATATTTTAACAGCATATTTGAGAGATTTGGGGTTCATTTGAGCTCCAAAATGTTCTAGCTGAAAGATGACTGAATCAAGTCACCTACAAAATAAAATACAATATAATATCTTTTGAGATTAAGAGATCAAGTACTCAGAACAAAATCTCTTTTGTAAGTTCCAGATAGTTCTGGAATTCACCGTCATTTTTCTCTAGGTAATAACAGGAAGGAGGAACTCCCCCTACTTTCTGTAATAGCACTAATTCTGCTTTGGTTGTCCTTTCTCCATACAAACTTCATTAAAATAACAGAAGTGCTTTTTCTCCAGAACTATCACAGAAACTAACTCACCTGTGAAGACCCAGCAGAGGCTTTGATTTTAGTATTCCATATTTAGGAGGAGAGTGTGCTGGGGTAGAGTTAATTCCCTTCCCAATGGCTGCTATGGGGCTGAGTTTTGGATTTGTGCTGCACATAGGGTTGATGATACAGAGATGTTTTTGTCATTGCTGAGCAGGGCTTACACAGAGCCAAGGCCTTTTCCGCTTTTCGTGCTGCCACACTGGTGAGGAAGCTGAGGGTGCCTGGGAGGGTGGGAGGAGACACAGCCCGGACAGGTGACCCCAACTGACCAAAGGGATATTCCAGACCATGTGACACCATGCTCAGGATATAAAGTAAAGGGGAAGAAGGAGGAAGGGGGAGATGTTTGTAGTGATGGTGTTTGTCTTCTTAAGTTACGTGTGATGGGGCCCTGCTCTCCTGGAGAAGGCTGAGCACCTGCCTGCCCATGGGAAGCAGGGAACTCATTCCTTGTTTTGCTTTGCTTGTGTGCATGGCTTTTGCTTTCCCTATGAAACTGTCTTTGTCTCAGCCCACGAGTTTTCGAGCTTTTACCCTTCTGATTCCCTCCCCGATCTCTCTGGTGGGGGAGGGAGAGAGTGGGTACCTGGGGCTTGGTGGCTGCCTGGAGTTAAACCACGACACCATGAGCTCTCCTGCTCCTCTACCTTCCATGGGATGGCGATTACTGGATTTCCCTCACTTAAGCCTAAACTGACAGCAAGAAGGCATGGAAAAGTAGGGGAGCTAATATTTGATGATGGTATTTAGCATGAATAATTAAAAATCAACTAAAATACCAGGGGAGAAAAAAAATCATTATATGATGTACATTCCCAGCTTAAATATACTGCTCCTGAAAGTTCACAAATACCTCATTGCCTACACTTCTCATTAAAAAGAGTATCACTGTTAAGAACATATTTGTTGAACAAATAAATCTAGGAAATGGTGACTTGGTATTGTTATGTTAAGAAGGAACAATAAATAATTTTAACTGTGTCTCAATAATAATGATTCCATTTCTATGTGCAACCAAAGCCAGTTACACAGAAATTATTATTTCATCTGGGGAAGGGAATACTCAGGAATAGATGCAAAATAGATACAGGGAAAAATTGCAACGAAGCTCATGGAACATGAGGAATATTTATGCTTCATGCAACAGCAGTAACAAGTCATTCATTAACCATTTGCCTTAAATTGAACAATAGAGCCTCAATTAGCAGATAAGAACAGAGTTTATGTATTTTAAAGGATAAGTAAGACGTATCAAGCAGAGTTACAAACTTCACTTTTTTTAAAAACCAAGCTGCTGCTATGTCTCTAAATTCATCCAAAGTTAAAAACAGTTTAGAAGAAACTAAGAGGTGATACTTTTGAACAACACCTTGAACCTCAGGCCAAAGGACAATCCAGAAGATGATCAAACTCTCACCAAATACCTGCTTCAATTAAGATTAGGACAGCTCAAACCACCGATGTGCACATATTGAAGCTCTCCTCCGTGGCTCATTCCAGAGTGAACTATGTGTCTGCAGGTTTTGTGGCTGCAGAATTCCTTGCTTACAACCTGTAAGCAACACAGACACCAACTGTTGGGAGTCAAAACCTACTAGCACTTTTTCACGCAGACAAGCAATTTGGGAAGTGTAACACTTGGCTCAAGTAAACTTAAATTTCCTATTCATGCATATCCATCATTACACTACCTGTTTTCACCAATATGCAGCTTTTCACTAGCTGGAAACAGTGAGGAAATACAAATAATCCTGAAAAATAAGTTTTATCTTATTAAGTAAGTTATTAATCATGCAATAGACCCAAACATTTAACTGGATTTCTGCATACAGTAATCTACTCTGTATTGCACCCTACTCTCTTCAACTGAAAGGGTCATGGGCAAATGATTTTATAAGTTTTTTTTTTTAAGAACCTTAACTTATGGAGTTGGAACTGATAAATAGCCCAGCTACATAAAGCCCAGTAAAAGCACATGCTTTGCAGATTAAACCCCCATGCAAAGAAAAAACTCACAATGATAACTTAATAAATATAAGGCTATCACAGTTATACACTGTATACAAAATTCAAGAGCTGGTTTCATAAGATATTCATGCTCCTCAGGTACAGACTTATTTGGCTAAAAAGGCCATGATTGCAGTGGTATGATGCAATTATTACAAAACAGGTATGTCTGAATTAAATGAATGGCTTTGTATTAAACATAAAACCTAACTATGATTTTTACTATAGGCAGTCTAGGGCTGAATGTTTCTGTGATGAAAACTGAAGGTGCACAGTAGTACAAGCCAAGTCCCTTGATACAGAAACTGAGCTTGCCTCAGGATGTCAATGGCTGGCAACAGCCTCTTTTTCATCCGTAGTAAAATTGCATCCGATTGCCCAGCCTGGAAAAGCTGCTCAACATCTAGCTGAGGGATTATCACCTACATTTTAATCAGACCTACATGCTTTGAAGGATTCTCAGCTTCTAAAATGCCCTCTGGGCAAGAATTAACAGGGAAACCGGCCCAAAGAAGAGAAACAGAGCTTAGAAGGGGACCAACAAACCCAAGGCACCAAAAGATCTGACTCTAAAAAGGCTGAAAAGAAGAATATCCCCTGGAAGTTCAGCTTGCAAAGCTCTGCAGCGGTGGTAACAAACAGGCTGTTCCTTGGTCACACTTGTGTTCTTTGTTTTCCTGTCATCTCATCACAGCAGTAAAGCAGAGCACCTACAGCCTGGCCAGAGCTTGGAGTAAGCTTCTCTCACCAGTCTGGGTATCACTAAGTCTCTGATGTGTTCGCAGTAGGCAAAACCAGAATAGTAAGATCTAACAGCCCATGAAGGGGTGCTTCACACGCTAAGCACAGTCTGAAGAAGATGACTTCCAAGTAAAAATAGTGGCTGGACTGAACTCCATCCCAGTCAGCACTGAGGCAATTATCAATGTTACTAATGACATAGAGCCAGATACTGAAGAAGAACATACCCATACAGCTAGAGTGTCTATATAACAGTATAATTAATTCAGTGCAAAAATAAATCTGAATAATACCATCATGAACTATCTCCTCCTCCTCACTGCATCATTCCATTACAATGTCATTGCACCGCTGCAGACATGCAGTTATTTTGATCTTAACTACATTTGCATACATTAAAAGGTGGGAGTCTCTTAAGATCTAAATCTTTCAGAATGAATGCTTTCTTTTGTATTGAATATTCAGGAATATTATCTAACTTATGGAATGAAAGTGTTTCTTAAGAAAGCATTTTCTAAAGAAATGCAGTTCCAGGACATACTTCTCAAAGTCTGCTTCAAGACTGCAGACTTTGTGAAAAGAGCCACCAGAGAGTCAATTGGAATAGGATACCACAAAAAGAAGGAAAGTCTGGGGACAGAAAGGAGAGAACCAAATACAGCAATACACTTTAAAGGTGAGGGACAGACATATCTATAATAAATAGCAAATGAATATGGCCTGGGAAGAGTCATTAGAGTTGATGGGAACACAAAGGAGAGAAACATGAGAAGGATTGTGGAAAGGGCCCTCCGTGGGAGCTGCTGATAGGCCTAGAAGGGAAAAAAGAGAGGTAAAAGGCAGGACACTAAAACCTCGGGGTCTAGGTCAGACAGGAGTCAGTTTTTAAGACTCATGCAAGCTTCTCACAGCTCTCTAAACAAGCTCAGCTAAGCTGGCTGGCTTTGGGGACCAACAGCTCTTCTGCAGCTGGTAGAGGGGCCCACTTTCTGCAACTGATGTATAACAGCCTTAAAACTCTTATCCCAAATAGAACATCATTGGCTTCGGGACTTTTTTCCCCTCCTGTTCTTGAATTTTCAGATGTTAGCCTAAACAATTTTATCTGTCTTACTTCAAGGCAGAAAAAAAACTTGTGCAGGAGTTTAGACAAAAAATTTGAGAAACTTAAATTCTCCTAGTAAGTAGCTCTTGCATTCGCCGAAGAACATCTTTAAATTTTCAGACTGCAAGCACACACACGTGCCCACAAACAGTATTTTATAAAAGCATTCCACTCATTTCATCCAGTGTAAGTTGTTGTGGTCACCCACCCCCTCCCTGATTCACTGTGGCATATTTGCACCTTACAAGGGAGAAAAAAGAATTCATAAGTTACTCAAAAACTGATTTCTTGATCTCCCTTAAGGCAGTTGGGCAATTAGAATATGTTAGTTGGAAGATACAACCAGAGAAACTTGGCACTGGGCAGTTTCTCAAACTTACCTGTCTCCTTCCTTTCCCAGCATTTTTAAAATAATTTTTAAAATTAATTTTTAAATAAAAATTTTCAAAACAAATAAAATTGTAAAATAAATAAATCAAAGGAAGACTGACATTTTGCATTTCATTTGAAACGCCACTAAGTTGGCACTTTCTTCGATCGTTCACAGTAAATATGGCCAAAATTTTAACTTCCGCCCAACATTTCTCTTTTGTTTTGAAACACTATTTCCCCAACTCCCAGCAGACCCACACAACTTCTTTGTTTAGCTGCTTATTGTTCATTTTCTTCCTCAAATCCAGCTTTGCTATATTTAATTAGTCTATGGATGCATCATCTGATTTCTCCTGCTCCACCAAAATAAGAGGATTCAACCTTTATTTTGCTCTAGCAAGAGAGTCTAACATTCATTTAAGAAGCACTGTGTAGGGAGATGCACAGACAACTCCCTTGCCATTAGCACAAGTGTCAAGACCAGTCACATCAGACTCTTTCTGCAGGTGGACGGAAGAGTGTGAAGTCTAGAAGGGTAGCAGGTGAAGGAGGAGAATTGTTGTCACCTTGTTTTTCTATGCTGCTGCTTTCGAAATGTGTGAGAATGAAAGACTGTTCGTATGATTACCTTTCAAGCACAAAAAAATTACCAAGGGTGAGAAACCAGTCAGCTACAGAATTGTCTGTTTTAAAGACATGAAGTCCTTTAAACTTCGCATTCAGTACTTTCTCTTGACGTGGACATGAAAGGCTTAGAGCAAATTTTTCTGTGTTGCAGTGACATTTCAACTTAATTGGATTTAATTCTCAAAAGAAACTGTTAACAAAACATTACTCCTTGTAAAGCCTGGACTATCTCAACAAAGAAAAAGACAAACTGACTTGAACCAAACACCAAATTGAACCCAGAAATCACATGCTGGACACACAGAATTAGTCCAACCACATTAAAGAACACCAAACTGAAAGAGCCCTCTGAGTTATCAGACCTAGTACAACATGCAACATCAAAACCTAATATTTTCCACAAGATATTTAGCTCAAGCCTAAAAGTAGCTAGATAGCTGTGTCTCTATATCCCTAGAGGAATGTTGCTACAGAACCTAACTGGTTTAAAGGCAAGAACTTTCTGTAATTTTCAAAGTAAATGCCTTAATGCCTAAATTATCCACATTATTATGCCAACACTGACCTTTATCTTGCATGTATGTTCTCTTTTTTTCCCTTACTGGAAGTACTAAAGGAAGCAGAGTTTTGGGGTTGTTTTTATTTCTTAGTTCGTCCTCTGTAGAAAATGCATAATCCTCATAACAGTCCTCATAATCCTTCCCTGAACCCATCTCTCAGAAAAACAAATAATACCAAACCCATATAAATCCTCAATATATACAAGTCTGAGTTGAAACTACATTACTCAAAACCAGTCTCACCTGGTTTTGGTCCCATTATTTATTTTCAAATTTTAAGAACTGTTATACCTTTATCCACACTATCTTGGCCCTACCTACCATTATCAGCAGCACTTGTTCTCCAGTTGATATTCACAAACATGGTTTCTCTCGCAATGTGCCCAGTAATTTTTATCTTTACTCCATTACAATTACCTGTTTCCAGATTCAGCACTGCAGAAATCTACCAATCCCCCAGAAGTCTTAGCACCTTTCACTGAACTGACATCAATCCATTTGGTTTCTGTTTCACTAGCATTTCCTCTAGGTTATTACAGCAACACTCTAATAACATTATAATATCATATACTATAGCGCCACTCAATAACTTCTATTTCTAGGTTTTGGTTGTATCCTTTAATATCCATGTTCTGCTACGACTGCTATACTATTACCTTATGGCTGTGATATCCAATTTAACATTTTGCAATTCAAATTATTCTATTTTATACCCCAAGCTCTTGGTATTTGCACAAAAGTGTTTCAGCTTTGCTTGCACTTCAGCTAAGACAACCTCAACTGCACTGAAAGCTGGCGTAGTCATAACCGATAGTTACATACCTGACTACTATTCTCAGAAATATTTATTGCACTTAACTTTTATTCTAATAACTGTCTATTGTTCTGTACAGTTACATCACTTTATCTGCCATGCTGTCCTTGGTTTTCTACCTCTTTTCATATATACTTTAAAGAAATAAAATAGGCATTATGCAAATCTATCACATTTCTCAATATCAAGTTCTTCTTCAGCAACAGCATAAATTCTCAATGCCAGCAAGCCATTTCTCTGGAGACTGCAGTTTGATCTCATCTTTTCAAAGACTCCTCTTCCAGTAAATGCATTTTAAATGGTCAAAATTGTCAAATCTTCTCTGTAGGAAAAGGTCTTGAGTGATACATCTCTGTTATACTGCTACATCTTTATTCCAAGGCCTGGAAGAGCTCCGTTCAATGCCAAGTAAGCCTGCACACAGTCATGCAGCTTCTTCAACCCCACTGCACTCTTCCAAAAGAAGACCTTCAAAATTTCTGCTGTCTGCAGTCACAAACATACACCTGCAATTACCCTCCATTAGTCAGATTTCTCTTCAGCCTTGTTTTTTAGAGCCTCAAGCTTCCACTGGGATATTGAATAGCTAGGCTATATTGATTTACCAGCGGATTTACCATTTCATCTAGCACATCTGCAAACTTAGAATTTTGCATATGCCTATATCTACATTCCACCACTATGCCACAGTCTTATGTGACCTCCAGTCTGTAAGCTTTTGGTCTCTTCATGACAAAGCAATAAAATAAACAAAACAAGTTAGCAGGCTTGTAAAAGAGGTTCATTGCAACTTAATATTTTCACCTTTCCCCACTTTACTTTTCCGAAGTAAAATGGCGTATGACCTTCACTACTACATGGAGCTTCTAGTGACTCATTTTCTAACCATTAGTAACAGGGGTGGGGGATCTTACAGAAAAATACAGGGGGAATTTCTGAATATTCTCTCTTTTTAAAAAGTTAGTAGTCATACTCCTCTAGATATCAAAAATCCAAGTATCCCACTAGAAACTTAAGGTAATAAACTTTCAAAGCCACAGAAGAAGATGTGACACTTGTTCTCTCCTCACAGCAAAGCAATGCAGTCAGCTGACAGAACTTCAGAACTTCAGGGTACTACCATAGCAGGAAAGCTCTGAATCTCAAATGGTGGCTTGTCACTTTTCTTAAGCAACAATAAGGAAAATAACAACAAAGCATGAAAGCAGCAGCCACATATCAGTATTTCCATCCTCTTCAATTGTAAAATGAAGTCAGAAGTAATTTAGAATAAGAAACAATAGATAGCACTATGCCTGTCACTAGGAGATACTGATAGAAAAAACAAGCTCTGCTTTCTAAAAGAGAATGTGAAATGGAAAAAAAAAAAAAAACACCACCACATGCAGAATAGAAGCAACAAAGACAAAAATTGCAGTTTCTCATGGCATAGAACAGAAAAAGTTAATATAGCAACTCTGTTCTGGATCCTTAACACAGGTTTCTAAACATAATTCAAATTCCTTTGCGATTAAACTGTTTACGAGAGACTAGACTTAAAGTTCACAAAGTTATGATGGAACACTAATTCTATTTCGCATAATTATGAAATTATGTACTTCCTTCTACGATAAGAACAACAGAACTTTTCAGCACGTATTTTCTGAAGATGTTTGCTTTTCAGGTTTTCACTGTTAAGCATAAATGTTGTTCGCACAACATCTACTTGAAGTAAATACAAATTTTTTTACTCATTTTACCTGCTCTCTCAATCTCAGTAACATAGTTTGTAATAACATTTTAAATGGCTCTTAAAGAAAAACAGCATCTTTCTCTTTTCCAGTGAGTTCTTTACATCATCGTGGAAAAGAGATGGAGGAGTAGCTCGTGTACTTTGCTTCTTTCTACCACTACGTGATATTAAAAAATGGGGGGAGAGCAAGTAAAGCAGCAGTGGCACACAACCATAAAAGTACAAGTTTGTTTTTATCAGCACTTGGTGTTCTCTATAGGGAAGATGCAAATAGGAACACTATCAAAATACTACATGATTTCAAAACCAAATGAATTTTTGTACTGAATCCAAAGTTTATGGACACAATTACTTCAGCATTATACCAGATTATTTTTTCATCAGGAAGCTTAATATATGCAGATATCTTTCTTAAAAAGCTTTGAGCTGGGCTGCTGGAAATACCGAACCTGTTCTCTCGGTTCAGACCGTATCACAGAAGCCTAAGACCCTAACCCCAAAGTTACAAGTGCACCATGGCCGTGGTGGGCTTTGATCTGGGCTTCCAGAGATGCTACATCGCCGTGGCAAAGGCCAGAGGCATCGAGACCATCGCCAACGAGTTCAGCAACCAGTGCACGCCGTCGGTGATTTCTTTTGGATCCAAAAATGGAGCTATTGGTCTCGTGGCTAAAAAACAGCCGGTTACTCATACCCACAATGCTATATCTAACTTCAAGAGATTCCATGGCTGTGCATTTAATGATCCTTTCGTTCAGAAAGAAAAAGAAAATTGAGCTATGATTCGGTTCCCATGAAGAATGGTGGAGCTGGAGTAAAGGTCATGTACAAGGATGAGGAGCACATCTTCAGTATGGAACAGGTTTCAGCTATGCAATTGACTAAATCAAAGGAGACTGCAGAGAGTAACCTGAAAATGCCAGTAACAGACTGTTATTTCTGTTCCATCATTTTTCACAGAGGCTGAAAGGAGGTCTCTTCTAGATGCAGCTCAGATTGTTGGCCTAAATTGTCTTAGATTAATGAATGACATGACAGCAGTAGCTCTGATTAATGGAAGACCTTCCAGCTCCTGAAGAGAAGCCACAGATAATTCTTGTTGATATGGGACATTCTACATTTCAAGTATCAGCCTGTGCATTCAATAAGAGTAAACTGAAGGTACTTGGCACAGCATTTGACCCTTTCCTCAGTGGAAGAAACTTCAGTGGAAAGCTGGTAGATTACTTTTGTGCAGAAATAAAATTAAAGTACAAACTAGATCCAAAAAACAAAGTTTGGGCTCTTCATCTGTATCAGGAATGTGAGAAACTGAAGAAATTAATGAGTTCAAATAGCACAGACATTCCCCTACATATTGAGTGTTTCATGAATGATACTGATGTATCTGGATAAATGAACAGGTCAGAATTCAAAGAATCGTGTGGTGACATGCTGAAAGGATAGACATGCCTCTGCTTTCATTAATGGAAAAAACACAACTGAAAGTAGAAGATGTAAATGCTGTAGAGATTGTGGGAGAAGCAACCCTGCTGTCAAAGAGAGGATTGCTAAATTCTTCGGCAAGGATGTCAGTACAACACTGAATGCAGATGAAGCCATAGCTAGGGGCTGTGCTCTGCAGTGTGCCATTCTTTCCCCCACTTTCAAAGTGAGAGAATTCTCTGTGACAGATGCTACACCTTTTCCAATATCTCTGCTGTGGAACACAGAAGCAGAGGACACTGAAGGAGTTCATTAGGTCTTCAGCAGAAATCATGTGGCACCTTTCTCTAAGGTACTTACATTCCACAAGAAAGGTCCATTTGAGCTAGAAGCTTTTTATTCTGATCCTAATGGAGTCCCATATCTTGAGTCAAAAATTGGTAGCTATGTTATGCAGAATGTGGCAGCCTAGAAAGACGGAGAAGAGTCTAAAGTCAAAGTGAAAGTCCGTGTCAATACTCATGGCATTTTCAGTGTGTCCACTGCATCTATGGTAGAACCAGCTAAAAGTGAAGAGTATGAAGATGTCAGTGTTGAGACTGAAGTGGAATCTCAAGACCAGAAGCCTATCGAAAACTTAAGTGATAAAAATGAGAAGAAAGATTATCAGCCCCCAGAAGGCAACAAATCCAAGATAAAAGTGAAGAATGGGGAACTACGCACCGAAGCTAACTTGGTTGAGCAGTTAGGAAAAGGTCTCAATATGTATATTGAAACAGAGGGAAAGATAATTATGCAAGATAAACTGGAGAAAGAAAGAAATGATGCAAAGAACGCAGTGAAGGATATGTATATGAGTCCAGGAACAAGTTGTCTGGACCACATGAAAAGTTTGTTTGTGAAAAGGATCTGCAGGGATTCTCTGCCTCCTAGCAGAGACAGAAGGCTGGCTGTATGGTAAGGATGAAGCAAAGCAGGTGTATGTAGAAAAATCGGAGGATTTAAAGAAATAAGGTACTCCAATTGAAATGCGCTATCAAGAAGCAGAGGAACGACCAAGGCTATTACAAGAATTGGGACACAGGCTCCAGTAGTACGCTACAGTAGCTTGGGAATTCAGGAATAAAGATGAGAAATACATCTATATCAATGATATGGAAATGATGAAAATAGAGAAGTGAATTAGTGAAGTGGTAGAGTGGATGAATGATGCTGTGAATGCACAGGCTAAGGAGAGCTTAGATCAGGATCCAGCTGTGCATTCAAGTGAAATTAAGGCAAAGCTACAGGAGTTAAACAATGTCTGTGAGCCCGTTGTGACACAACGAAAACCAGAAGTTGACTCTCCTAAGGAGTAAAACCCATTAAGTGAACAGAGTGATTATAAAACTGAAGACATGGGAGAAGACGACAAAAATTCTGAAATGCCTCAGCAAAATGGTGAATGTCATCCAAGTGATCAAAACACCATTAATTTGGACCTGGACTAAGCCACTCCACTTGCAGCAAATTATTTCATCCCATGACAGAAGATGTTTTGGCTGTCATATGTGGTGGGGGTGGGAATGCCTTGTTTTGGAAACTATTTGTACTTTTTTCTTAAGATTTGTCTGGGATACGTTCTGTTGTGGGAAGAAGAATTGTAATAGCTGGTCATGACTATCCTAAAAGGGAAATTGCCTTGGTAGCTTTCAGATTCCTGTGAAACTGTGAGCTCATACTAAGCTTCTGTGCAGTATTTTAACCATTTGCATCACTAAAGATGAAAAGAAGCCCTTGCTTTGAAATGTACTGCTCCTTCAAAAGGTTGTAATTGAAACATTCGTAGGCATTTGTAGATGCCGAGGTAGTTTTCTTTTGTCTCGACATCGAATCGGGTATGGCAGAAAAAGCCAGTGCCTGTTCCCTTCGTAAGGACTTGACAGACAAAACCTTTCTGGCCTAAGGTTTTTGACTGTTGCAGTCCAAAATACTTATCAGGTAATGAGATGCTGAAATGTGTTAGTAGCATGCAGAAACGCTAACGTTTCATCTCTTGCTAAACAATGCATTTTTCATGTGGGGTACATAAAATGAAGGAAATGCTAATTCTGTTAGTGTTATTATGAAGCTTTTTAATGAGCTTTGAAATAAAGTTCATTTTACTGGGAATTTTTTTTTTTAAGTTGGACTTGATGATCTCAAAGGTCTTTTCTAACCTAGATCATTCTGTGATTCTCTGATCTCTTGAAGTACTAAAAAGGCCAACGTTGATTATTTCCATCTATATCATAGCATCTAAGAGTTACCCGTCTATTCGCAGATCACAACTTCAACAATTCTACAGAAAAAAAGCCAGAAAGGCCAGACATCCTCATATTTGAAATGCAACTGTCACCATTTCTCTCATGAGCAGTACTGAAATGCAGTAACTGCTACAAACACAAGAGGGAACACAGCTTCTACCACATCTGCTGAAAGCGCACAACACTAATTCTCCCGGGGCATTTCATGGCCATCGACTGACTCCTTCAAGGAAGTCTGGCCCCTCTTGCAAGCATTGACCTATCCCCATTTCTCGTCTACTCAACCTCCCTTTTCTAGCAGCTATTTAATTTCAGGCACAGTGTAAGCCACCTCACTCTGACAAAGTCTGAGTAACTTGCCTGAAACACAGACAAGTCTAGTAAAACGAGACGAGCAGGTTTGATGCACACTAGACTTTTTTTAAAGCCAAAGTAATACTCCTACTAGTAATTTAAAATTGGTTTCCAGATTATTTTTCAGCAAATGACAGAGCTGAGTTAGACTCACCGCATCCACCTGAACACAGACCCATGCACATGACTCGTTACTATCAACCTTGCTTCTTGTAATTTTCAATCCAGCTTGATATCCCACATACTGGGTATATTTATAATACACAGTTCATCAAACTTCTGGTCAGCCTTCGACTATCTTTTCTTTACTATTTATTCCTCTTCTTTGATATTCAAGTACCTTTTCTTAACCCAGCTGCAACTTTGAGATTACTTTGAAGACAAACTTGGCAACCTGTATTTCATAAAAATGATAAAAAATGGAAGTTCCACCTAGACATTATGCAGGTAAAATAAAGTTAAATGCTAGCCTGTAAAGAAGCTGCGTGCATGAATTGATGGGATTAAAGAGAAAACCGCTTACTGAAAACCTGAAGTAGGATTGATCATATAAAAGATAAGTGAGATATACAAACACACGTGATGCCTAAACTAATCTATACAGGATAAAGAGACCAACTCACTGATAGGACTTCTGGGTAGCATTAGGTAAATGACTGAGAAAAATCTTTCTGGGTTTAGCCTGGGATTAGACAGCAGGTAACTCTCAGTATGCCTGATTGCATCTGCACTTTTTCAGACAGAATAGGAACCAACTTGTAACAACGCACAACTTGCTTATTATGACTTCTATAAATTTCAAAAAACACTGAACAGCCTATTCAGCTGCAAAAGGCCCTTGGGCCAAATAGGGAAAACAGGGAGTCTAGATGTGCATCCTTAAATGGAAACTAATAAGGAAATCTGGTAAAACCTTTAAACTTACTAGTCACATAAGCAGGTTTTTTATATATTACAGCAATTTCTACAGCAGCCTCTAGAGGATAAGAGAACGGTATACCCTCAGAGGACAGGAAATACTGAGGCATCAAGTTCTGCTATTGAAGAGGAGAAGAAAAAGAAAAGCTAGTCCCAAAATAATAGCTAAGAAAAGATTAATTCAGCGCTCTCATAGGGACACCAAACCAAAGAACTGCTAGAAAAGATAAAAGAACAGAAATAATGCAAATTTTATTTACTAATATATAAATCCATAGTTTTTAACTCAGGAAACTCATCAAGAAGATACAGATAGCTCAAGATTTCTTTCACAGCAAACCTCTGTAGATGCAGGTGGGGCTAAAACTCGCATATTGTGGGGTTTACTTTTGTTGGGCTCTATGTTTCATGCAAAGAAAGAAGAAAAAGAAGAAGGCATAGGGGAAACTCTAAGCTACCAAGCACTGTGTTACCAGAAACATCTAACAAGTAAATCTGACACAACGCTGCAATAGAAACCTACAGTTATTTCCCAAGGGGTTTTTTCGATGAAGAACTAATATTAACACTATTAACAGTCTCTTTAGAACTAGCTTCAACTAAAAGAGCAAATTTTTCATGTAATAGGGGACCACGTATATTTGTCATAATTCTCTTTGGGCTACTACATGCAACATAAACCCTACATTCCAAGGATTGCTCCATAAGGCCAAACAGCTTTCAGATACCTTTGTGAACGAGGACCAGGCCAAGCACAGAAACAAAATTAATACATACATACATGCATACTGCATAATTGTCAAGAACTACTTCTAAAGGAAAAACAATTACAACCAACTACCTTACCTGAGCTTAGTGTATCAAGGCACTTTCTTCAAAAAACTTATGTTGATTGCTTCCGATTTTTCCCTCTTCCCTGAAGTTTTCAATTTTCTAGAAATCTTACTCTCTCCCTCTCAAACAGACAGCATCGAATCTAGCAGTAACAGTCTGAAACTGCCATACTGCTGGTTGCCACTCCTCCCTTCTTGGGGAAGGCACCACCCCCACAGCAAGGGGACAAAAATAAAGATATGCTAATTCTCAGCACTTGCTGTTCAACACAAATGAGCACCGGTATGAACACAAACTAGAACGTGTGGCTGGGACCAGTGACAGCCAGAACATCATTCGTTTCTGCTGCCCAGCACTAACACCACGACAAACGTGTCGGGGAGATTAACTTCCCCAGCAATTTCAACAACACATAGCAAAGCTCATCATCTGCCTTCTCCTCTCGCTTCCTGTTCCGCTGTACTAAGCCAGGAGACAGGGATCTCAGGATGCTCAGTGATATAACTTGGATTTAATGTCTGTATGTTCCTTTTAAACACCGATGAATCATAATCCCTGAAGGTTATGGTTTTCCTTACTCGCAAGACTGCTCCTGATGGGATTAATTTTTGTAATAGCATAGCTGATCACCACCATTAAACAAATACAAAAAACCCATAATCAAGCAGATGAATGTATGCAAATAAACAATTTCCTGTGATCTGAAGGGACTTGGTGCTAGGTTTAGAGAACGGCACAGTTTTACTTATTAACCTAAAATTTAAGCAAAGCATTCAAAAACAAATTTCTCCAGCCTCCTGGAGTACTGATTATCTAAATCCAGCTGCTTCAGTGTCTGTGTTGCTTTCTGCTGCCAATCTTCTCCAGCCATGTTCACTTTATGAGAGCACCTAATCTGCCCCACTGAGTCTGATTACAGACTAGACATGGCTAACTATAGACTGGTGTCATCCTGTTGGCAACAAAATAAATCATTCCTCAGAGAGCTCTTTACAAGGTGGCTCTGTATTTCTAAAAACCTTGGTAAATAAAACAGGCCTGGAAATCACAGACAGATGGATGTTAGTGCTGGGGTCCTGCAAATGCTTTTCCTTTCAATGACTGCTCACTCCATCAATGACTGCACAGCTTCACTTTCGCTTCTCTTGCACCTTAGTTCTCTATCACAAACATTCTGGTTAACCAGGAAAAGAAAGAAAAAACCCAAATCCTATCTGAGTCTTCACATTCATTCAGCCAATGCACGGTATACGCGCAGAGTAAACATTTCAGACATATCAGAATGATATGATTTACTTAATGAATTGTGAAACAGGGACCTCTGCTTACTCACAAGACTTTCATCTCAAAGGGACAGAAATCTGGTCCTACATGTTGAGCCTTGGAAGACTCAGACTCTTGGACACAGATTATAGGCCTGACGGCTTGATTTATTCATTTTGCTAAAGAGTTGTGAGGTGGTTTTAAAGTTGCAAAGACATCAGCGTGTCTGAATGCTCGTGCCTCCCAGAAGGAAAGTAATTTTCCATTTCCAGGATGAAAATGGTACTCTAAGTGGTATGTTCTCTCACTTTGATGAAGAAAGTCATTTCTCTACAGGTCATCCTGACTGGAAGGATATGAAGAATGGAGTAGCTAACTAGCAAACACTTCTGGTAAAGAGACAGGCAGCACCAGTAATTCATTTTTCTGCTCCTTACACTCCACTGCTGTTACCAACAAAAATCAAGCTGAGCAGAATGGATCAAGGAGCAGAAAGCAACAACTGATCAATTTCATGAAATTTTCTTCAGAAAAAAAATCTCATACCTAAGTACTGATAGAAGACACAAAAAACACTGTGGGGAGTCAGCCAAATTAAATTTTAAAATTACATCTGAGGGAAAAGTGGATGTTTAATTCTGAGAATGTTTCCTAGTTGAATTAATATTCTGAATAGATTATAGATGTGGAGATAAGTGACCATTTCACAAACATTTGAAAAAATATTTAAAACTGGAATTGTGATTTAAGTATTTCGTCCACTGCTGCAGCAAAATCTGAGGAGTATATTGGATAGTGTATTATTTATTCTCAGAAGTAAGGAGATCAAACACACGCAACACAGACAGTTTTCTTGGAACTCATCACTGTGCCAAGATAGAAAAGGCTTCTGGGTACCCACAGCTCAAAAAAAAGGTGAAAACCTGCTGGGTTTATAGGAGCACAGCACACTCTGACATTGGGATGAACATGCAAGACAGCTGGTGTACGACTATAAGCAGTGGAGACCTGCTTTCCACTAAGGGCATTAATCATGGCATCCTGGACAAAACCCAACTCCCAGATACATACCTAGAATTTCTTGTCCAGTTTCACATAGATACTATCCTTCTCTTTGTCCTTAATGGTGGCTATGTAGTTCTGTTAAATGGCTGCCGCAGTTTACCCCAAACACAGTAAAGATAAAGAAAAAATCCAGCAACACAAAAACTGGCATGTACCAGTGTATAGTTCAAGTATCTGGTTGCACAGTGTTGAGAACCATTTCAAAGAGAAGAGAGAAGGAGAGGAGTAGTATCAAAATTAAATATTTCACTTTCTATTCTGGGCTAATCCTTAAAAGAATGTATAATGTGTCTGGTAGTAAATTAGACTCATCTCAGCAACAAGATGGTCCTATATTCACTCCAGGGAGAGAGGTGCTGGAAGCCAATCTGAGCATGAGAGAAGCAATTTACCCAAAGCACCTTATGCTTGGACTAATCTGAACAGCACAGAGACTGAGGCATCAGCTCAAAACTGACATAAATTAGAGCAATCCAAATTGAGCCTGAAGAGAGAAACGTAACAGCCTAATCTTCCACTATCCCAAAATCCAGTAGTGTACTTCCGATCTTGCGCTCCAGAGAGGACGATCAGGGGTGGGACATCTATTCAGTGAGGAGAAAAAGAGCCCTGTAGACAAAATATATCTCAGGTTTCGCAGTAACCCTGCTCTGGCTGCAGCAGTGCCAGGCCATCTTGTCACAGAAGACAGCTGAGTCACCAGCTGCTGCGTACCAGAGGCGGGAGATGTTGTTCTAGGACATTTCATACACCTTAAAACATATCAGTAACATTTATACTGTGTATTTTCTGTACAGCAGAGCATTTAAAATACAAAAGAAAAAAAACCTCAAAAAACAAACAAACAAAAAAACCCCACCAACTAGTTTACCACCTAATACCTGCTTTGCAGTAACCATGTTTTACTACAACTCTTTACCATACCTGGCCAGACCTGAGCTTGTCTCTTTTTAGGTCTGATACTGTCTGGCAGCCACTTTGCTGTTTTCCTCACATGGCAGGCATCACTCAAGATGATTTTAGAAAATGCTTTGTTCATTTGTTTTGTTTTCATTTGTAAGTCTTTGGGTTAAGTGAAAGGCTAAGTAGAGATTCAAGCATGGAGTCTGTATCTATTTAAATATATGTCAAAATTTTGAAATGCTATCATACCAAAATACTTCCATCAAATCCCTATTCCACAGGAAAGGGAATAGAAGGAGGACTAGCTTGAGGTCAAATTTCAGTGGCTTTAAATGAGCACAACTCCCACTGACAGATGCATTCCCTGCCACTTTATTACATTTCCATGGATGATGAGAAAACAATATATTTGTCTAGCAATTTGCATATTGAACTAAAGGAAAAAAGCTAAATAAAAAGTGGTTAAAGAAATACAACAATAAGTTCTGATCCCTAGATCATTGGCTAGAAAAGTATAATCTGCCTCTTTTTATGTCATCAGAGGACTCAATCCCATAGCACCAATTCTGCCCCCTTCCTTTGTTGGGTCTGCTGAGTTGTACTTCGAGGGGTGAAGAACACCAGTCCAGTAGTGACTGCTGGCAGATTATCACAGACTCCAGCTCAGCACTGCACTTGAGAGCAACGTAAGTTCTGTTGTTGTTACTAAATTACGTGTTTCAGTGACAGCATTCAGGAAACTTCATTGGGTGACAAGTCATCCAGTACAATAAACACTGTTGTCCTGTACCAACTGATTACAGAATACTCATCATTCATCTATTCCATATGGTGGAGCTCAATACCACCTGGGAGGCTTCGCATGCTCTTCTGCCTTTTTCTGTTAGATTTCTTGATTAGGATTCTTTATTCCTGTGTTAGATTGAAAAAATACATTCACATGGAAAAGAGCGGCTGGATTTTTAAATTAATTTTTGACTGTGACTTGCACAAGATTTTTGATAGCCATGCAACTAATATGTAGGCTACCCAAAATAAATTGCATTCTATTGATAAAGTATAATACAATTTTTAAAATGTTTTACTTTATATTTGAAATTCATTTCTACACAGGCACAGGAATGTTATTGGAAAACAAAGGACTACTTTTGAGATTCAATTGATGGGTTTTGTTTGTGCTTTTCTTTAAAAAACAAACAAACAAAAAAAAAGACAACAGCTATCTGTTATGCCTTGAATAAGCTACAATTAAATTTTATAAAGGAAAACAAAGGCAGAAACTAGGGGAAATACAGAACTGGCATCTTTTCCCTTGTTCTCCCAGCATTTCTGTCATTTCTCATTTTTCTGGTCTAAGATTTTCCCAAATTGCCCAAAGGTTTGTGCAGTGGACTTGCAGCTGCCCTCCCTCCCCTCACTACCCAGAGGAGATATACAATGAAACAGTTTAGATAAACTTTGTTACTTTTTGCTTGATTTCCTCTGTCTGAAACAACACACACAACTACACTTCAAACTTTCATTTTCTTTTTCTCGCTGCTGAATAGACCTTGTTAACAGAAAAGCCTCAAAAACTGAGGCAGAAATCAATGAAGACAGCAAAATAAACCAAGAGACTGTCACTTCACCTCCAGTGACCATCCTTTTAATCTTTATAAAATATTCTCATCCTAATCCTTCATACCTACCTCCTACTTCAATTATCCCTGGCTGTCATTACAGGAACTACTTAGTCTTTCTTCTCACAAAACTAATTTCCACCATTTCCAACATCAGCATTCTCTAGCAAAACCACCCTGTTCCCAAATCTTTCCCAGTTTCCCAGCATCTTACCATGTTTGAGGCAGACATTCCCTAAAACACTCCTAAATAGTTTTATCTATCCCACTACATTAAAAAAAAAATTTAAAAAAAGACAAAAATCAAGACAACAAACAAACCAACCAAAAAAACCCCACACCTTATTTCAGCCAGAAACACCATACTATTATGTTGTAAAGAAAGTAATTAAACCTCCTGCATTCAGTGGGAAGACTAACACTGCATTTTAGATTAAGGCAGAAAACTACCACTTTTAAAGACACAAAGAAATATTTCAGCATGTGGCAATACAGAGTACTAACCAGGTCATTAAGTAATTCTTAATGATCGTGTACCACAACTAAGCTGGAGAACAGGAAACTGGGCTGGTGAGCAGTTAACATGGCACACAGAAGTGCCTCTGCACTCAGGGACAGAGGAACAGAGGAACCAGAAGAAATCTTGCCAAAAATTCTTCAAAGAAAGAATTCAAATTCAAATCATAACTCAAAGCAAGACTTTAAATAAAACCACCAATGTGTTCTGGTTTTAGTAATAATGCAGATATAATGCTGAAGACCTTAACTGAGGTTGATTTCTTGATCTGATCTGAACCTTCTGTTCCAGTGAAGTCATCAATTCTGACCAGTGAACTGCCCTGCAGAGTGAAATTCAGAGCACACATCCAAGCAGACAGCTCTTCCACTACGTCCTACTTCCATGAATGAAAAATAGAGCTGCAAAACACCAAGTGCTAGCTCAGAGAAGCACAGAAGTAAGAACTGTGCCAACTCAGACCTTAATGCAGTGCTGACACAGATGACAACTTTCAAACTTTGTTTTTCCAGATTAAGGTAATTTCAAAATCTACAAATATGGATGTTAATCTAAATTCCTTCCAACTTGGTGTTTATTTAGTTCCAATTTAATCTAACTTCTGGCATTCACGTACAAAGGAAGATTTTACGCCTTATCCCTTAAGCAAAGAGTGATTAAGAAGCACCGAAACTCCAAAGGAACTATGAGAGATATCTTACCTATTTCATCTGCAAAAATGACTGTAAGCTATTTCTTATGACACAGAATTAAATATTAATGTTCCTTAATATTACTCTTAACATTAAGAATCCTTGCATGTTAAATATTAAATCCACAAGTACAAGTAAGATTGGAAAAGTACTTGCAAAACTGTTAGATAACTGTGCCCTGTAATAATAAGAATTTGAAGTTGAATTCAGTTGCTATTATCAGGAATCACTGCCCCACTGAGCCACGAGGGGATACACATACTCTGACTCAAAGCATTTCCAAAATTATGTCAGAGAGGCACAAGGTAGTAGTACAACTGGACACAACGGGAAAAGTGTTAATTCTGTGTAAGCACAGCAGCAGAAGCTTCTATGAGAATGCTTATTTCTGCCTTTTGGGTTGACAGGTACCTCCGGCCACCACCCGTGTTTTCTCATTTGCAGCCCTTTTGGCACCATATTTTATATATGTCCATTTATACAAGAGCAGTCAGTTCTAGGTTTTCCCCCCCTAACTTCATTAAGGTGACTAATACATCTACATAGGCCAGTAAGAGCGGCAGCAATTTAGGAAGTAATGCTACTATTTGCAAATATCATACTCAGTAACAATTTAGCATGCCAAGTATGAATAAAAACGTTCTCGAAAACTGAAGCTTTAAAGTATTATTTGGATTCATTCTGTATTTTTAGGTTGACATTGATTTTAAAGTTTTAGATTTGGCAGCTCAAGTTACAACACAGTCTCAAGCTCGTGTTTTACTTGAGCCATTAAGTGCTTCCCTGGGCAATCCTACCCAGAAATGTCTATTTCCATATGCTTCCCATGTGCTAATGAGATGTTAAGCTGGTAATGCTGTAGCCACAATTGCTCAATAACAGACAAATAAAGGCTTGCAGGCCAGGCAGCACCCACACCACCATACGCTGCATAATCCGTGCAAACAGAGTTTGCTTCACTGCACAGATGGTCACAGAGTCACAGAAAGGTTTGGGTTAGAAGTGACCTTAAAGATCATCTCCTTCCAATCCCCCTGCCATGGGCAGGAAAACCTTCCTTCAGACCAGGTGGCTCAAAGTCCAATGCAACCTGGCCTTGAAAACTTCCAGGTATGGGGAATCCACAGATTTTTCTGGGCAACATCTCATCACCCTGACAGCAAAGAATTTTTTCTTAATATCTAATCTAAACCTGCCCATTTTCAGTGTTAACTCATTAGCCCTTGTTCTGCCACTCCATGCCCAAGCATCCCTCTCCAGCTCTCCTGCAGCATCATCTGGATGCTGTAAATATCTCCCTGGAAGCCTTCTCTTCTCCACGCAAAACAACGCCAACTTTCTCATCCTGTCTTCATAGGAGAGGTGCTCCTACCCTCTGACCATCCTTGTGGCCTCCTCTGGACTTGTTCCAACAGGTCCACATCCTTTTTATGCTGCCCACGGTGCTTTGGATGCAGCCCAGGGTATGGTTGGCTTCCTGTGTGTCCTTCTCTTTGCCCTAAGTATATTCAAATAAACAGAAAAAAATGCAATTCCTGCTACAGATCTCACTCAGCTTTCCCCTTACCTAGAAGTGAAAAATTATATATTTCATGATGAAAAAAATATATCAGAAAATTAGAACAAAATATATTTTAGACCCACAACTTTTGCACCCCATGCTGTTTGTACACTTCAAAGGAAAATTTAGGAAGATTCTAAAATGTTGCATTTATAGACAGTGTTAGTTTCTGTAGAAAAACTAATGTGTTTCCAATATATTTCCTTGGTAAATGGGTTAACTAAATCAGAATTTTGGGTTTGGCCTTTTCTTTGTTCTTCATTGTTTTTAATTAAGTTGGTCCCTTGCCTGGAGCAGCCAGAGTTGTTTACTCACAATGGCCGAGAAATTCCCTGTGCTTGACGGTTTAATTATCTCCTCATTGCCTGGTAATTCTTTTAAGGCTTTTTTTTCTTTTTTTTTTTTCCAATGTGGCACAGCAGACAGGAAGAATCATCTGTCTTTCTCTATTCAATCTTATGAACTTATTTACACTGTCCCCTTCTTCACATAGGACAATTTTTAAGCTGATGGATTAAGGCAGTGTCTGTTTTCAAGATTGTACGAATTATTTTGTTTATTTTTTCAGTTACCCGAGCCACTGCAGTCCATGACCTGCACAAAGACCTGCTGCCTACAGACATTACAGGATCTGAATTTTGTTTATTTGTTTGGTTGCATCACCTGTCAGATGCAGAAAATTCTACTGAGAAGAGCATGGCAAGTTCCATGCACCTCCCATCTCAGCACTGTCTGATTCTGTTAGTGGTCTGGCTGTGATGAGAACTAGGTCTGAAAGCTATGAATATCCTTCACTGGGCTAGAATGGGAGTAACTCTATTTGGACGGAAACAGAAGAAGCTGAAAGACCACCATGCATGAAGAAAGAGGAAAACCCAGAATCGCTGAGAAGTGGGCAAGTTGGCTGTAGTATGACAGAGACTTTACAAGTTTTCAACACTGATGAACACTTCTCATTAAGTTCCCAAAAAAACCTACATGTACCTTTCAACGAAAACCAAAACCCAGACTGCTTCACGGTGTGTAAGAATAGAACTTACAGTAGTCTAAATAGGCAGCCAGCTTATCTCCTCATAGACACAGAAATTCTCTGAACACAAACAGGAACAAAAACTTTGAGGTAAGATGGAAAGCAGCCAAGCACACAAAGACTTATCTTCATTGTTAAAGATTCAGGAAAACTGCAACACTGAGACAGGTTACGGCATACTCCTTCTTTTCCCATCTGGTAGGCAAATTTCCATTAGTCCTGAAGTTTTTATGGCTCTCCAGAGATGCCCTGCTCTGCAGACACCAGCTCTCCTCCAGTTCCCCATTGCCATTCAACAGAGGAACATCTCACCTTGCCCGTTCAAGGATTCAAAACTCCAGTCTGACCCTCAGGCTGATAAGTATTTCCAATATGAGACATACACTTCCTACCAAAATACCAGCACACCTGGGTTTCTCTTACCATCTTGTCCCTTCTGTGCATTTCTAGAATCAATATCTGAGAGGCTAAATTACTGATAAATTTTAAAGTTTCATTTTTTAATTAAGATTTTATTTCTTTTTAGAAAACAAAACCCCAAAACCAAGGTCTTAAAAAGTGCTTCCTTGAACTTCAGCAAACCTACAGCACTGCAAATGGGGTCAGAACCTGCTCCCATCACTTAGGGGAGGTGAGAGATGTGTGACATTGCTGACTACACAGCAAAGGCTCTTTTGAATTATTTACTACAGCAGAACTAACAAATCATCTGGGTAAAAAGCTGCAACACTGTTCCAAATACAGAAATGAAAAACTAGGGTCAAAACTGACAGGCTGGTATTGTCTTTTAAAATTGCTTAAAAATACATCTTCTTGCACTTCATAGTTCCATCTCCATAAAAGTATTTCTACATTAACCTTCAGACTTTAGTGGGAGACATTATTCTTCCAGAACACAAAAATAGATTCTCAAAGCTGATGTTTTTCAGAACTTAGAAAGCATCTCCCAAGACAAATTCCCACAGATATGTGCTAGATATTTATCAGCATTTTATTTAAAATAGGCAAAATGTTTTATGTTCATGTTTTACAGTGTTTTGGCCCTTCGCCCCACTCTTCCCCCCCAGTTTGCAACAGTTCATGAGGCTAAAGATAGTTCTTTTTCTACAAGGGTAAAAAACCCCCAAAAAACAAAGCTATAGCCATAAACATCAGACCTCTGCCTCAGGTAAAATTCCCAAGCATACAGTTCTATTTTAACATACCAAAATTGATTGTTAAGGTAATTTCAGAGCACTGAAAATGAGCAATCATAATTTTTCTTTTGCAAAAGAGTACAGTTTTTCTATATTTTACTCTTGATATAGATCTTAATAAATATTCATAGATAACTCTAGGACACCTCATTAACAAGCTGTTCAACAAGTACAGCAAGAGCTGAATTCGGTGTTTAAAATAATTGTTATAAATGTATCTTCGCAGACTAGCATGGAAACAATTGTAGCATGTTTCCTAGTGGAATATCAGATTTTTTAAAATATGGTAGCCAACAAATGCTACCACCTGGAAGAAGGCTTCAAGGCTTTGTTCTAGTAGAAAAAACAAGTGGAGGATTCCAGATGGGTTGACTTCCTTTTGTCCCCACTGCTCAGGTAAGAAGTGACTTGTTCCCAGAACTTCTGGAGACTGTTGGCTTTGCTTAAGCTGGGATTCACCACTTTGCTTCCCAGATCAGCATCAGTAATTCCTTCAGTTTTCAACCATGGGTTATAAAACACAGCCCCAAACTGGATGAAGGATTTCAGTTTCCTTATAATCATGGTTGGAAGTGAGATTTTTGGGTATCAGATCAGACAGTTTATTTCTGGAATACTTTTGATACAGGTCTAAAATAAGCAACCATTTAATCTTGCTTCAGTGTCTCAATTCCTTTCACCCTGTGACTCAGTCAGTGACTTTCCACATTCTGCTTTTGTCAGGGATCTGCTCTGTCAGGTTCCCACACATCTTTAGATCAATACTCAGCTGCAAACTGTAGAACAACACTTACTAACATTAACATGGGCATCCACAACCCTTCTTTTTCAATAAACTGGTGCTTAGCTTTACTTTTGTGCAAGATTACCACAGTTTGCCATTCAATCAACACCAGTCAAAACAAACAAACAAAAATAGCTGTGAATGCTGAACCAAAAGAATCCAAACTGAGACAGGGTATCTCAACTCACAGTTGGAGTTCAAGCAACAACTAAGATTCAGAGCTGCCAAGGAGGATTTATGCCGGGTTTCCTTTGCTGAAAGCTATGAATGATAGAAGTTAAGGATGAATTTTCCAAAGACTACATAAACATAGAGGGCCACTACTTATGATGCCCCTCCAGGACCCATACACACAGTCATAAATCTCCGAGCATGGGTTTACTTGACTATGTAAATTTTGTGCTGGTGAATCTTTCACATATCTTCAAAATACTGATATGACAGATATCAATGGTACTGAACATTTTCTTCTGTGAAAAGCATAATAGCACGAGCAAAAAGCAAGGAGGAGGAAGTGTTTCCTCACTAAACACTCCCACTGCTTCATAGTGCTTTTCTGTCTTCTACTTAAAAGAAGTCATTATCAAAAGTTAGGATTTTATAAAATGTTCATTCTTCAAATATATTCAGCATATCCTGACTTATACCTTATGTACATACAGCCTTCTTCATTTACCACCAGATTAATGACTGATCAATTTTAGTGCAAGGTACTAAATATATTTCCATGTATATTTTGACAGCCTAAATTCATTTAATGACCTCAGCATGTGGACAGCTTTGCTTTTTGCAGTACACAGTTCCAAAGAAGTTTTTGTGACCAGGCTTTTCATTTTTGTCAGAGAAAGAAAATCCAATTTATGAAAATGTAAATCTTTCACGGTGTTACATCAAACTGCTTTCTCATTTCACTTGCAAATACATAACAAAGCAGTTCAGCAACTCTGCACACAACCTTTATACACTGGGTCCTCTGATCCCTCTTGCTTTTTATGCTTTAGTAGGGAAATTATCTCTAGGCTATCGCATCTTGATGGCACGGAAACTGATTCAAAGGTTTCTGTAAATGTTATTTTCTCCACTCTGCTCAGAATTTTTGTATCATCAGGCGCTGCTGAAGGAAAACTTCGAAAGGACTCCAGCCTTTACTAACAAAGGATGTACTCTGCTCACAGACAACTGTCCTAACTCCCACTGTCACTTAAGCTCCCTTGCAATGCTCAAAGAACATTAAGATGCGTTTCAGCTTTATAAGACTCACACATCCTACCATTTTTAATGAGACTTATATCCACAGCGACTGAGCGGTGAGGGAGGTTATATATATAATGTATATACACACATACATATGTATCTCAGTTCGCACATATATACATTCTCTAAGTGAAAGACAATTAACTCCAAGAGTACATGCAATTTGACATCAGATTACATACAATTCCAGTAATTTTATTTTTAAAACAACATGTGCATACCACATCATCCTAGATAAATTATAAATGGCTATAATACAGCTATAAAATGTGAAAATCAAGCCTCACCCATCAAACTGATCATTGTTCTATCAGTTGACAATTTCCGTCCTACAGTTAAGAAATATACATCTCACATAACATTTTCAGCAACATGTGATTTTCCTAACCAATAACTAACTCCAAACACAAGCCAGCCAGCCACAATAAAAGTATAGACTGAATTTTCAGTATACCAGCTATCTTACCGTAGCTGTCTAAACATATTCTCTGACTCAAACAATGTAAAGTCAAGACAAATTAAGACCATGAAAAATAGGTGACCTCACATCTAAAAGGAGAAGATGCAGTAAAAATATGCTTATCTACAAAATGAGCCATAAACGTGGCAGCTTCTATGGGGTTCATAAAGAATTCCAAATATTTTTCAGCTTCTTCATATTTCATACTGCCACCTAGTGTAGGCTGTATCGATGCATTCCAAGCTTCCAACTGTTGGCACCTGTGGTGTCCAAAACCAAAACAACTTCCATAAAAACAGCAGCCATCACTTTAGTTTGTCTTACCTGGAAACTATCAATTCCTAGCAGAAAAAGCCAACACAAGCCAGCTGAAACAAAATAGCAGAACACGGACAGCAGGAAAGCCCCCAGAAATTCCTAGAGTTAAAAATACATAATTCATAATTGTTGTAACTCTATGGCTTATCAAATTATCAAATATGATTCATCTGGAAAAATGTTTCATGTAGATTCACTGAGGGAAAATTTATGCAAGTTAAGCATCTGTGCTTGTATAGAAACTACAGACCAAATGGAACAATATTTCCCAATTGCAGGTCTAAACTCAGAACGCTGATTTCAACGTTTACTTTTTTTTATCAGGTGTTTCTTCCTCATTTACATCCTCTGTCTTTATTGCAAGGTTCAATGACTGGACTACCATCTGACCATCCTGGTCACAGTGCTCCTGTGGAAAGAGCTGCTGTGCAGGACTGCAGGGGAGTTTGCTTTATGACCAACGTTCCACACAGAGGCAACATTGTGGAATTCTCATTTCCAGCTAATGCAGAGAGGCTATGCCACATGGCCATTCTACAAAAGTTCTGTGTCATGACAGGCAGTAATACAGAAATTCCAGATCCAAGGGAGCTCTATAGCTGCCTTTTGAAGTCAGGAAAAAAAATACCCAGCCCACACACTTACTTGGCTAAAGCAAAGAGGCACTTCTCAGACACTACAACTTCTAGATTATTAATTTGAAAAATTAAAGATCTTCTCATCAATTGAAAGTATATTTTTAAAGCTCTAAAAATAGCAGACTGACGTTATTGTGAACGTCAAATGCGGTATCTCCTACCCTGTATACCAAACCCCGTTCTTGTTTACAGAATAAAATGGAATAAGCCAATAAAGATATTATTCCAAAATTACATTTCTGTAGCAGAGAAAGTTATTTCATTTTAGAAAACTCAGTTTTATTGACAGCTGTTTTCTTTAGCCACTTACACGATGGAAACAGAACCTCTTACTGCTGCTACAGAAACACCGTACAACACCAGAGCTGGTGCATTCTGCTTAATGCTCCATTTGCACAAGCGCACAAGATACCAAGCCACATTTAACACTTAGATTTTACACCTATTTTCATGTTTCTGAGCCAATTTCACAATAGAAATATGCATGCTAGGTTTAGTGCATCTTACTAGCCCTGCTATAATATGCTAAGACCACACCTGATAACTAAACAAATACACAAACTTGGCGGTACATGAACAATCATCAAAATAATACAAAAGCTTATTTCCCACAAGACTTTCTTCCTCTTAATTGTGCATTACATATCCACCTCACAGTCACTTTAAAAAACAGAGTCTTTCTAGTGCCTCATATTAAGAGATTTCACTCTATTTGCCAAATTAGTGTTTTTGCAGCAAGAAACTCCTATTGGCAAGAGTACAGGTAACAGAATGAAAGAAATTGATACAAATGAAAGTGGTTTAGTTATTCGTATATGTTAAGCTTAAGAGAAACTACTCCCCAGACTGACTTTACTGCCATACTTGGGATAAATTTTCACTGGGGTCACAGCGTGAAATTTCATAGAAACAGGATACATAGCAAAACAAAAAACATCCATCAGAAAAGCACAGAAGGATTTGACCATGACACCCAGTAACAAGCACAAACTCAGTCTGCCAAAGTGACCTTGATAAACACCATCACATTTAACACGTTGACACAGTACTATGTCAAGTAAACACCTTTAGCTTGTCTTTTCTTATGTTTTTTCATTAAATAGCGCCTTCTTCAACGTTAAAAACAATCAAAAGGAACCTATGGGGCAAATTCACTGACAAATAGGAAGAGGCTTAGTTTGCCAGACTGAGGCAAAAAGCCTTTTAGAATCTAAACTCAATTTTAAACCTCCTGTGCAGAGACAGAGCTGAAGCAACTGTAAACAGAATGCTCCTGCCCAGTCTCTTTGGGTTCAGAAGGGTGGCAAGTTCTTCAGACCTTGGATCTATAACACTCGAGAAGCAGAAATGACTCTACATTTCTTAAATGTCACACCAACGACACTGATATCAAACAATTCAAAACCCATTACTGAAACATGTAAGCAAACTTTATCATTGCAAACATGAAAAACCTACAGAATAAGCAGATACAGTTTGTTCTATTCACTCTCTCTCAAGACAAATTATTAATCATACCATGTACATCATAAGATGTCCACTTCACTTTTCAGTATGTTATTTCAGTATACCTTGCCAAAAAGGTACACAAGACTTGGAAGATAGACAACGTATCCTGTCTCCTAACAGCAATTTTCATAGTAGAATGGATTGCTTAAATCTGATCTGCTCTTTGAGATTCTGCCCATATCTAGTCAATTTATGATGACGGAAAAAACGGGGGAAAAAAATCTTCCCCAAAAAGACCTGCTACTGACCTGGCCAAATTAACTGAATCTCCCTTTGCAGATTATGGAGAAAATGGACTACAGAATTCTACACCAGTAGGTGTTTGTTGTTTTTTTTTTTTTTTTTTTTTTTCTTGCAAGCAGTAAAAGCCTAGCCTTCCAAACAGCAGGAAACTGAAATTCACAAACCTCAAGCCCTCTTTAGAATTGTCAGCATGGATTTTGTATGAAGACAAGCAAGTCTTCCTAACTAAAATCCTGTATCACTGTGAAGACATCTGCGAGCTGAAGTCCAGCACCACACTCAAGCCTTGTGCAATCCAGCTGGCCTTTCACAGTTTGCCTCAGGTTTTCTGTAACATATCAACTATCCAGGACAGGAGAGCCTGAAAAGCTAACTGACCAGATCCTTACCCAGCTGAGTTAAAGAAGAATTAGGCATTCCCTTAAAAAAAAACTTGAAAGACAGCAAGACAAAATCAGCTGTGACTGCTCCTAAATAAAGAGATGGAGAACTCAGGACAAATTTGTAATGAGATTGCCAGGTTTGTAGGTGAAATCAGGAACTGTGGGGAGGGCCGCAAACCCAGGGTAAGTAGTAGACAGGACCCAAGGCTTGATGAGGCAAGGACTGCCAACTCATCCCAAATAACATTTCAGCCTTCCATCCAGCTCATGTTTTGACACTCAAAGTGAGATTTACAAGTAAATTTAAAAATCCAGGGAAAAGTATTTCATAGAATTTGAATTATATCAGCCCAGATTACTTCAAAGAAAGAATCCTTTCTCAAAAGTGTAATAAATCATATTCACCATTCATCAATAATAACAATAAAATATTAGCGTAATATAAGATATTTAACAAGCCAAGCTAAACTAGCCCTTCCTAAAAATTTCCATCAGTCAGAGTATTTGACATACAGGAAGGGTTGTGGAAATAAAAACTAGGGAGAAACATGTAGCTAACTGCCCAAGTGTTTAAGCACGCTACCATGAATCATCAGAAGTTTTGAAGAAACTTTAGTGCTGGGAATAACTGTCCACCTTTGGATTCGTCTCAGTAAACTATCTTACTTCCTCCTGTAAACCCGTTACATAAATTCAAAAAGTATTGTTTTCATATTTCTCTGCAGAAGTCATATGCTAAAAATATATATCCATAACAAGCTAAATAATTCAGCATACCTATCAATCCCACTACTGTGCCTCAAAAAATTCACAGTGAATTTAGGCCTAGGCCTATTCAAACAATTCCTTCACCTGCAGACTCTCTCATAGCCTCCACTCATTACTGTCAGCCAGCAGCACCGTCCTCTACAGGCTGACTTCGATGCTCCAGGCAGGTCTTCCTCTCCTGTGGTTTTTGTTGGGGTTTTGGGGGGGATTTCTTCTTATAGTACAGTAGACTTCCAGGCACCGAGCAGAGTATTAATCTTGCATTTTTGGTTCACAAAACCTTCACCTAATGTTGTGAAATCTTTCAGTCAGATCAGAAGGTAAGGAGGCTATAGATAACAAAGGAGGATCTGTAAGAGGCACCTGGATATACCTGCTCAAACTGATACACCTTAGGCTGCGGAAGACAGAATTCTTTGATCAAAAAGAACTAAAGCAGCCTCACAGATAAGTCTCTCCAGAGAAAGAGAAACCAGAGCAAAAGAGGGATCAGCCACACTTGCAAGGTTTGAGGAACCCACGGAGAACTGGAACTTGAAGCTTCAGTCAGTCCAAGAAAGCCAGTAAAAGAAAAGATATATTTTAAAGAAAGATTTAATCTTATCCTGAGTGCTGTAGAAACTGTCAGAAGGCAGAAGGGGAAAAAAGCAAAAATAGGGCTCTAAAGTAGTAACATTTCCACAAGCTGCCTCTAATGCCATCAGGGCTGTAAAAATCTCACAGGACTAATTCCTACTCATATTAATCTTGTGACTTGTATCTTAATGTCAGTGGAATTATCAATACATGTGAAGTAAACAGCATTCAGTCCTGCATGGATAGATACAGAAATGAGGGCTTACGTACACAAATCCCATCCAACATAAGTTCACAGAACAAAAAAATCTGAGATACTGCAGGGTTTTAAAGCTAGCTCAAATTTAATCAAGTAAAATAAAAACAACATTGAAAATAATCAAGTAACTAGAAAACTGCCTTTTTAAAGACTGCTATCACACTTGCAAATAGTTATGTGAACCGAAGTTTGACTAGTAACCAATTATTTACATACTCTTGCTTTGATACCCACGGAGAGATATCCCCCACATCATTCTTGCTATGTAGGCATCATTTACATACAGAGAGTGCCTGTAAGCCAGTAAGGACTTAAAATATTCTCATCTTTGAGATTCAAAGTCAGATTTAAATGGAATACGTATGGCCTGATTTTAGTATATCTATTTTAACACACCATTAATGGGTAAATAAACAAGTAAATTTCTTCTGGCAAGGAAGATAAGTGAAAACATAATTAGGCATCAGATGCAAACACAGCTCCACAAAGACTTGATCCTATTATTTCTATTTTGGATAAGGTACCGGGTTAGTTTTGGGGACCAAGCTGGTAGTCCTAAGCTCTGCCACCAATGCTTCAAAACCTCTGTGTCATTTCATGTAAAGAGAACAGAGCTCTACTCGATTACAGATCGGAAATTGAACATCATCCCCCATCCCCCCTTTTCTGGCTGATACAATTTCAAGTTACAACTCTGCTCAACTTAATTATCTGTAATACCTTTCTTGTGGTTTCCATTACATCACGGTAGACGCTGCTCTTTGCAAGATGAGGATAGGGATCCTATAGCTCAATTACTCCACCAAAACAACCCTTAGGGTCACCTACAGAAGTCGCTACCCTCACCCAAGTATCCCCAACTTTCGAACGCGACACAAAACCTTTGCAGATAACGTCCTCGAGACCCCCGATACCCCTTCAGGAGGGTCACGGCCACAAATGCACGGCGGGGGGGCCGGCACCGCGGCCAAGGCAGCATACAGACTACCGGCGGGCAACGCCGCCGCCGTCGGGAGAAACCAGGGGAGATCTCCGGCAGGTCCTAGCTGGAAGCTGCCCCGGCAGCTCGGGTCCCTCCGCACTCACGGTGATCCCCGAAGGGTGGCGGCGGGCCGGGCACGGATCTCTAGGGCGGCCGGGCCACCTTCCTTCCCTCAGCGCCGGCCCTGAGGGGGCGGGAGAGCGGCAGCCGCCCTCGGCGCCCTCCAGCCCGGATCAGCCCTCGCCCAGCGGTGGCCGCGGCTCCCGGAGAGCGCGCCTTCTCCCGCTGCCAGGGCTGCGCGCCCGGCGGGCTGTAACCTTAAGAAACTTGATAAGGGAATAAAAGGGAGGGACTTTGCCGGAACCGATTCTCGGCTTCTAATCTCTCCTGACTCTCCAGAGCCCGCGGGGAAAACAAGGAAACAAAACCCTGGCCAGCGGCACGAACCCCCGCACCCCTCCCGAGCGGCAGTACCTGTCCGGCAGAGGGGCGGGCGCCGGCGGGGCGGCCAGCGCGGCACTTTCTCCCGGTGCGTTCGAGAGACGTTCGGCGGCAGGCGAGCTGCTATTTATAGTCCGGAGCCTCTAGCAGCGCGACGGACGGCGAGAGGAAATGAAGGGCTGCGCGCCTCGGGAGCCGGAGCCGAGCTCGCCCGCCGCCCCGCTCTCTAGCCGCCGAGAGGGTGAGGTGCGGCTGGCGATGGTCACGGGCGCTCCTGCCCCCGGCGCCACCCTTGGGAGTCCCCTCCCAATGTCACCGCAAGCCGGCGGCGGCCCCGCAGGTAGGAAGGGGAGCCGCCAGCCGCCTCTCCGGCAGCCCTGCGGCCAGCAGGCAGAGCGGCGCGGCGCGGCTCGGCTCAGCCGCGCAGAGGTGACCCGCTACTGCTGCTGCTGGAGGAGGCGAGACCGACACTGGGGTGTGGGAGGGAGAAGCCGGCGCTTGCCGTTCACCTCCTGCCGCCCAGAGGGAGCCCGGCCTCCACGGCCGCCTCTGCCGACTGCTGGAGGCTAGGAGGCCGCGGCGGGAGCTCGCCCGGCCCGAGGGGACGGTCGGACCAGGCTGGGCTTGCTCCTGGGAAGCCCGGCGCCACCTCCCGGGGCACTGTGGCTCAAGGCAACGCAACAGTACCGGTGGGAAAAGCTAGTCACTTCCCTCTCCAGGAGCTGGAAACGGAATCTCCCAAGAAGGCAACAAGCGGCTCCACAGAGCCGCCGAGCCAGCTGCCTTCCAGCCTCAAAACTTTGGGGGGTGGGCGATGAGGGATGCCTGGTCCTGTCAGGGAGGAAGGTGGGAGGGCTACACCTCGTCTCCGGCCGGTGCTGCCGCTCCAGAAAGTACTAATGGCATCCGTACACCCGGCCTTCGATCCATGGCATCTGAAAACTGGGTTTGTGTGTATGGCAACAGAGGAATTAAGACAAACAATTTCTAAAGCATCTCACTCACTTGATAATAATCTTCATTTAATCCAGGCTTTTTTTCTACTTCTTTTGTAGTTAGATAACTTCTGGTATTTGAAACTTCAATCAATCCTTTTGAGACTACTTGTGCATTATTGCAGGACACCATCTGGGATTTGAGCAGCGTAACTCACTCCTACACCATTCTCCAAGCAACTGAAGTTAATACAGATTAGATAGTTACATTAGCCTACTCAATGTGATTTGTTTCAGAGTTGGATTTAGTGTTTCCTGTGTTGTAAAAACTGCAGTCATCTACAAGGTACCAGCAAAAAGCCTGACAATGATCTGTGCAAAGCAAGACAGATACAGCTTTGAGAGCTTGAAGACAAAACAGAGATACAGAGACAAAAAGCTGGGAGCAGAGACACAAGGATGGGACATAAACAAATAGTGTTACAAGCTACACGAAATTGAAAGCAAAACCCCGAGAAGGCACAAGAGATATTTGCTCTTGTCCAAACACCAAAATAAAGTAATGCATAAAAATCTAGCTTGATGGAACTACCCACTAATGTAAAGCTACTCATGCATAAATGTTTGCAAAATAAGGCTTGTATTGAACAAACCATTGTAATGAAGTTAAACCACCTTTTCAATTCAGAGATTAGTCTTTGAGCATCTCTCATGAACAATATTTTGCTTCTCACAACAGGAGTTTCTTCACAATCTTCCTTGTTCAATTTTTGATGTTCCTTAGTGAAACACACAGCAGGAAGGATCCTACTGGCACAGGAATTGGTACAGTAGGCTCAGGGTGCCACCAATGACAATCTGGATGGTGAACAGGGAACTTGCAAAATTTGGCTATGTGCAATTCAACTGCATAGGCTGTTTCTTTCTCTGTGCTCCCTAAAGAACCAAGTACTATTGAGGTTTAGTCTGCGGTAGCTTTTCAAATGAAAGCAATCCCAAACTCCTATATAAGTTCGGAACTGAGTACCGAGTCTGTAAAATTTATGTCCTGTTAGATTTGGAAGGAAATGCAATGAGAGCCCCTGCTTACTTTTTTTCAGTAATAAAACCTTGAATATGCACAGCACAGAGCTTTATTAAGAGCAGTTACCAAAAACATTGTCTTGAAGAACATTTTTTCTTGGGCAAGACTGTTGTATAGCCAGCCGTACTGCAGACCACAGGAAGGAAAAAGGCTGATTTTTAGATTAGTCTTACGTTAAGTCCCAAGACGTTACCAGAATACAGCTGTTCAGAAATCTGCCCTATGTCAATATGGAAAAAAATATATTAGATAATAAGAGTTTCAACCAACTCTGAAAAGTTTTTAAAAGGATATATAGTCTAAACCTCTTTTTTGTCATGCAGTCAAAATTTTCAGAGCTTGAAAACACACTTAAGCATAAAAAAGGTGTCTAATGGCCAAAAATATCAAGCTCAAAATGATTCTGAATGTATTTCTATGCTCCCTACCTCTGAAAATCGCATTTCCTTAAGTGCCTAGATATGGATTTAGGGTGTCTAACTGCATTCATTCAAGCTTGAAAATTTTAGCCTACCTCTACCTGTGCTTCATAATAAATGTATCAGAAAGCTTCAGGCAAGCTATAAAAGTATTCTCAAAAAAGCAATGCAGACTTGTGCCATTAGAAGACAAGACACCGACCTAATAAAGTACTTGACTGTATAATTCAGCTCCTTCTGTTATATGGAAAGTAGCATCTGAAGCCTAGCTTTTAACAGACATCTGTGGTAGAAGGAGAAAAATTAATATAAAACACCTCCATATTATGGTAGTTTTATTATTAATATCTTTCCACTATTTCCCAACATTTTCCAAATCAATTTTCTTATTGCTCTGAAATCTCCTTCTCTGCTATCTCCCCAACTCCTATGTATAATGTCCTATATTCCACCTCATAAATATGGAATCTTTATCAGGAATTTCTAACTTAGTGGAAAATAGTGAGAATAAGGAGATGAGGTGGGGAGAAAACAAGAAATTAAATTGTGACAGACTTAAGACTACCTAAGGGGACAACGTGTGGAGCTATTGGAGAATATCCCTGCTCTGCTAGCCAAATCCAATCTAACCAGATGCAATCTGGCTAGCAAGGTTTACTATTTCCCGGCCAAGGCCTGGGATCAAAGAGAACAATAAATCATTGAAGAACTCCAGGATGAGGAAAAGATGTAGGATCTGAAGGCCTATCATCAGCTGGAGTAGAGCTTGTCTGCTGGAGAAGCTCTAGCTAGTGAAGTCTCCGAGTGCATGGGGGGAAATAACAAGGTTGATAGGAATTTACTAAACCTTCAAGGAAAGAAAAAGGTCTAAGCAAGAAGAAACACAAATATTTATTGTTGTAGGCCTTTGCTCAGAGTACATTTTGATGGATAGAAAGGCTTTGTTTTCAACAAGCTCTTTTTGTTTTATCTTCGATTGGCATTCCATATAACAGTTTACCAAGGGAAAGGACTTAATGTACACCAAACGCAATTCGGGCTGTCATACTAACCTTGTTAGGAAGCAGGGTTGTGTCAGGCAGAGAAGTTAAATTTAGGCTCAAAATCAAAGAGGGCCTGATGAGGATCTAAAGCATTCTGTATTCCCAAGCAATGAAATATCTTTGAAGGCACATCTATGGTGAAAATCCAAGGCTGTTCATTCTCTGGACAGCTGGTATGAATGACTGCATGGGATAATTGCATTGCTTCTTCATGCTAACCACAGTACAGCAAAGTTTGTTGAATTTATACCAGCTTTTCAACTGCAAAGAACTAGGGAATCAAAAATTAAATCCTAATGAAAGCACAAACATTTCCTCCATCAGTGCATGATCACTCCCACCCCTCAAAGTCATCTCCCGGTGGAACCAACAACCCTGCCTGAAACTAAAGGATGCTTCTGACACTGAAAATAAACCTAAAGCACTAAGTGAAAATCAGCAAAAAAACACACCCTAGCAAGACTGAACTTGACTGGTAGGGCTTCCTGCATAACAGCGTCACTGTAGATTACTGCACAAAATTGAAGTCTGTGCACTATGTCAGGCTCTCAACAAACAGAATCGGTGACCGTAAACTACAGTTCGGCTCTCAGTACCTCACACCTTGTTACTTACGCTGATGGTGGACATGTGCCAAAAAGCTACCCTGCTAACCTAAATACTGTAATTTATACCGAACATACACATTGCAATGGAGCTACAGGATGACAGCAGAAGAAGCAAGAAGATAACAACCTAGGTTCTGCAGGGGAGCTGCAAAGCATGACTTACTGAACAAATTGAAGCCTTGATTTTGCAGGTTGTTCTGTGTGGGAAATGGGTTGTACCAGTGGCTCCACTGAGGCCTGTGCACGCCACTGCCAACATCAAATGACTTGCAGGATCAACACCCACCAGAGGAAGAGCTGTGTAACTAATAACATGGAGGTGAAACTGAAACTGAGATAAATACTATACTACCTAATATAGAAGAAAGCAATGTCAAAGGAAAACACTTCCTCAGTTAACTGAAATGATCACGGACTTTTCATCAAAAGACATGGAGGAAAACCAATACAGAACTGCTGGAGAAAGCACTGCAGAGAAAGTATCACACTGTGTACTAAATGAAAGAGGGGGGTAGTGCAAATAATAAAAAACCCCAAACCAAAATGATGTCTTGTGCCACATAGACTGCACCTCCTGCTGAAAGACAGATGGATTTGCTTTCTTTACATTTTGGCAATACTTACTGTGTTTGTCATACAAGTAGGGAATGATTGTAACAAAGTAACTCCAATGTTTTTCTGAGCATTGGATATAACATGCAACTATTTATCATCAATCTGTACAGTAACTTCTCTTCTTGCCCCACTGCTAGGAAGAAGGCAGTCGTAGAAATCCCAGACAAAACACTATTACATGATTTATTTTCGTGTATTTATTTAGAGCTTTATTGTTCTTTTATTCAATAGCATTTTCTCTCAGTTTCAACATTTGCTGCCATGCAAAGTTTTGTGTAAAACCAAGGGACAAGAAGCAGAGTTCTAAAGGACAAAAAATGTGATTTTATCACTAATATGAACTTGGAAATACCATATTCATATGACACAAAATGCTGAACAGCATAAGCCTTCTCTACTGTTCAAAACATTTTAATGGAGAGACTTTATTGTAATAGCCTCCATGTGAGGTATCATCTCTTAAAGCTTGTGTAACCACTCTATCATGTGCTCTGGCCACTTTGACAATAGTGTGGCTGTGTGCCCAAGTCAAATCTTGATCAGATTTGCCAGGCATGACAGACATATGCAGATCTTGTACTGAATACTGTGGGGATGCAACTTAAAATAAACTTCCCAAAAACAAGAACAAAACCAAACCAAAACCAACCAACCAAACAACCCCAGAGAGATGGAGTTTTAATTTCATTCTCTGCTCACTTAGTACCAGTATAAATGACTAGACAGCATGCAAGGCTTAAAAGAGTCAAGATAAATGGTTAAATTACAGGACCAGTTCCATTAGTACAAACTCTGTAGACTTCAGGGGTCTTTTACCGACCTATGCTCAGGGCAGAAGCCATAGTTTTTATTAGGTCTGCTAGTACTGCATGCCATTTTTCAGGCCAAACGCCCTGTTACTTGATGTTGGACACTTAACCTCTGCCAAAAAATCACACTGCTCGATTTTATCTCACAAGGCAAAAACACTTCAATATCTTTTGGCGATACTTGTTTGGGACAGAAGGTGAAAGGGCAAACCAGCAGTTAGTTTACTGTCTAAAACAATAAAGTCATCAGACAGGCTGAAATGGAAGCAATACATGGTTCCCTGCTTGTTGACAAGATTTCACCATCACTTTTTCCACATTTTCTGTGTAGGCTGAATTTCAAGGAAGGTTTGTACATTGCCAGAACAGACCTGTTTTAAAGCATTTTGCTGATTGGCACCACAAAAAAACAAACAAACAAACAATAAACCAAAAAACAACAAGAAAAAACCTCCAAACCAAACAAAACAAAAAACCCCCAAAAACAAAAAAATCCCCAAAAACTAATAAAACCAAAAACACCTGTCAAGAAAATTCCTCAGAAAAAAAAAATCTACAACCCTCAAATCCCAAAATCCAACCCCATTCCTACAGCTCTGAAAGCAATTTCATGGCACTTTTTATTCCCCTACAACCACTCCCTTAAATTCTAGTTCAGACTTCCAGTTTCATTCTCAGAAGTTAGAGCTGTAACTCTTACCTACCTACAAAAAAGAATATTACTGATCTTCTCCCTTTATACCTCTGCCAAAAACTCAAGAGAATCTGGCTTTGTCCTAAACTTAATCCCACATTCCCTTTGCCTCAGCATTCAGAGACAAAACAGTCCCCTGGGATAGCAGAGCCTAGAAAAAAGAGTCTCCTTGCCAATGGCCAGCTGTTCCCAATTCTCTCATTTTTCAAAGGGACGATTTTCAGAAAGCAGTCAAGTTCACATTTGCATTGCCCTCCACTGGTGTAATTATTTATATCATATTATATTGAAAACAACTTTCTCTCAAACCATGACAGCTTTTTTTCTTTTAATTTGCATGGTGAAAATTAAAATATTTGATTCAATAGAATATGAAGCCCTTAGAGCTTTCCAGTGCTTTTGTTGGAGTAGTTCTCACAGTAATTCACACTCTCCTTTGAAATAGATTTTGGCTCCATTTGTGGCAGCTGGTTGAAGATGAACAACATCTAAAAACCTGAAAATTCACAAATGCCTGCCAGACTGAAGTAGCAAGATCATAGGATACCTTGTCATTGGTAGCTTGATAAAATGATTGCGAGAACTCCATTCTTATTTAATATGTATCTGCCTTTACACTGCATAAATATCTTTTAATGTATACCCTGTGAATTCACAGCAAGAGGAGCCCAAGAAGATCCCACACTTGTCTGAGGAAAAGTAAACACTTGAAAACCAAAGAAAATAATTTAGGCTGAAGCTTTAACAGATACTCTCTTCCATATAAAAACAGGGGTTTAGAGCTTGAATAGAATGTTCAGAAATAAGGTGTGACTGCAAATGGAAAAATAACCTCTAGAAGTTGCATTCTTTTCTGTTTATACGCTATCCCCTCTTGCACTGAAAGGGGGTCCAGGTATAGGACGGGTGCAGCTGACAACTTAGGGAACGCCTTGTGCAAGTCCATTACTCTGTTGAGCAGCATTTTTTGCCTTTAACTTGGATCCTGACAATTTTTCCAGGGTATGGTTCATGTAAACAAAGCCTGGAATATTAAATTTCACAGCTCTTAGGTGGATTCCTGACATGGATGCTAACAAAAACCTTTAGAGCTGAGGCAAACCTGGTGTCCTGTTCCATGACACTCTAAACCTCTCACATCTATGTAGAGTAATGACTGGGGAACTCCCTCAGGGAAATGAACATAAAGCTTCCAGCACACGTTTTTCTCTCACCATATGTCATCCATACATCAAGAGGATGTCACTGACAACACAAGTAGATTAACCACCTCAAACACTGACTGGCAAAATTAAGGACTCATAAGGCAGTACTCAAGTCAGCAAGCAAGCAGGTTTGAATAGCAGGTAGAGGGATATTGCAGGTATTGCAAGATGTTGCACCCCAAGGGAGACATCTGAGCAAGGGGCTGGCTCACAGCTCCCTGTGATAACAGGAGCAGCAGAAGGAGAGAGCTCTGCCTGCCTGCCACAGAAGTAAGATACCACCACTCAGCTAATTAGCAACATCTCATCTCTTGAAGGGAAAGACCCCTCTTGCTCTTGCAGAGCTTTTGCCGAGCTCCTGCTGTCACACTTTTCTTCTAATTTGAAAAAGAACACTACAGTTTTGACAACCCTTGTTTGAAAATTGCTAGCCCCTGTTCTAATCAGACAAAACTTTAAATCACAGCCACCTTGATTTCAGAAAAGTTTTACTTGTAGGATAACTTTCTATCACCATTTAGTATCGGCTTATTCATGTAACTGTAATGTACAGCCCTCCCTTGGACAATGACTCTCCTTCTGATTCCTACGTGTAGGCAGACCACATGCAGACTCTCACTCCTGATCATTTTATACTGGTCACAGCAGGACTTTAAAAAGGATATATTTTACTACACAGATGAGCAATCACTTTCAAACCCCTTTGCAGTATTTTCCTACCCACTGTGCTTCAATTCACAAATTGATGCCATTCAGAAATAGCAGTCTCTTGTCTGTGTATGATATTGCAGCCTGTCTTAGGGTAAATGCTTAATCTGAAATCATCACCACTTAATGGTGTATTCTTTTCCCTGTACTGCAATTTAAAAGAGTGATACAAAGAATATTTTAGAGAGCTTAGTATATGCCCAGATGATTATGCCACTCACTTCTCATCTCCCGATCTTTAATATATTTTGGATTTTGACCTTGTGTGTCCTGTAGAAATTTGTGTGTAACATGAATCAACTACCTAAGGCTAATGATTTTCACTGCTTAAAGTGGGCTGTCTGTTCTGCTGGGTGAGGTCTGTTTTTTCCACTGTGTTTAAAAATATTATCTGCCTTGCACTGTAAAGTAAATGAAACAAATGGAAATAATGACTATGTGGGGATTGATGGTGAGGACAGTGGGGTTAGTTTCATCTTTGTCACTGACCTTTTACTTAAATTTGAGAGTTTCGCTTAGCACACATGAATCTGACCCACTTGTAAAATATCTATAATACTCCTCACTGATGTCACAAGGTAAGTTAAATTTGGGCACTGGCTATAACCGCCTTTGAACATTTGTGTGCCATTCAGGATATAAAAAAAGATTTTCATCCTATGTGCTTTATTTTGACCAAGGAAAATTAATTAAGTCCGGGTAAGTGTCAAGGGAAACTCTCCCTTGTGTACCATTGAGCAGCTGACTGCCTCAAAGAGCTTGGGAGAAAGTAGAATCATACGACATTTTTGGCCTAAAGAGGACCACACGTCTTAAGGAGAAACCATATTTCCTTTGAGTGTCTGTCAGGCTCTTGCCTGTCTCTCCATGTCTAGGACAGTCTGGCCTTTAATCGAGTTGTTAGGACAAGTCAAAATCCTCAACCAACAGACTCTAGACAAGAGTAAAGTGCTATTATTCAGTTTAAGAGGAATATATTTAAGATAATTTAAGTCATGTGTAAGGTCATATGAGAAGTCAAGCCCATTTTTATCAAGGAATTCATATCTGTCAGCTTCTCTGGTTAGCGGAAGGTTGGTTTCGAGACCTATCCCATGTTCCTTCCCAACTTTTATCTAGGTCATCTTGATACATGCAAGTATTCCACTGAATTTTATGTAGTTACTGTCAGGTAGCTTTAGGACCTCTTTCTGCAGCTTGACAGTAAGAATATTTAGCTCTATGCTTTATGTATTTGTCTGCCAACATTCTAATATTTTGCTGCTGTCATGAAAAATCAAGGATTCTGTGTCCCGGAGCAGAACCACACAGAGAAGATAGCTATAGTGATACAGCACATCTGGTTAGAGAGAAACGTTTGTTCTCGATCCTTCTCAAAAAAATTTATTTAGTAGGTACATAACAGCAACTCCAGAGTGTGTTAGTTTGCTTGGTTCACTGCCTATAGATAAACATCTTCAGAATAAATACTACTTCAGCTATTTCCGGGTAAATTGACCTATGTGACTGGCACTATTTTTGTTAAGTCTACCTAATAAAACGTAATTTTCACAGTTAAAGTATAAATCCATTACAATATAATGTTTGCATTCATGGGTTTGGGGGCTTTTTTGGTTGAGGGGGAGGTCTCTTGTTAGTTAGCAGTGGTTGCTAAGATGTTAACTTCAGGGTTATAAAAACATTTTAGCAAATGTGGATGGTGTTAATAACTCTGTAACCACTTCCTCGCTGTTATTTTTAGGGACAATGTGGGGTCAAGTGGTTTACACATATATTACTTGTAAGCCAAGCAGGAGTAAAAAATTAAAGGTACAGCTTCTTGCAGAAGTATTAATTTAGCTGAATTTGATACATTGTGTTAGAGTCTGTTTACCTTTTTTTTTCCCCTGCGACAAATTCAGATTAATTCTGTCGGATCCAGCTAAAGTGTTCTGAAGCTGCAGCATCTGAGTAAGAAGAGGATTCGCCCACTCTGCAAGAGATGCACTTGTAGCTGCCTTCCAACCAATCACAGGTGGAATTTACCTTGCACCTTTCACATTTCTTGTTAAAATTACCCAGCAGAACCTCAGGAAACATGAACCAAGTAGCCAAACTCTGTGGTGTGGGCTGGGAAGTGAGTGAGAGATGAGCTGAGAAGGAAGCATGGGGGTGGACAGCCAGGCAGAGGCAAACGCTGTGGCTGCTCTCCATCATTCCTGCACCCTCAGGCCAGCGTGACCATGTGTGCTGTGGCTACCCGTCCCTTGCCTGTGCTGTCCATGGCTCGACATGCTTTGTGCAGAGACTTTAATCCTCCAAGTCAACCTCAAATCATTTTGTGGGGAACGAAAGGTGAGACGAAAAGACAGGAAGAAAATGCTGGCTTCCACAGAGTTATTGTCCAGCAGCCTTTGCCAAGGGAATCTGGGGGATATTTCCTTCTATAGAAATGTTATATTCCTACTGCAAAGTAAATTTGGACAAATACTGATTTTCTTAGGATTTCCCTAAAATCTCATTCCAGAATATACATAAATTTTATCTGTCCTGCCTTTCGTATTCTGACAGTGATCTGCCTGAGGAGGTTTCTTGCAATGTACATAAAATGAAGAAAGAAAAAGAAAATTGAGAAGAAACAATGGCAAAGGAAAAACTATGTAGGAACTATGAAACTCTGAGTTTGTAAATTACATTTTTGAAGGCAAGTTTTCCTTTAGGTGAAAATAATCCCCCTAGAGGGAAAGTTTTTTCCAAACATTTATTTGATAAAAGAAATATTGGGTGTAGATTAAACAGAGTCCTTGAGATAGAGCTGTTTCACCTCTGCCATGCTCAGAGGACACGCAGCATGAGCCCCAACTTGCCTGCAAAGAACAGGAGGAAAAAATGTCTCTTGCGGCCAGAAGAACAAAATTAACCTGCGTGTGAAACTGGCTGGAGAAGAAACATATATACTGGATAATGTTTGTAACACAACACTACTTCTATGCTAGCCATTCATTTTCCTCTCCTTAATGAGGGCAAACATGGGGAATGAACAAGCATTTCACAATTAGAGGTGAGAGTAGGATGACAGCGTACAAGGGAAAAGCCTGTGGTGCTGCTGCTGGTAATGAGTCTCCAAGACCTTGAGTCTGTTGAGCACTTTCACTAGAGCTTTACTTTCTGAGGAAACTGCTAAATGCCATCTCTCGTGATTATAACTGTGGAAATAGATTTCTTTTCATGCTTGTTTTCATACTAAATCTTTGAAACTAAGGAGTGATGAAGTACAAGACTACAAATTTCGTGAAGGAAGGTGGAAATATATCAGGGCCTCTTGCTATTCACTCTTCTTGTACAGTTCAATGTATTTTTGTGTAGCTGACAATAAGATAACCATATGAAAATCTGGAAAAGTGATACGACTGCAGGGATAATCCAGACAAAATCTGAGCAAGGACTGAGAAGCCCAACATGATCTAATGCTCTTCAAGGTGTTGCAGTCCTTCATTTAGCATTGACATTTATTACCTCAGCACGTATTGGCAATAGCAGCTTTTCTTTCTGCCCAGATGCATTGTGGTGCATGATATTTTCCTTGTGACACAACTTGCTACAAACAAAGGAGATGGAAGACTAAAGTAGCAACCATAGTCATATCAAGGAATTGCTCCCCCAGACTATAGGCTGATAGTTACTGTGCTGTTGCACTTTCTATAAAATGTAACAGGATGCTTTAAATCTCAGAGCACAATTTCTGTAAATATGGTTGTTAGAAAAAAGAACACAAAAAAGCTATGATAACATGATAAACTGTCAAAATGGGGGAGAGTTGATTTAGATACCAAGTTTATTCATTTCAGCACAGATGTAATCTACTCTCATCAGCACTGAGGCATTTATTCCCCTTTAGGATTTCTAGAAGACATGGTGCTTAGAAGAGTAGTAAACCAGCCTGCTGTTTGGAAATGGTACTCGGATAAATCCACATTGCCACTTATGTGCTTTTAAAAAAGGTAACAGTGCCATAATAAAAAGGTTAAAATGTCAGGGAATATATCAAAATGCTTCTTTAAAATTGAACATGTAGTTGCTCATTGGCTGCACAGAATCAGGCGTATTTCTCGGCTGACATTTTGTTTAAGCCCTTTTCCAGTCTGTGAGATCAGGTAGTATGCATATGAAAAATATTTATTGCATACTGTGCTACACTATATACAGACAACCCAATCTCTATGTGTCCATTTCAATAAAATAAGAATATTCCTGAAGTTCCTTTATTTACTGGTCAAGGAAAACTACTAAGGACAAAAGAAAAATAAACCATTCCCAGACAAAGCAGTAGCCTGAAATCTCTGATGTGCAGTGTTAAAGCAACACTAGCTTGTAAAGAAAGACAACTTTTCCTTTTTTTTTTTTTTTTAATTAAGATGGTGTACCTAGGAAGAAAAAACCCAACAATGCTCTTCTCCTGCACCTAGTGGCTGGGCTAAAATGCATATTTTAATTCTATTTGTAGATGTTCAGAAGTATTGGCAAGGATTCAAAATACCCACAATTGAGCAGAAACGATTGATGCAGGCCCAATTTTGGCCCATAAAAAATGATGGCATAACGGATATAGGAAATATCTGTAATTCCTTTCAAAAACTTGAAATAGCAAGAAAACAGGCCTTGGTTTCCCTGCATCACTGTGCAATAGAGTTTATCCTAATGTTCACCCTGAGCATATTTATTGCTTCACATTTAAGCATACAGCATTTACTATTTTAAGACGAAATGCAACAATTACATGTGCCACTTCAATGGTCCTTGTTTTCTCCTCCTTGGATTTTCAAACAAAATCCAAAAGGAAGCTCAGAGAGGTAGAAGCTGAGAGAGAAAGCAACCGATGTGTTCCCATGAAGGAGGAAGAGAGCAGCTTGTTCAGCTCCAGTGCGAGCTATAATGCAGTGCAGGGTGTCCCTCCTTTCCATACGCTTTCCCAGCCAGTGGTTGCCATAAACAACTCCACAATATTGTCATGTTGCAAGCACACTAATCATGGCTCACATTCGGGTGGTAGCATAAACAGCATAAATGTCTCTTATGGCCACAGTAAATTTCAGCACAGGAGCCAAGACAAGGAAGAATAGGAACTGAAGAAAATAAGGCTGTTAAACAGAGATCATTCTACGTAATAGACAAAGTTCCAGCTCCAAGAAGATGCTTTTCCCTTTGCAACAACCTAATCAAACCTTCACTGCCTCTTGTTGAGGTGTGTTTCTACAGCACCATTATTTCTTCTTCTCTAAATCAGTGGTTTAATTTATTTATCTGGCTTTTGGATATGACTGTCATTTATTAGAATAGTGAACAGATATGGGAGCTGGCAGAACAACCAAAAAGAGGTGAGGTGAGAGGAGATGTGTAAAAAATAAAAAATTTCATGGAAAATGTCCATGGAATAATAAATAATTAAAACAATCTCTGTTGTATTATTTTTGCATATACTAAATAGTTTCACAAAGAATTGTAATGTATAATATACATAAAAAACACATAGAAATAAGGTGACTTTTTAGTGGGAATAAATGTTTTCTTAGAGCAAAGTCTAGGATTTATTTCTTTAGAAATAGACAACTGAAAATAAAAACCCACAGCCAACCATCTTGAAGTATACACCTGTTAAAGGTGTTAAGCAGGTCATTTCAGTTGATTATTTTCAGTTTAACTGTGTAAAGTTTAGTGCTTTTTTTAAAATTTGAGATGCCATTACATATTATGAACATAAATCCCCCAAAAATATAAATACATGCAGTTGTGTAGTCAAGGAGAAATGCACGTCAACAGAGTGAGCCTTCCTCTAATTTGTGAAAGTAGAAATTACCTACTTCCGCCTGAGCTGCCACAAACCACCAGATTTCAAGAATAGATGATAGCTCATTTTACCACTACCACGCTGACCATAATTTGAAGAGGTAGCCATATGTGCATATCTTTTTGCCTCTTTATTATAAAAAACTAGGGAAACAATTTTTCTCTGTCATTTCCATACTTTCCTGTTCCCATACAAATAAGCAAGGTAAGTTTGCTATGAAGTGCTCCTTTTACTCGTTCTGCAGCTGAACAGCCACTGATGTGGTAACCTGACCATGCCTAAGCAAAACCACATAGGTGACTACACACCTGTGTTCAGCTTGTTCAACCTTTTCTTTAGAAAGGAGATCACAACACAGGGAGGCAAATTTTACCATCCTTTGACATGACAAGTAGTGCCTGGTCTTGCTCATCCTCCCCTGGATGCACAGTGGGGAGCTGGGGAAAAAGTGGTGCCTAACAGTAACCATACAGAGAAGCAATGGCTTAGGAGAAGCAGCAGCAGGGCACAGCTCTGTGCTGAAACTTTCCAAGCAATGGCAAGAAAGAAGGGAGAAGAGAGCCGTGGAACAAATGGTGCCTAACAGTCAACGCTTCCTCTCCTGTAGCACTCTTTTTCAGCCACTTTAGCTCTTCCATCTGGAGCAATGTTTGCAAGCTAGATGCCGCAGTCTCCCTACTCTCCGCTGAAGGGGGGTAGGCCTACAGAGCCAGTCCTCTCAGCACACTTCCACCTAAATCCAGACTCCTCATTTACCCAATCCTATCAAGACTTCCCATACCACAGGCATGCGTTTGGTCCCCGATGGATGGGTCTGCAACCCAGTGCTGGATGGGCAGGTGCAAATTGATACAGAGTTTTAGTAATGTGTTAATAAAAAACACAATTAAGATCAAAATACCTTCCACAAAGTTAACATGAAAAGTGGTGTGTTGATTTAAATTACACTAGGGAATAAATGGCAAATGCCTGCTTTATCTCTCTAAGTGGGGCTTTCATGAATAATCCAGCACGCTTGCAAATGATAATGAAAGCATCTGTGCCTTATATATCAGAACTACTTGTCTCTTAGCCTTTGCAGGATAAAAGCTTTGCCTATTGTTGCACACCAGGCCACAATGAACGGCAGCCTAGCAAGGCTTGATTTTTATGTCGACAGTCTACTGCAGTGAGAGGTGAGTTCTCGTTATTTGCCTCCCCACAAGCATGCAAAAAATGGTACTGCACACCTATGTCGCAGTAAAAAATAAATTTTATATTTCTCAGCTAATGGTTAGCTTTTAACAAAACATATCTAAAAGTTGAAATCAGCCAAAAATCTGTAAAAAGCAATTCCGCCAGTTACCACTGTCCTGGTGGAGTCATTAAAGGAGAGGCCTGGCTTTAAATTCAAAATTCAGCTGATACATGTAGTATCCCATTAATTTTAAGGTTTGCATCAGGTAGGGTGAGGTCAAGTACAGAGCTGGTGGAAAATAATCAAATTTTTAAAGGAAAAAATATACTGATGGGAGTAACCCTGCTGAATTACAAAACGGAAAGCAGTGTGGAGATGGGAACAGACTATAGGTTAGTCAGTTTATTAGGGCTTCTAGAATTTGTAGCTTACCCAAGAGACATTTTAGTCACAGGCTAATGAACTGGAAAAGATGTTTGAAGAAAAAGGATATCCTAGTTGATACAGTTCACAAGGCATTAGTTAAGCTTCATGAGTCTGATGGACAACAAATTATTGTTGAAACAGCTCAAATCTAAAGAACATTTTTCTGTGTCATTTGTTTCAACTTGTTCTTCTTTGTCACCTAAAATAAAAAAAGTAGCTCTGCAGCATGCATTTATGGGCCACATCAGTGACAAGTTTACTCTCCTACCATCTTCCTCATACTTCTTTCCTGTCTGAAATCAAATGGGCAGGGACTACCTCTCTCGAACAATGGCAGATTTAAGCTGGAACAGCCTGCTGTTCTCTAATTTAAGACCATTTCACATTGCTCTGGCAGCATAGAAGAGCCTTACAAAGATGTAAAAGGGTAACTTACACTACTTTAGCTCCCCTATTATATTGCCAGTGATGTATGTTCGGAGTAACCAACAATCCAGACGGAAATGTTCACAGTTACAATTTTATTGCATGCACAGTATTGCTACAAATATATAACTTGGGATATTTGGTCCTGTTGCCAAGAACATAGGAAGATTTACTAATTACAGCACAGTCTCTATTGCATTCCCTGAGCTATAAGACAGGGAACCTGCAAACATAGCATGGCCCACAACTAGAAATTGCTTTGCCCTGTCATGGACCATCATAGAATCTTAGAATGGATTGGGTTGGAAGGAACGTTAATGATCATTTAGTTCCTGCTTTGGGCAGAGACACCTTCCACTAGACCTGTGTCAGAGACTGAAATATTATAGTAAATGACTTGAACATTTTCATGAAGGACTTTTGCTTATTATAACAAAACTGTATTACAAAAGCTGCAGAGAAGACCACCACACCCTGAATAGGCCTTCCGAGCGAGGGCCTACACCACTTGCTGGCGAAGATAAGATAATGTAACAGCTCGGGACTGGGAGAGAAGAACACATCCACAGAGCACAAGCTTAGCACCGTTAGGGTGGAGATCACGACCCCAGCTATCAGCTGCCAGGTTTGAACAGGCCCTAGCACCAAAGGGTCAGGAGGAGAGAAGAGGTGTGTGTTGGAAAAACATATGGCCAGAGGCGCAACGATGGCTCATCCTCCGATGTGCAGAGGAACCCAGCTGAGGGGCCCTTCACTCCGGGGAAAAGCTTATCCACAGCAGGAGGGATGTCATGACCCATCAAAGGCCCCCACCAAGGGGTCCCCAGACCCTGCACCAGAGTACCAAAGATGATGCAACAGACTCTCAGTGTTGCAAGGGACAGTGTCAAACTGGCCCCCTGCAAGGGAGTTCCCACCTGCCCAAAACACGCATTAATACACTGGATTCTATACTTTTTGGCACGACATGGTTTGGCAGCGGTGACGGCGGACCCTCACCACCCAGAAGACCAGATGGAGGGGTGCAATGAGGCGTTGCTGGGACCCCTGGAAGGGTGATATGCTTTCACCTAACCTCTGTCACCCTCTCCCTGTCCCCCCACATCCCCCCCACACACGTCTTCCTCTATTTCTTTCTTTCTTTTCTCTTTCTTTCTCTTTGCCTCTTTTACTATTAAATAAAATATATCAATTTTTTGGCACCAACATCTAACTTTCTTTGGTTTTAATCATGTTTTTTGGGTATATTTTGAACCTTCGAAGTTCTTTCCAGTTTATACACAGAGACTTAGTCTTCTTTGCTCTTCTGGGTTTAAACTGGATCGTAACAACCAGGTTGCTCAAAACTCCATCCAACCCGGCCTTGAACATTTCCAGAGATGGGGCATCCACAGCTTCTCTGGGCAACCTGTCCCAGTGACTCACTACCTTCCGAGTAAAAAATTTCTCCCCAGTCTAAATCTCTCCCCCTTTGTTTTAAAATTGGACCCCTTGTCCTGTCACTACCTGCCCATGTAAAAAGTAATTCTCCCACTTTTTTCTAAGTTAAGTACCAAATAACATTACAGAAGAACATAAGTAAACCACATTGGAGTGTAAAAAAGATCCAGATAACCTAGTTTTCTGTTTCCACCAATGGTCAAATGCAGATGCCTGAGGAGCATGGTCCTCCTCTGAGTCTCTCCTATTGTTCCACCTTTGCCAGCTCAGGGAATTCCTGAAACAGAGTTGGTTTCCGGGCACCGAGCATTCCTTCACAGATTTTCCTTACATAAGTTCATGCAATCTTCATGCAAATGCTGGTAAGCCATCAGCATATACAAGGGAGTTCCTCAGGTCTGTTACTATATCCTTTATTTCGAATTTAGATTCTGTTAGCTCTGTCTCATGTCTTTTTGTTCTTGTAGTGGATGAAGCTGTAAACGATCAATCATTATGCACTCTGTCATGTCATTCACTGGTCTACATCCCTCAGGCATTTCTTTTGTCACTCAGTCTAAAGGATTCCTGTCTGTTTAATCCTGCCTTCATGTGAAGTTGTCCAATAACTTTGACAACCCTGTTGCCATTTTCTGAACCTTTCTAGTTCTTCTAGATCCTTTAAAATGCAAGGACCAGAACAGCATGCAGTATTCAGAGGTGGTAAATTATTCTCTATTTTTTTCTCTGTTCTTTTCCTCACAATTTCTAATGCTTTGTACAGCTACTAGTGGATTCATTCAGTCTGAACGAAAAACAGCCACAGTTCAAGATTTAATTTCTAGACTAACTTTTTTTGACTGCAGTTGTGTACTGACCAGAAATTTTCATAAAACTGTCTATATTACAGACTTGGAATCTTATTCTCTAGTACCAGTGGTAAACAAAGAGTTTGTGTAAACTTAGGGGTATTGTTTCCTTTCACACCTGAGTTGTATTAAATTTCAGTTGCCATTGTGTTATTATTAAGATGATAGGATCTTCCACCACTATTTCTTTCTTACTCTCTCAGATCAGTTAGCGTTACTTGCAAAGTTTTTCAAATCACTGCTCATTACCTTTCCTATATTGTTTACGGATATACTGCATAGCAGGTATCCTAGCACTGATCCTGAAGTACTTTCCACTGTTTCTTTCCACTGCCAAATTACTCATTTACTCCCGTCACAGAATCACAGAATGGGTCAGGAAGGGATCACAGGCGGTCATCTGGTCCAACCTCCTTGCTCACAAGCAGGGTCATTTCAGAACACATGGCACAGGAATGTGTCCAGATAGTTCTGGAATATCTCCAGTGAGGGAGACTCCATACCCTCTCTGGGCAGCCCATTACAGTGCTTGGTCACCAAACAGCAAAGTCTGACACTGTGTGGGGTCGGTGGAAAAGATGCAGCATCTTTCCCGAGAAGTGTCCCTCAGTGGAGTCACCCGGTTGGTGCGGCACAAGCACTCTCGCAGGCACCCTAACACACCTGTGCAGGTGGAGGCATGCTGACACACACTCATACACACAAGGATTGCTCTCTAGCATCGCCGGAGACAAAAAGGCAGGAGGGGTCCTTCGTAGAGAGTTCCAAGGGATTTATTGTAATCCACACACAGAGGGCTCCAGGGACAAAGAACAAAGGACACAGCTGCGTTCAAGCTTTATATACGGGATAGCTTAAGGGTCAGGCAGAACACCAGGGACTAATCATCTGAGGGCAGGAGGGTGGAGAGAAGGTAGAGTGACATAACTGTAACCAATGGGAAGAGGCAAGGGGATGAGCAGGGAAATCTGAAACCAATGGGGCATTGAGGACAGGAGAACTCATTAGAAGAGAGACTTATGAGGGGTAAAAGGGATGTGAGGCCAACGTGCCAACCAGCTGAGAAAGATTAACATAATACAGCAAAGCCTTATGGGGAGACCGTCTTCTTTGCCGTCGTCTAAAGAGTGGCTTCAGACTTCTGAGCTGTTGCACCAGCTAGCTTCTGTTGTTTCAGGGCTTTTTGGGTCATGGGTTTCTCCTGTTGCAGGCTCAACTGATGCAACAAAAATTCTTTGTTATGTACAGGTGGAAGTTTTTATAAATCAGTTTTTGCCCATTGCTCCTCATCCTAATGCTGGGCACCGTGGGTAAGAGCCTGGTGTGTTCCGTTGATGCCTGCCCTGCAGATTCTTGTGTCTTCTGATAATGATTATTTAATGTTTTTTTATCCATGTAAAGATCTTTCTTCTCATGCCAATGTTACAAGGTTTCATTGAGAGACTTAATACCTTAGCCCAAATCCTCTGGAAATCCAGGTGGACTACATTGACTCAATCACCTTAAACTGAATATTTTGACAACTCTTGTGAGACACAGTTTCTCCTTACAAGAAGGATTTTGCTCCTCACCAGGGTACTATATTTCTCCAACTTTTCTCTTATACCTCCTCACTGGTTGCTGGTTCCTCAAACCTAATCTGTCAGGCTTTAACTTTTCCCATTATGAATACAATGGAATGGCTATGTTTGAATTATTACTCTTGTATTACCTATTTCTTTTGTAAGTCTCCTCTGCTGTAATGGTAGGTTATTTAGAGACACCTGCAGGATTACGGCACTTTGAATATCCCATCATAACAGTTGTCTATTGATGACATTGAACTGAGTTCAGCACCATTGAAGGAAAGGTGATCTCAGCTGTCTGAGTTGGTATAACAAGGAGTAAATGAAGTCTTGCCTCATTATCACAGAGGCTGAGTGCTCTTCTCATGTTTTCCCCAGGTTATAATTTTTATTGCTTTGTACAGGTACTAGTGGATTCATTCAATCAGAATGGGAAACAGCCTCAGTTTAAGAAGTACTGAACTTACTCACTCCTGGTGTTATATCTTCTGTAGTCTTGATACATGGCCTCATTCACTTGAATCTGGTCCTGCCACATCTGTGCCTGTTCCGCTCCTTTCTGCTCCACTGCTTAAACCAGCGCACGCTGCAAGCCTGACTCTCTGTTCTGACGTCTACAGTCTCCTAATTCCAGGGTGCCTGTGCTTGTAGTACAACCTGTGCCTGCTCAGAGCCAACGTTTGTAAATTCCCAGACCAAATGGGCTGGAAATGACTACTCTCATTTTTTACTAGGTTTATTTACTTCCTTTTTAATTTCTCAGTGACAGATATTTCCATAATTAAGAAAACAGCTTTCTCTCAGAAATAGGTAAATGGTATTCCTTTGACTTCGATGACACAGTCTAAGGACTTACATGGAATCTGCTCATGCCCTTCAAAGGAATGAGTAATAATGTGCAGACATGGAAAGCTATGGCTTTATGCTCAGCCTCAAAGCAAGACATTCCCACTGTTTTCTTGCTATCTCCTCATTAATCAATAGTAGGCTTTGTGAAAGTTCAGGAATGCATTTGGAAAAAGAAAGTAAGATCAAATGCCCTTTATCTTTCCTGTCGTTCTCCTTGGAGGCTAGAAAACCCTTTCCTAGAGGGTTCCAAGGCCAGTTGTGGAACCAGACACTTGAACAAGGATCCCCAGGGTGATGGGAAGCCTCCACCACTACTTTTAAATGAAAACGCCACCTCAGACGTTTGCTTTTTAGGTTAGTGATGTAAACCCTTTCCCTCCATCTTACACTTTGGAAAAAAAAAAAGCAAAGAAACAGCCTAGAGATTTCCCTTCTATAAGAGTTTCTTTTTTTTTCACTCTGCCGTGGGAAGCAGTGATTTGGCCCAAGGACAAGAGGAGGGAAGGACTTCAAGATCTTGTCAGTGGCCCAGCTCAGTTCCCACTGAAAGAACTGAGTCTGCTGAGTCTACTGAAATCAGCCAGCTGATGAGCACTTTTGAAAACACGTCTTTGTCTCAGACAGATAGTGGTGGAGCTGGGCATAAAATTTCTTCAATTTGCTTTGCCTAGAAGGCAGTCAGCAAGCCCTGTCTCTCAAATTGCATTGAGGGACAGGACTCTTCTTTTCTTGTTACCATACCCTGATTAGAATTTAGCATAAAGATTAGTGATAGCAGCATGGCTGGACATTTTTAGGCCACAAATATGCTCTTGCATAATCAGATTATTTTATCTTTTCATAAAGATTAATTTCTTTATTATAAGAAGATAAAGGGTTTGCTTGCTACAAGAAGTAATTGTTATAATTTGTTAATAGAAGTCTGACTTTTTTATTCAGAGTCAAGGTTTTTATGACTCCTGAGCCAGTGACGCCCAGTAATTATATCTGTAGGTTTTGGCTCCTGTTGATACAGTGCTGCTGTATTAGAAGGATTACTTTTATATTGTGGCCAGCCAAAGAAGATTTTTCTTTTATGAATACTGAACTTCTGAGAGGCTTTTTGAATTAATAATAGTGGAATTAATGCCTTGAAGGCATTTTTATTAAAATAGTGATCTCGGTGGACACTATGTAGCAAGGCTGGTTGAAAAGTAGTATGTACGTTGTAGAGGAAAACCATAGGATTTTTACATTTGTTTTAATTACAAGTCCAGAAAAAAATATCAAAAAGCTCCCAATTTTTCATGAAGCACCATATTGTAAAATACTTGGAGGTGATATGGCTCCAGTTTCTTTCTGAGGATGCAAAAGAGGCCCTTCTCTACAGAAGACAGAGCCAGCACCCGCCCCAGCAGTTTAGATGCTCTCAGCTTCTGCACGCAGAAAACGAAACACAGGCAGCAGATGTAAATGGAGGAGTCTGCAGCAGATTCACCTACCTTTGATTTGCTTTCTAGACATGTGGCTCAGAGTTTCTGTCCAACTTCAATTTCAGACGAAGGTCCCATAATTTTTAACTGCTAGTCTGTCAGAAACTTATTTCCCTAGAGTTTTTTCTGGTTTTGTTTTTCCTAGATCACTGGAAAGTTCTGCTCACCTTCTGAGGTGAATTCTGAGGAATTACAAAATTGTCCAGATTCCTTTAACTATTTTAGTCTTCCCACACAGGAGATGATCAGAGAATTTGTAAGAGGGATCTAAACCACAGGGGATCAGATGCCCTGAGATATTGTTATGGACACATAAGACACTTTCAATGTATAGAAAGTTTTAACAATGGAGCACACTATGCAATAAATATTCTATTCATTTTTCCTTTAAAGTTTTGCTACCATATGTAGTCCAAGTGCTTAATAATGGTTTTAATCAAGTGCGAAACTGCTTCTCTAGGTCAATATTCTTGATAATGGTGAACCCACAGATATTTCTCCTTTTATAAATATTAGTGTTGTTCAATTCTTTTTTGAGATTTTTTGATCCTATTTGTTACAGAGAGTGTGCATTCTCAGGCAAAAGAGATTTCCCTAAGGGCAGGATAACAGTCAAATGAAATGTAAATGCAGAGACGGCAATAAGATATCATACAGCACAATACTATAAATATTTTAAGTCCCTCTACATTCTGTGTTGTGATGCACATGAAACTGACCCAAATTTACACTGTTCTAGTGCAGAATTAAGTGATGCAAGTGCTTTACAAACACCATAAATTTCCAATATGTGCATACTACCCAGAGAGGGAACATTATTTCAGGATATATCCAAACCAAATGACAGCTGTGTACGTATCCTCTGCATCCTCCAAGAAATAAGGAAACTTTTGCCACTTACGAGTTTTGATCTCTAATTGTGGATCCAATTGTGGATCCTTGGCCATAGCTTTTACCCCAACTTAAGAGCTAGTATTAGTACTTTTGTTTAACAATAATAGGGAAATAAGGTTATTATTGCAACCAGAGCTAGCCAAGGAGCCCTTAAAATCTAATTTTAAAAAATATAATCAGGACACCCAAGTAAGAAAATAGCCTCTAAAAGTCCATTTTCTTGGTTGGTTACACATTTAAAAAAACAGACAATGCCTCAGATCTGCTGGACCTAGAGCCTATGTGTTCCTTCATGCCTAGCAAGGATAATATGCGAAACACACTTTCTACAGTTATTGAGGAGAGAACAGGGTATGCTAACTTCTGCTCCTCCATCTCACAGCTGTTCTTCTCACCTGTGCTTATACTCAGAAAAACCCCCCCGAATATTCTGTTGTAAGAAACAACTCTATGTACCATAAATTGCACAACAAATGTTCAAATATCCATGACATTGACATGTATTATTTAGTGCTTTTTTTTTCCTGATTAAATTTTCATCTCTAAGACCTTGATTTCATTTTGTTGGATTCATGTTTTTCAGAACCTTCAGTTGTTTTACACAAAGCTATAGATAAGTTGTCCTTTTAAAAATCCAGACCATATATAAGCAGAAACAGTCCCCTTTTCATGCTAAGGGCTTTTTTACAACTACTTAACCTCTTGTCCTGATTGACATAAAAGGTTTGTATGCCACCATCTAATTTCATGGCAATTTGTTTTTTCTTCTGTATATGAATGAAGTAGCAAAACTACTATGGCTTTTATAAAGTCAATAACACATTGCAAAAAGCCCTGTGCTACAGAAGGGCTCAAGTTCCCTAATGGGAAACCCAGCGGCCTTCAATCTTGTGCCTTAATGTACCTGGTGTTTGAACTTCTGTCTCCAGACAAGGATCACGGAGGTGGCTTAAGCCAACACTCCTTACCTTGCAGTTGACTCGTGATGAGCACGTAGGGGCAGCAGCTGCCACGGCCAAAGCACAGCAAACCAATCACTCACTCCCAGTCATCTGTCCCCAGCCCAACTAGCTCAGCCTGTGGAGGAAGGTTGCCAGGGAGGTGATGTTTTGCACAGGATTTTCCACCCACTCCTTTCAACACAATCTCCCACTTCCCTTGTACTCCTCACACCTCATTATGGCCAGAAATAGTAAATCTCAATCTGTTCATTGTACAAGTAGACTGTCTTGGTTTGAAAGACAGGCGTCTGTTTAAGTGAGGCAGAAACCCCCTTTGAAATGGGAAATGGAACCCCCTTCCCTCCGGATTATCATAACTTTGAAATTAAGGGGCTTTCAGGCAAGGATATGAGAAATAGGAATAACAGTTCTTTACTAATTTTTATATATATAAAACAAAACAAAACAATAAACAACAATGACTTTGGCAGTTATAACAGCACAGTCACCCAGTGCAGCCTTCTCGGCTGCCAGGCACCTTCCCCTCCTGGAGCAGTGCTGGTCACAGCCGGCAGCAGCGCTGGTGGCTCCCAGTGAGCAGGGTGGGTGCAACAGCTCCGGTGAAAAACAGTGGTCCTGTGGAAAAGGGTCTGGTCTTCTCCTGAAGGTCCAGTGGTGTAGCTTCTCGTCCTCTGGAAGTCCAGCGGAGAAAGCTCCCTTGTGCCTGAAAAACCTCTGATTATATCCAGGTGGGAAATGTTCAGTGCCCCCTCCCAGGCAGAGCATCTCACAATGGGGTGGTGAGGCACTGATGGGCCCATTAACAGGAGATAGCCCAGAGCCCGTTATCTATGAGTCCTTTGGCAAGGCACAAATGCTCCCATTGACAGAACAGAGTACAGAGGGAGGAGGCAAAGAAACACTGCCCCACCTGGTTTCACAGCTCATGAAGATGGTAATAGAATATGCTGCAACCCAGGACATAGACCTTAAGCCAGTTTGTTCCTCCTCCTCCCAGAAACCTGCATGCACCAAATGCACTAAGGAGGGAAGATGGTGACCTGTGGCACCAACACCCCTTCCCTCTCCATCCCTATCTTTCTCTTGGCTTTTGTACATGGCAGCATTGTCTACCACTTTGCTACACTCCACTGTCCTCATCACATCAACAGAATGTAAATTACTATGGAGAGGAATTTAGGTGGCAGAAAGGACTTCCACCAGCCTGCTGAAAGGAACAGAGAGAGGAGAAATTTTGCTTGCTCTGTGTTATGCCTTCACGCCAAACCTGGAGGCAGTCAGAAGCCAAGGAAAAGCAAGCCCAGGGTCTTTGTCCAGCAGCTGCATCTGTCTTTAACTTCCCATCTTCTTCTCTATGCTTCTGTTTATGAAATTGTAATGATAGTAGTAAAACAAATGCAAATAAATAATGGATGGATGAATACATCTTGGGATAAATAAATTATGGGCATCATGCTGACTTTCAAGAGTAAGGGTTATTGCAGTTCATGCTTGAGAGGGGCTGTCATGGGGGGTTTCTCCTGGATCTGCCAGCACTTGCACTGTGGTGCTGCAGGGACAGGGACAGGGACAGGGGCAGAGACAGGGGTTTGCTGCTGGGGGCAGGGTGGTGTCAGAGGCAGTCTCCTCCAGCTAGAGCCCTTGTGGGAGCTGGCACTACAAACTGGAAGAAACTACACATTTCAAAGGAAAAAAACCCACAGTAGTCCAGATTAGTCCAAAGTACCCCTACACTTGCTGCTGGCATACAGAGAGAGTTGAGCAAGGCATCTGGAATCAGTAACTTCCCAGCCTCCCCAGTAACACTTCTCCCAACTGCATGCCCAGACTCACAAATGGATTGCTTCACTTTCCTTTTTTCCATATGGGGTTTTCCACCTCTTTCCTTGTAACCAAAGAAGAAAAATTAAGATTCTCTGCTAGTATAAAGTGTCCATGGACTTCAGTTTTTTCCAGCAGAGGAACAGATATTGACCTAGAAATACCAAGTAATAGGATCAGATTTATTCCCCATTCAGAGATGGCAGAAACAGTTGGAGGGTTTCTGATAAGGGAGTTGAATGAAATCCAAGCCTCAGAATGCTCTGGACCATCATTTTTGTGCTTCAAAATAGGAATGAGTGTGAACCAGCTCCTGATTTCTCTTTGTTGGGATCTGGCACCATCTAAATCTAAATCCCTTGATGTATTCAGGGGTTTGGGAAATGAAATATAAGCACCTGAGCCAAAGGGAAGAACTATTGTAACTGTTATACTTTAGCTATGTCCTTAGGTAGGTGCACCTGAGCAACAGGGATTTCTCAATGTGCATAATTTCTTGCAGTCTTGACAAAGCTGAGGTTTGTATCAGAACATCCTGCCACATGTACCAGCATTTGGATGTACTCTGAGCAGACACACCATAGTGCATGAAGTACAGACATTGATCTTTCTCGCTTCCTTGTACCCTCTCCTGTACCCAATCCACAGACTGAAACTTATCCTTTTTTTATGTACGGTTTATGAGGAACTGGCCCTCAAGTTCCAGCTCTGTATAGGTACTTCTCTGTTTATTTCCATTCCATTTCTTCGATACTAGTTTCATATTCTGGTCAAATTTAATCTAATAGGAATAAAGAATCCTCAAAATTATTTGGTTTCTACAAGTTCTGGTAATATAGACTGTCGAAAAAAGCCCTACTCAGAGCCTGAACTGAGTGAAACAGTGCTCACACATTATGAGACATTGCAGAGTCTATGTGGATGATGGGGGACAGTCACACGGAGACACTTTTGAATAACATGACAATTTGGAAAACATTCAATTAAATTTATGACTTCTAAACTCTATGCTGAAATCAACCATTTTTGATTAACAACCAGCATTAGTTTCTGTGCTTATAGAAGGTGTTGTCTCACCTTGGGTCCTACTTCATCTCTTCCCTCCATGTCCTCAATACTAAATGACAAAGCATTAAGCAAGAATTAATGGAATAGACACTGACCAGAGCTACCATGGTCTCAATACCTTGTCCATGTCCCTATGATGTCCATGTGTGCCCGCAAGTTTTAGTTTAAAGCCATTTCTACAATGTCATCACATTCAAAACAGAAAAGGGAATATTAATTTTTTTCACTCCTTAACAGAAGTCACTCTGTTTTCTGTGATATCTTATGAACTTTGATATTCAACTCAAAGAGATTTACCTCTTACCTGCTTGTAAACTCTCCAGTGTAATTTTCAAGGAAGTAATTTTCTCTTGAGAAAGATGATGGACTTTAAACTGCCCAATGCATTCCAAAAACATTTGTTTAGTTTCTTCTGGCAGCTTCATTGACAAAAAGATGCCAAATTTCAAGAGAGCAAAAATTGTTTTGAATTTGCTGTTACTTTTGGTGAAAATTATGGTTTCATCATCACATTGCTATTTTAGATTTAAGTCTTTGAAGTTCATGTCTTTTGTGTCGTAGAAGCTCTCACTAAATTATCTTTTAAAAGCTCTGTCTTTAAGGTTTAAAATTCTCTCAATGCAGATTCACAGTGGATATGACTTCCCTGAGTCTTGTGTGTGTTAATGAGAAAATACCAGCATTTTTAATACTTTTGAAAATAATAATAATAATAGTGGTAATAATAATAGTAATAATAATAATACTAATAAAGGAATCTTTACCAGATGCTCTGTAGTAACTTCAATAGTTTAAAAATATCCAGATAGGTTAGCTTTTGCTGCAGAAACATCTGATAGCCAAACTAACTCCAAATTAATCTCCAATACAGTTCTGATTATTTCCATTGGATGGCATAAGGGACAACAGAGCACACCACTTTCTGCGGTTTCTAGGTTCTCAAATCCAGAAACACTGCATAAGGGTAGACACATAAAAATATATGGTCTTGAGCAATAGAATTTTGTTTCAAAATTATTTGTGTTACTGAATATGTAACTTAGTGGTCTGAGACACATACTACTTGAATTTCTTTGTAAGAAAGTGATACAATCTCATCTCTGTGAAAAAAACGTAATACAAAATGTATTTCTAGGTAGGGTTGCTCTTATCTGTGTGACCTGAAATATCTGAAATGTTAGATTTTAAATACAAGGAGAATTTTCCCGGGCAGACCAGATGATTCAAAGACTGGTTAGAGAAACAGCAAGTTTTAACATAGTAATGGCTGATTGAACCTCCTTCATCACCCAAAAAAAAAAAAAAAAAATTGAAGTCAATCCTGAATATTTCAAATTTTTCTGGTTTTACTTGTAGGGTTTAGACAGAAGGTAAGTATGAAATAAAAATGTAACAAGAACATCCCAAGTCTGATGTACTGTTACACCAGTAAAGATTTTAGGAAAAAAACCTTCTGCTTATTTCTTTATATGAGTCATATATTGCTGCTTATCTATTCTTTGGTGTCAAAGACTACTGGGCCTAGAAGCATTTCATCTGTTTCACTTGAACTGGAATATCCCGTTTCCTTGTACTGTACATCGTTCAGTTTATGCCTCTTTTCAGAGCAACCTCAAATTTAAGGCTAAAACATGAGGTTTTAGCCATGTTTGCTGCAGTTTCTGGAGTACAGAAACACTGAAGAGAAGCCCAGCAGCCTGTTTTCTTCAAACAAAAGCTGATTTATGCTGATAGCTCACACACGAGGATTGCTTAATGATGCATCAAAATCTTTTCAAAACAGATGCAAGATTGGCAGCCAAGTGTGTGAGTGATTTTGGGTTGGGGTACAGGCAGGTGACTAAAACTATTCATTGTCTGACAGTTACCTTCTGCCTCAATTATATATTGATTTCTGCCTGAGCTGCTTCTAGACAAAAGCAGCTGCAATGCATGCATTTGCACCCCACGTTGTGGAGGCTGGCCTCACTTCTTGTCAGATTTTCTAGAGACCACTCAGCCTGAGTATGCATTTTAGTTAAAGCAGCCATTAATGCAGATGGAGAATGAACTTAGAACGGTGTCTGGCACACTGGAGAGCAGACCCTGTGATAAATACATCTAGCACTTTAGACACTTTAGATTCCTCTGGGACAGCTGCAACATCTTTGAGTGATCACTGCATCGTCAAGCTGTGGATCGTAGGTTAATTGGAAAGTTTGCTAATGCAATAATTGTACTAAGGCTATGAAGAACAGTACTGCTTCTTTGCACCATTTTATTTCAGATGCTCCAACCCTTACTTTCACGAAGAAAACCCACTGATACCTAAAAGCTGAAAAAAGTATCATACTTGTTGGACTATTCTGACATCTACAAGGAATTGTTTCCAAAACCTGTTACAGATCTTAGGGGTCCTTTATTTTTTATTCAGATTAATTAAACAGATCAAAAGCCCATCAAATTAAGTGAAAATTAAACATGGGTTTCTTCTCTGCAAAGAAGGAAAAGACAATAGAATTGAGCTCAATGGTAATTCAAATCACAGGTAAAAACTAAGATGTTTTCCCTAGGGGATTTCTTTTTATATTAAATAGCCAAATGGTTTAACAAGTTCTGACATGTGTGTTAGTGCCAGATACCTGCACAGCTGGCATGCTTGCAAACAAGCAGGTGCTCTTCTTCCACTGGGTTCATTTCACAAGAAAAGAAAAAGAGCATACTTTCAGGTTCGAGCTTTCGAGGTGGAAAGGACCAACAAATAATGATGACCTCTTTGTAGAAGGGGTTCTATACTTCTCTGTGGTGAGTGGCTTTCCTCTCACTAGAGTTTAGTTGCGGTAAGAGAGCACAGGTTCCTCCACCCAGCTCAGCACAGCAGTGTTGAAATATGTTTTCTAGCATGTCAGGAGCCACGGGGTTTGTTCTGCCTGTTCTGACAATGATGATCAGCAACAAAATGTAAATGCAATGAAATTTGACCAGTATGCAAGAAAAAGAGAGTACAATTGTGTTTGATTCAGAAAGAAGTCTTTATTTAGACCCACCTCTACTGCAAAAGTGATTACTTGAGCATGAAACAGCTAATTTTCTGGGCTCCAAATATTACAGAGACTGGAAAGTGCACAGCATATTGAAAAATATTAAATTGCAAGACCATACAATTGTAATCCTCTTTCCATTTTAATGTAAAAAAAAAAAAAGTGGTTGAAGGCAAGGAGCAGACATCATCGTATCTACCAGACTCTTACTGTAGACTCTCAGGCTACAGTAGCTGTACATTTGAAGCTCTGAATTCTTAAATGTCTTCTGTGAAGGAAAAAAAATCGGAATGTCTGAAGGCCTCAGACCCCTTTCTTTGTAGGAAATATAGATTTATCTGAAGAAGATTGTCATGTCAAATGTGACTGATAACATGTCAAATAGGCATGGCACACTGGCCAAAAGCAGTGAAAATCAAAGCTCCCTCCCTGACAGTGGTGAGAAATAGGCTCCTCTCTGCTCTCATTCCTACACAGTAAACCAGGATTCTGTTTAGCAAGAAGTTTTGGAATTCTGTAGCAAATTTGTTTTATAATGTCATGAAATGTCCCTTTCGTAGTAATGCCTCCTTCTTCCAGTCATTATTCTACAACCGGGAAGTGTTTCCATCAAGGATAACTCAAAGGCCTCTGGCCAAAGAAAATGCAAGGGAAGGAGGAGAAACTGAGTACAGAGGCTTCTTTTCCACAGCTGTGTCCACGAAAATGACATCAGTGTATGTACCTAGGCAGCCTATATATCCCGGCCTTGATTTTTACTTCCGTTGTTTTGGTGCATACAAGGGATGATCAGTAGAAAACCTTAGGTGGGAGGTTGGTGCAGAGCTTTATTTCTAACAGTGTTTGCAAAACCAGGCAGTTCCTCACAAGTGTGTGGGGAGAGCAGGGAGTCCAAACCTGCCCCAGGCAGCAGAGGGGCCCTGGGAAGGTCCTCCTTAACTGCGTAAAATGTATGGGGAAAACTCAGTCCTTCCCTCTGACTTCTGAAGTTGCGCATATGGAAAAGAACCAGGTTTTAATTGTAATCTATCACAGCTGTCAAAACATCTGGCCATTCAAGTCTGGGATCTCTGCTGTAAATCACAGCAGGAATTTTATGTATCTCTTTCTTATTTAAGTGTCTAAAAATACAACGCAGGCTCTAGCTGGCTCCATCCCCTTTGGGCTCCTGCAAAAAACAGACGCTGAAAAATGGACCAACTTCTCTGGAGAAGGGTCTCACCACAGGCAGCTGCAGTAGGCATAAAGGTACTGTTGCTTACCTACAGCACAGCACCTGTACCTGAGGCTGGGAAAACAGGATGAGGCTGTGCTGCACACCAGGAAAACCTCGCTGGCATCAAATATGAGCAGAACTTTTTCTGTTTTGTACCTGAAAAAGTTAGTCAGTCCTGCATCCTGTGGGCAGAAAGGACAGCCAATCAGAAAAAAACCTGCTGCCTAGTCTTCTAGATTCGCTTTTGCTATGTCATTGGTTTCGGTAATTATGTAAAAACATAAATATTGTAGTAATTATGATAGTTCTTGCTTTACAATAACTATATTTTATTATCATTGTATTGGTTTTCTTTGTTTTCATTGTAGAAAGAGTGTAACTGTAAATGTCCTTGGTTGTTCATTTTTATGTTCTGGGCTTTTTAAAAAGTCATAAAGCCATTCAAGTAGGATTTCTATTTATAGCTTTAGCTGTCTCCCATCTAAGGTAGTAAATTAATTAAGATTTCAAGTGGGAAAATATATTCTATATATATGTGTATGTTCAAATATAAGTAATTTCAGCAACCATATGACTCTATTCTTATTTTTCACTACTCTACTGGTAAAAATAATGCTGAAAATTTATCACAAGAACCATATGAAAGCAATAAAATAAAGTAAAATGATCGTAAAACCAAGCACATATTTTATAGAAAATGGGAGTACAAAACCACTTTGTGTGAGGCTTCTTTACCACCAAGCAATTTATCATTTAGGAAAAGACAACATTCTGCTGTGTTTAAGCATCTACTGTGTTCAACTTCTTGCGACCCATATGGGAATGGGAATAGACTTTATTATTTTCAATTCAAAAAGCTTTACTCATCACTGGTCACACCAGCAAAATCTTTTAGTGCCAGTGGTAGAGTAATTTGTTGGTTCTGGTAAGTTTGCAAGTGTTCTCTCTCTCATTTTACATTCTGCAATTTCAGGCTTTTTGTATACACCTTCCTTTAGCTGAAAAAAAAATCTCAATTTCTTAATACTCTAGGACTACTTTATTGGCCAAATTTTTGAGATGTGCTCAAACTTAGTGCATAAACCCCACAATCTAAGAAAGTAAAAAACAACTTTATTGCTACAGTGCTTTGGAGAGACTTTCAATTAATTTGACTGAGATCATATTTCAGATGTTTCCCCTTAAGAAGCAACTTGGAGTTCACACTCTTCACTATGTGTGACCTAGGCTCCTTTTATTCAGCTTTTATAGTCCTTGATATATAGCATTATTTGATTTACATTACAGGGAAGATCTATGAGCATCTTTGGACAGTAAATTCAAATTGGATCTGCCATGTTATTCCAGTTTATTTCCCCTGTTTTATTACAGGATACTAAACAACGCAATCATTATTACCTAGTACCCCTATGCCTCACCCTGTAACTCTCATCCTAAAAAAATGTTTGTTAACCAAAGTGAAATTCTTCTGTAGGCATGTGCATAAGCTCTGTGAAATACAGCATTGCATCTTCAGAGGACACTACACCCTTCTGAGTCATTTTTGTGCAATATAGTTGAAGGGAATTTTTTCTGTCCAAGCTCTACTCCTGTAATAGCATGTGTTGTTATTTTAAAAATGCATATAACTATTCATCTTAGCAGGAAAATAAAGTGCAGAGATAAAATCCTCCTAAATTTTTTAATTTTACCATTTTTAGTGTACTACAATTCTGTTCATTACTAAGCTAATTGTACATTATTGTCTCCAGTTAGAGAATAGCTTAGAAATAAACAGTACTGCAGACCACCCATTGTACATTTCCTTTTTAAAGTTGCAGTCTGTGACAAAATAGAAGGAAGTACTTGTCACTCTTAACTTGAATTCAGTACTCTTAGACTGCTGTGAAACAGTTACTGGGATGGGGAGAGAAGTGAGCACAGGAGGAAGTAAGGCAAAAGGAACCAGAGGTGCAAAACCTTTCATTTCTCATCAAAAAGAAGCAACTGTTGTTCACATAAAAGCATACTGCTTTAAGGATATGAATATCAGTCCCAAGAAAACTGTAAAAATATCAGGCTGGAGTATACCTTCTCTGAAGCTCAACATTTACAGAATGTGTTTTCTCCTTTTGCTAATTTTCTTAGCTCTTGGCTGTCTTCCCAGGCAGTAGTTTCTCAGGCTGGTGTGTTGTGATCTAAATGCTAGGCTGGGTTATAAGCTAACTTGAAATGCAAAGTGAAAACCAGTGCTTTAAAGTCAGCCTTTCCTACCTATGAGATGTACTGTTTGTCCTAAACAATCTGAGAATTTGCTCACAGCAGTCACCCCGTTTCCCTGTGCAATTACTCCACTGGTATTCTAACAGACCTGTGTGCAGTACTGAGATCCTTCACTTCTCACCAAACTCCCTGATGGCATCTCTGGAAATTTTACTTCTCTAAGGACTGTTGGTTCAAAACCTTCACAGTCAGTTTTTTCTACCTCCCAAACCATCATGTCTGATAACCTGAATACAATTTCTTCCAGACTGCCTCAGGAGAGTTTAAGCAAGTGCCTGCTTGTCTTTTTTGTCTTTTTTTTTTCATAGAAATAGTCATAATAAAACGCGACAGTAAATCTGGACTCATTCCACTTCCTTTGAAGGAGCTAATCTGCATTTACCCCTGTATTACTGAGCTGAAATCCAGCTCAGTGGGACTACTTGTGTGCAAAATTTGGTCCTTGTAAAATCTCATAAAATTGTTTAACAGCTACCACATAAATAGGAATGAAAACATAATCTTGAGCTGAAATCTAAGCAATTGATGATATTTTTCAGCATCATGCTGTAGAGCAGGAAAAGTATTTCATGATAGTAGCTGGGTCAGCTCTCAAAATTACAGTTTTATTTAATCAAGCTGTATTAGCATTAACGACTGCTGGTACAATTCCCTCTCCCCTTTCCCCCAGGTCTGGTATATTGATGGAGCAAAAAGAGATAATGAACTGGACTGTCTGGTATAAACAAACCAAACAACAGATGCCTCTGCAAAGATTTGAAAGGGACACTGCTTCATCTTCCTCGGCAGAGAGAGCACGGCTCCAAAAACAGATCAAAGGATTTGGCAGAAGGTTCAAAAGGAAAAGACGGTGATTTTCTCACTTTAATTTTTACCTTTTAATCCTTCCTTCTTTCTTTATACTGCAATCTATCTTTTCTTCTTATCAGTGAGTTTGCTCTGGAAAAATACCCTTCTGTTGAGGTCTTAACTGAAGGACAAAACCTGACAAGTCAGGGGTCAAAACTCATTCAGCTCTCTTCTTATCCAGTCTTTTGTCTGGAACCAAAAATATTATTTTCCTAGTATTTGAGAGTCTAACTGTTGTTTCTTCCAGTGGTTTCTGAGACACTTGTATTTTGGATGCTTGTCAAAACCTGCTTCTCTCTTGCAATGGAGAGCCTGGCAGTTCCCAAGCCTTGTAGATGGGGATATATATTCAATTTAATTCACAAAACTTTAGGTAGGTAGGAGAGCTCCTAAATCACTGCTGTGGAGAGTTCACAGCAGCACCAGGTAAAAGGCGCAGGGAACAAATGACAGCACAAGCTGGGAATGGCAATTAGAGATCTTAGAAAAGAAATAGGAGGCAGCAGTAATATAGGTAAAAAATGAATATAGGACCAGAACCCCTTAACCAGCCTGACAGTTACATCTCTGCCTGTAAACAACAAACCAATTATTCAGAGCAGCCATTAAAAGAACAGCTAAAAGCTTAGAACTTACTGAGAAAGGCAGAGGATGATGAACTATTTTTGTCTTGGAAAGCAGACTCCTCTTTATTTCAATGTCAGTCAGACTTACGCCTTTGCTCAGAGAATACTGAAAACAAAACACAAGGTTTCAACTCCTTGATCAGGAACTACTGGTGTTAGAATATGTAAGAGGAGATTAAATTGCCACAAAGCAGCAAGAGAAAGCATTTATTCTTTTCTGATTTTTTGGGTTTGTTTTTTTTTTTTTAATCTATGCAACACTACAATGTAAATTTAAAAAAAAAATGAAAAGGTTTATCAGGATTAACAAGCTGAGCACGGAGGTTTAAGGACAGCTCTAGGTGGGGAGCAGACTGCCTTACATCCCTTTTCCAGTAGGCGGCAAGTCTGGTCATCAAGTCAAGTCTTGCAGGAATGCTGGAGGGACTTCAGGGAGAGCAGTTGGATGGGATCTCTGTCTGGTGATCAGAGGAAGAAACAGGAAGGAAAGTCTATGAGCAGCAGATCACAATGAAATTGGACAGTCTGAGGCTTCAGATGTCCTGTGTGGTGTTTGGGGTGGCACAAAGGACCATTTCTTTGAGTTCTAGAAGAGTTATCCACATGAGAATAAGGAGGATTTGGTGTAAGTGTTCTCATGCATGTTTAGGCCAGTACCAGCACAAGCACCCATGGCTGGTCTGTGGGACAACATGTGGTGTCAGAGGTTGGTCACCATCGGCCCACAAAGTGCTGCCTCAATGCTCTCTTTGGTTTGCTGGTTTTCCTGGAGTGATTAATGTCCCACAATGGAAAGGTGAATTCTGCCTCATATGCACTGTGGGAAGGTTTCCTTTTGGTTAGGCTGGCTCAGGGATGAGCATTGAGTCAAATCTGCCCTGAGCTGTGGCTCTGAAAGTAAAAGGAAAGCAACACCAAAGAGGAAGCAGATTGTCCCAGTTTTGAGACAAATTTTGGAGAAACGTCCAAATTTGAGCATCCTCTGATAGGAGGCAGGTTACAGCCACCCCTCCCCCACTAGGTTCGGGAAATAAATATTTCTGTGGAGGAAAGTGAAGGAAAAAAACTATTTATTTAACAAACACACTGGAAAAGAATAGTAATGTTAAATAATAAAACCTCTCGCTGTGGAGAGAAACCTGGGAAGATTTACAGTCCTTTCTGTGGGTGTGGTGTCTCTCTTCCTTTTCAGAGCTGGGCTTTAGGCATAGCCCCCTCCGGGCCAGAGATGTAAGGTCTCCCAGGTATGTTTTGGTGTTGCCAAACAGTTCCAGAAGAGAAGAGGGAAAAAACAAAGTCTCAGGAAAAAGAAAAGAAGACTCTCCATCTCTCTCTGGAGAAAAGGTGCCAAGATCTGGGAAAAAACGGAAGGTGCTTTCCTCCGCTCTGCCACAGAAGCAGCTACCTCCGTGTCTTTGAACCCAAACTGCTTTGAAAAGTTCATCTGGCTTTTTTTTTCTTTCTCTCCTACCTGGTTTTAAAGACACAGAAAGGCACAGAATTTATGCCTGGGCATAGAGCGGCAATAGGGGATACACATCATAAAGTCACCCCAAGTCACAGATAAAATGTCACAGCCTGTACTACTTTCAGAAGACAAGAAGTACATCCATTTGCACTAAAGCTAATCAGGTGCTGAGCAAATACAGAAACCTATTAAAATCTAATGGTGTCCTTTAATGCCCTCTTTGCACTGTCAATAAAAAGAGTTGAGCAATGGTGGCCTGGATCTCTCTTCTCCACAGAGACTACAGCGAACAAAACAGTCTTCATTTACCTAAGCTCTCTCAAGAGATTTCAGCTAATACAAGCCCTCAGCATTCTATGTTTGTATTTATTTCCTCACATTCCCTAAAATCCTACAATTTATGGAACAGGAAGCTGCTACTTGGCACACATCTCCCCTTACAACCTGCTCTGCACAAGGCTATTTCAGTAATAGTGACTGCTTGGGCCCAGGTTAACTGTGTAAAACATATCCTGCCACAGAAAGTAAAATCTAGCCAGAAACAGGCTGGCCCTCCCTAAATTCTGACTGATTTTTCTCTACAGTCACTTTCTTAAGAGCAATAAGCTGTTCAAATGAAGGTCTTGTTACTAAACAGGGGAGAAAGAAGCATGTATCTACCATTGTCAAATAATGAAGATTTGAGAACAAAACTGGACTATACAAAGATGCTAAATATACAGATAAACTTGACAGCCCACTATTTATTCTCCTTCCTAAAAATAACTGCTAAGAATGTAATTATGTTCTAGGTACATGACCAGTTGCAGTAGGAGAAATATTATTGCCTGTGAGCTATAAAAATCCAGGCATTTTTATGCTTGACAGAGGAAGTAAATGCTATTGACTTCTGTACCAGCTGAGAAGAGGGGAGTGAGTCAGTGCATTGGAGGAATGGACCTCCACTCTCCATCATTACGTGCCTGAGGATGATGGGTGCAAGGTTGGAAGTAAGCAAAAGCTCCTCATTTCTCGCCCCTGTGCGAGGAAGGCAGCCCTGTGGCTCACTGAGGAGCTATTACTAATAAAAACACTTCTGTGATGGAGCAGAGTATTTGGTCATGACAATCTATACTTCAGCAGAATATGGAAATTACTGTAGTAGGGAAGGTTTTAAATAAAATGAAGAACCTTATTATAAATGATAGTTAGAATTTTTGGAGGGGAAAAAAACGGTGCTCAAAAAACAGTCCTTACTGTTTACATTCCAAGGAGCCAGAATTAGTTGTTTTCCCTGTAGGCAGTTTAAGTTGAAAGGGCAAGGATTCCGTAAACATTGTGACTGAACTGCCCTTTAACGTCTCAGAGATGGTGACTGAGCATAAAGGCACTTCGAAAGAGGTGTCTAGGGGACTTGAATGTTTTCACTGCCTCTATGGAGCATCTTCTCTGAATAAAGGAATTCAGTCTCATAGCCTGCTACCAGCATCTTTTATTAACTTTGGTGAATGACTAAATACGATGTTCATCAATCTGAAATGGAAAAAAGCATGAAAATGCACACTGGTACTATTGCCTGCTGACACATTCAGGCACTATGGCCCTAATTTTCAGTGCCTACATGCAGCTTCCTACTGTTTCATTCTTTCTTCTTAGGCCAGCCACGTCACACATTCCTGAGTCACCTTTTAAAGCAGTTTTCAGACTGTCCTAGCACCAAGCTGCAATGAAGAGCATCACCAGAAACAAAGACAAGCATGCCCTAATGTCTTAGCTGTACCATGCTGCAGTCAGTTGCACTCCTGGAGTCCTAGAAGTGGCAGTGAAGCTATGTTACCTGTCCTAAACCATGGAGAAGTCATGTCCTATATAGCCAATAAGCTCTTGGATCCACTCGTGCCCATGATGTAGGATCTAGCAGGCATACATAACCATTTTATAGCTCAATTTCAGTAAGTAACCCTAAATTGATTGCCTTTTCACCTCTATCATCTAATTAAGGAGTTAGGCAGCGCCACCCTCACAGTATTGGCAGGATCAGCTGGAAATGACAAGCTGTGAAGTAAGGGAAATGGGTTCAAGAGTTTGTGCAGCGATACACCCATGGTAGACTTGTGGCACTGTGGTGTTGGGGGGGCAACCTGGTGCCTGAGGTTGAGGGCACATACCTATGGAGGAAAGAGGGACAAAGCTGACCTGGCAGCTAGCTGGTAAGGCTCAGTGGCTTTGGCTTTCCCGTCAGAATTTACTAAAACTTGAAATAATTTAGTTTGCTGTTGGGGGAAGGACGACACATCCCAGCAGCCAGGGTGCAGAGTACCCATTGCATCAGGAAATGAGTGGCTGACATAAGCCTGTGTATTTACAGCAGGATTTAAAAGCACGTTTGATTTTAACTCACCATCTGATCATTCAGTTGTCAGATTATAAAAGTATGAACTGCAACAAGGTGGGCAATGCCAACCTGACCCAAGCTGATCTCAGCTGTCTTGACCTGCTTGTAAATACCCTTTCTGAACTGCATTACCCAGTGTCATATCTGAAGTCCATTTCTGAAGTGCATTATCCAGCCTCTTGTCCTCCAAGAGCGCCAAGTCAAATTCTTACATATTCTTCATCCACTTTGTTCATGGAAGGCCTTTAAACCAGCTGGAGAGGCAGGTCATGCTTACGTCTGCATTTAAAAGAGAAGTAAATGAAAGTAACAATTCAGCCAATGCTCCCAGACAGGCCGGCACCCCTCAAAAGGGCATCCTGCTTTGTCACATTAAGGTGCACTTTTGCTCAGTGAGAAAGAGCAGCCACTGCCAATAGTCATGGTGGTGCTTTTTGTGATATTATTAGAACAGGAAAGAGACCCTTAAGCTACAAATTTGATTTAGGCTGATGACCAAGGCCAGCCTTTCACCAGATTCCCTGTCAATCAGATGAAAATGGTGCTGCATCTCAAATCTTCACCCATTTAGCTCTCCAGAATCAGATGATTTTTGATGCGCCTACCAGATAAGAAGCCAAGAGCTTCAAAATCAGAGCTTCCTCTGCCTTTATACCTAGTGCACCTGTTAGGGCACAAATTCTAAAACCTTGACCATCAAAGAAGAAAATCAATGTCATTCTGCATCGGACAAAGGATGGGGGAGGAAGCACATTTTGTATGCTCCCATCAATATTTAAAGGGCTCTTTTAAAATTTACACTTCCTGATTACTGTGACCTCTATAATAACTTACATTCTAGTTCTTCCGATTTCAGCAGGAGTGAGACATGTCAAAGAAACAGAGGTTTCAGGAAGAGATTCAGAAATTGGTGTTATTACTGGTTTCTGTTGAGGCTTGTTCTTTAAAGCTATGTGTTTGTTTTTGAAATCTAGTATATAAATATCTGCTAAGTGTCATCTCACTTTACCAAGTTTACCGTGGCTGGAAAACACAAGGGAGGGGAAAGTGGTGGGTTCATTGTTCTGCATCTCTAAACAGTAAGAGAAAAGATCATTTTACACCTGAAGCTTTCTGCAGTTCAGAAGACATGACCCAGATTGAACGTCCTTACATCCAAAAAGCAAACTTGTAGATTTCTAAAAAATATTTTTGGAATATTTCATTTTTCCTCTTGCTGTTTTAAATCCTTTTTAAGCCTCCTGGTTTTCTGGTTATGTTAGATGTCAGGCAGCCTAGAATTCGTGACATGTTTCTCTAAAGTGACCTTTATCTTACACTGAACAAAAAGCTTTAGAGAGTAAATATAAGGTCTTCCTTACCATTTCCATGTTTATCTTGCTCCAGGCTGCATCTGATCACAAAACTGACACCACCCCCACTTCACAGGAATTTTTCTTATTTAGAGAAACAGCAAGTAAAACAGCACAGCAGAATCAAGTCATAGCAGACACTGATTGCACAGTGTCTCTCTCAGTCAGTAATGAATCACTTCCTCGGTGCTATGAGAAAGGGGCATCAAGTTGCTGAAGGTGCCTAATTTCAAAAGAAACCAACAAAGGGAGACATTGAAATTCTTGTATTTGCTGAAAAGGACACAGAAAGGGGAAAAAACCCCAAAGAAACCCCCCGGAATTTGTATGGCTAATAGTTGCTTTTATTTTTTACATTACAGAGTATAGGCCATTTTGGGGGCTAGAAATTAAAGCTAGAATAACTGAGGGCAAATTATCAACTACTACAACTTCCAGAAAATCATCCCATCTGACACCCACAGACCAATGACCTTAGAAACCCTGCAGAGCCATGCACAAGGGCTTTACTTTTGCCTTAGTTCACCTCCCTGGGACTCTCTCAGCATGCAGGTGCTGATGAATACTCTTGCAGGCCACAAAGCTTGGGCTCACGCCCCACAAATTGCTTTTGCAGCGGGGTCCTCTGGCCCTGTAGGTCAGACAGTAACCAAAGGAAGAGAAAACATCTGAAGTCTTAAACCAACTACTGTCCTTTATTTTGGAGTGATGTAATGAAGTGAAACTGCTGGATCTTACAGTATGTCAGACATGGAGTGGCTACAGTACAGTGGGAGATTAATCGTGCCATACGTGTAGCTTGCACAGTAGTTCTGCAAAAGGCCTGTTCTTGCCTTAGCTAAAGTGGTGACTCCTTCACCACAGAGAGCAGCAGGATGGAGACCAGGCTCTGTGCTTGCAACTTTGGATTCCTCCTGCTGAAATAGGCCACATACAGAGAGTGTTGTCATTTTTTATTAATCACAGGTAACGTAATTCTGGTCACTGCTATAGGCTGTTTTGTCGCTATATATAATCTTGCAACTTTCACACAATTTTTGCAAAGCAAAATGAGAATGAGGAACTAATCCCCTTCAAAACATCTTAGGGCTTTGAGGAAGAGAGCTTTATCTATGTGTCTAGAGGCTAATTGTTCAAGTCCCAGCTGTTCTGCCAACTGTGGTTAATATTTCTCTGCCCTTCACAACCCAAGACATTACATCCAATTGCACAGTAACTATTATTCCCCAGTTCTGCAGAAAAAGGAATTCTAAAAGTGATTTGGACAGCACTGAAACCAGGACTCACAGGCCAGTAGAGGCTCCCACACAGACTGAGAGACCAGTTCAGATGCTTCTAGAATAATTTTCTTCCTATATATTAAATTAATATATGACTTCAAGATGTGTGTCAATATATGTTTTCTCTGTACATTTTTTACTTTGACTGAAACCATCCAGCTCTGAGGATGAGCTGTGGCAGCCTCCTGGCTTCACTGGGATTGCGCTTCTCAGGCTGCAGCTTGTCCTTCAGTGGTGCACTACCTCAAATCAGTACACAAACTGGGGTGCTTACTGGTGCTACTGACAAGTGTGGCACCTGACAAGAAAGAAGAAATAACATCAAGCACCCTTTGAACTGGGCAGCTTCACTTGTATTCCCAGAAACAAGGTGATTGGGTCTGTGCAAAATCCAAAAGAGATAAGGACTTAATATAATAAGCCTCTTCCCAGAACACAAAGCGTGGCAAATGAATGATACAGCCTGTCACCTCTTGATACCAAATGAAATCCTGCCTGGCTCAAGCAGGAATTAAAATTTATTCCCAGCTAATTGATGTTTAGAGTCAGCACACTAGATTAATTAGTCTCAGCTCCAGCTTGTGCTTCATGTGTTTGCCTGCACAGCTTTGAGGCAGTTTTTTAGGTCAGACACAAACTCTCACTGTGTGTTTGTGCAATGCCAAATACAAGAGAGTGCAGAGCTCCCCAGAAAGCTCCTGGTAGCAAATCCACCACTGAGACTGCAACCAACTCGGTCTGAATTCAGAATACTGGCAAACTTACTATAACTTTACCTCCCAGGGTCAGGCTGGTGGGAGTGCACAGAGCAGCAGACAGACAAAAAACTCAGGGATTATTATCATTTAATGTTGTGGGCTTCGGTTTAATTTTGTGATAATCAACATTTTCCTGATGGTGGTGGTGTAAAATTGCAAGCTATCATGATCAAGTACATCCTTTGTCCCAAAGCACAGCAAAATCAAATGTAACCACAACTGACGGAAATTATAGAAAAAGAAATAAATTTAAAGAGGCATCTCAGAGAATGTCCGTAGCTGTTATGCCCACCCATTTCCATATTTCTTCTTTCTAAAGTAGCGGTGACTGGAAAATGAAGTGGTTTAGTTCCAAGCTGGGAGAAAAAGGCATACTGTGATTTTTTCAATTAATCAAAATTTTTGTACCATGAGTCCACAGTCAAAACATGCCAATAAATTATAAACGTTTCCATTCTGTAATTTATGCAAAGACTTTTTAAACAGGAGCAAAACCCAAGGCACAGCATTCTGCAGCTGTTCAACAAGACATTTAAATGTTTTCCAAAGTAATTCTCTTCACTTTAAAATAAAGTTTCTTCAAAGTAGAAGATAAAATGGGGATGGGAGAAGAGCTACCAGACAGAAAGTTTTTTCTTTACAAAAACTGCTTCAATAAAACATGTTTTTATTAGCTTTGAGTATGCTTTCTTCTTTAAAATTATCTGGAGAAAAAAGATGGACGTCAGAAGGACTGAACGATATTAGAATAGAATTCCGGTTAAAGAAGTACAGCAGGCAGTTCTTTCTGATTTAGTTAGTACTATTCTTCTCTTTGGGGGACTCTTTACCCCCAGCCAAAACAACTGTCTCAGTTCAGGAGAGATTCAAGATGAGCTGCTATAACAAACTGCCAATTGCAATTCAGCTGGGATTTCAGCCTACTCCAAAAAGCAGCAATCATAGAAGTTTTACATTGGAAAATACATCCTGTTACTGTACTTTAGGGTTTCATATTATTCCAGCTATTTCTTCCATTACCAGCCCTCAGTCCACCAATTCTGCCTCAACAGCCTGCAAGTAAAGTCTCTTTCAGAATACCTCCATGCTGTACTCAAAGTGTTTCCAGAGCAAAAATGATGTTGTTCTGGCATGGAATCTGTGAAGCGTTTCTCCCTGCACAATCCCATCTTACGGCCATTACACAGATCTGTTCCTGACCTTCCTTTAACATAATAGAGGGAGCCAGTTATGATGGCAGGAACAACTGATACCATCTGAGCCACCCTGCCATGTCCTCAGAAGGTCACTGTATTCAAGAGGCAAGTTTGAGTTGTGTCCTCAGACATTATTTGTATTCATAAGGATTATATTTATCCTGTAACATTTCTTAAGTGAACATTGACAACTTTATCTCAGTGTACAATTCAAATAGATGGGGCTGTAGGCACACATCTGTACTGTGTGTGCAGTAATCCTACAGGCACCACATAAAGGTGGTCCCAGCAGCAGCAGCTGGCTTTGTAAAGGAGGCTTGGCAGGGAAGTACTCAGTAGGGGTTTAGTTGTCTGAATTGGAAGCAGGAAAACGTGACCATAGGCACCTGCAGATAAGCTGGACTGGATGGGTCATGAACTAAGAATTACTGGCAGAGTCCAAAAATAAATTTGATCGAGCAATACTTGAAGGTTTACAAACTGCCTCATAAAACTTTAATTTTTAGAGTCATTGTCTTTGCTACACTCAAAAACTTGAGGACAAGAAGAAAGAGTGAGGTTTTGTTGCAGTCTCTCACCCCTTGCAATCCGTGGAGCAAAGTGCAAATATTTTTCTCCACTCTTCTGAGGTCTGGAAAGGGAGAAAGGGGTCTTCATGCATTCTCGCTCCAGTACCAGCTTTTCTAACACCTAATGCATAATACAAAGTTTATCCTGACTAGTCGTTTGAATATTGCTCTCTGAAAGCATGAAGTACTGCAGTTAAACCTACAGCACAGATAACACTGCTGTGTGTACTGGAGCCAATTCCCAGCTGCCAGAAGCTCTTCCAGGAGGTGCTCCTTCACAGTATTTGTAAACACCTACACACACCATTGAAGAGGATTACAGAGATTTATGAAAGGGGGAAAAAAGGCCTACAAAACTGAGCATTTTCTTATTAGTTATGGTGGGGTTTCTTTCCTTCTGGGGTTTTCATTTCTGGCAGAAATAGAAATAGAAATATGGTAAACATGCTTTCTTGATTAATTGACTTGCAGCTGCTGGCAGATAAACTCACTTTATTTCACCCATCTGTTCTATCACCTATTGCACTTATAACAGCCATGTTCCATATGATTTAAGGACATTTCAATATATTTCCTTATACTGAATTTTTGTACTTCACATTTTGCTGGTAAAACAGCAACATGGAACACTGGTTAATAAGTGTTGTGTAATTCTCAAATGGATTTAGTAAATCACTCTTCTACTACGGTCTTTCAGCAGACACAAATGGAAAGAACAAGGGAAACTATACATAACATTTGTAATAAAATCATCCAAATTACTATCATTTCGAATGTTTATATAATACAATTCAGTGTTTGATCATGAGAGATAAGGCAAAAATGAGTTGGAACAAAACTTTTAAAATCTCAAGAGATTACAAAAATGATCCTTTGTATACAAAAGTCTAACCATATCGCACAAAAGTGATTGTGGTGGTAAAAATAAGTGCATGACAGCTGATTTTTTCCATAGGTATGTTATTTGCCACTAAGCACTCTACCAACATCATGTGGTAATATCAAACTGCTGCAGGATTGGGACTTAACTGCTATGTGTTTACATTGACATTTACAGAACAAAAAGTAATCCCTGTCTCACCCAAAACCTTGCTGCTGGACCAGTCCTGGAGGTTTCTAGCATAGGGTCAGGATTTTCCTGCTGGAGGAAAGGTTCCTATCACGAAGGTATTTTCCACTCGTGATTACATACATTGTATCTGGATTTGCTAAACAACAGAGCTTCAGTTACTCTTCAGTAAAGAAAAACAAAACTGTATTTAAAAAAAAAATTCTGTACAGCTTTCTACTTCTGTCTCGTGTCTTCTGCTTGGGAACCCCACTGTCTTAAAGCATCACCTCAGGGCCCAGGTTAATAGGAACCATTTCAAATGACACACCAAAAGCTAAATTTACGAACACCCAGCTACTCTGTCACATGAAAGAGACCTTCAAGATTTGTTCAGCATGGCAGTTATCCACAAGAGCCTTTGAAACAAGTTCAGAGGCAGTTGATTTCAGTATGAACCTGGCTTACTGTCTCAAAAAGATATATACCAGATGTATTAGTTTACAAATTAAAAATATTTCTCATTCTCTACCTCCCCTTTTTTCCTGCCACCTGAATTACAAACCCTTTGGGCATGACTTTGAAACTTTAGATAGGCTATCTCCTTATGCACCTTGACCAGTATATGGGATTTGAAGGCCCAAATATCTTGCATGGAAAGTTGATAGAACTGGGAGAAGCAGGTGTGCTGCACTTTTCTCTGCTTAGGTTCAAAGTACTATGTTGTTTGTACTCTTAGAAACGTAATGGCATAATAATCACTTGATTTGATTTACTTTTAATGGAAGACACGACACCAACTGACTCATGTATTTATAAAAATGCACACACTCCCTTTTGATTTTACAGCACTCACTTCCAGGTCTATGCTAAAGGAAATTAATTTTTTATATCAGATATACAAAACCAGTATCTTTGGTTTGTTATCACCAAGAACTGTAGAAACATGACTCTTTCCCACTATAAAAATGTGTCTACTTTGCCAGTGTTAAATAATTTCTGGCTTGGTTCTCTGAAAATGTGATTACAAAAATAGTTCCTACTTCAGCAACAGATCCACTCTTGAAGTGTGATCAGAGTCACATTTTAGTGATAAAAGAAAATTTTCTTCCTGTCAGACTCTAGAGCTGTAACAGGTAAGAGCCCGTGCTCAGGAATCCAAGGACAGAAGTCAGATATATTGTTAAATGAAATAGTGAAGAGTGGTGCCTATAGGGTGCCAAGATCCCCGCCAGTCCATGGCAGTGGCAGTGCAGGGGCTCAGTGGTGCAGTGTGTCACTCAGAGACTTTATGTATTTGACTGTCATTTGTTATCAAGCAGAGATACGTGCAGTTGAGACTTTGTTAACAAGGTTAATGAAGGCTACTTCTCCGCACAGTCTCAGGAACAAAGTAGCCTTGTTTACCTCTGATTTTATGTGCTATTTTTCTGGGTGCCAGTCATGGCTGTTAATCAAACACAGCAGCTCCCATCTGTGCAAAGAGGGGAACTAGGGCTCCAGGGCTAAATGTCCATGCATTTTAGTAGCTTCTGAAAAAAGTAGGTAAGAACTTCCCTCAATAAGAAAGCAATTACAGTACAGGACTGCAGGGCCTTCCCAAAACAATCTACAGCAGCAAAAGAGAAAGGAGCTCTCTCTAGCAAGACGGAACTCTGGAGGAAGAGTGGCCATAGGATCTCTTCATTTAATGCTTCTTAGCCTCCAAAATTCCCTTAATTACAAACTGAAGAAGAATGAAAGAAGTTACAGAGCTATGGCAAATCTCCCTGCCCCTAGACACTAATCCCCTTATTCTCCTGTCAGCTGGTTAGTCAAGTGAGACAAAATATCTGCCAGTACCTGTAAAATCTGAGTCCACCTATACTCAGCAGAACTCTCACTGGTTAAGTTTTGACCACAAATCTCAGTATCTGGTCTTAGGATGAGCAAACCATACAACTTGGAAAGCATAATAATCAGGACAGCTCTTGACTTGGTTTTGAGCCACTATGAGATGGCCACCAATACCCTTACTCAAATAAAGATGGAGCCTCAGTTTCTGTGTGAAGTCACAGAAATAAATGTTTTGCATTGACACTCGTGGCTTTTCCTTCTGCGCGTGTGCAGGCAAGCCCAGCCCTTCTGGAAGTGCTGCCTGGAGGGGACTGCCCTGAAACATCCTTTGCATCCAAAAGAAAGGACAAGAGCACAGGGGTCTGGATGAGCATACACCTTCATTTCAGAAACTCTTCTACTGGGAATGGGAATGGGGCATCACCCTGAGGAGGGGAAAAGACAGCTCAGTTTTGCTGCCTCTACAGAGATGGCGCCAGTTACTGATTTAACCAATAAACCACAGACACAGAACCATAAACATAAATATCTGCCAGAAATACTACACTGGAGTTTCATTTTGATGACTGTCATTTGGCTGTGTTCAATTAAGTAGATGAAAATTACTTCTCATAGTCATTTCCCATTGCTTTCAGTGCCATCATCTCTCACTCAGGATCAAGGAAGTAATAACCCCATGGATGGCAATGCTGTCACAGTTTGAATGGCACAGAGAGTTTTCCTTTAAGGAAGAAAGGAATTATACATGAATAAGATAGAGAAGGCACAAGGGAAAGGAAAGAGGAAAGTGATTTAGCAGAACATTTCAAATGTTTTAATAAATCATAAATTTACACTGAAATGTCACTTTAGTTAGTTTCCCTTACAGTGATCACTGAATGACAGTATATTCTTTGTCTGCCGTGTATGTGAAAGAGTGGAATGTGCTGCTATGTTTGTGCAGCATTTCTAAGAAAAAACACTGATTAGAGCATAAATAATTTCGATTTTTACTATTACTGATCTTTTCACATAGTCTCTCTTACATCAGCATATTTTAGGAAGAAAAATGAAATGGTACAAATGTACAATATAAGCAGAGAACTCATTCAGAGTCCTTAAAAATATGAAATCCAGAAAAACCCAGGTTCCTATTATTTTGAAAATGGAACAGATTTCTGCTCTACTGATTTTTTAATGCAGCAGATCTTGGAGAGAAGATGTAAGTTGATGCCACGCAGAGATGCAAGAAAATATTTTTTGAAGTGGAAAAATCAGATAAATCATGAATCACCAGTGTCACTGCTAAATCTGCGCATGTTCTCAGTGCTATTTTTAGATCACTGACCACCATCCTACCATCCTTGCCCAAGGATTTTAAGCACTGTTTTCAAAGACTCATAAGGGAATGAGACAATTAAACATGAGAAATCAGCATAATCACAACAGTACTTTCTTACTTTGTATTCTGCTCTGAACTACGATTTTCCATTCAGTACATTATTGCATCCCAAAATTTAGAGGTTTAAGACAGAAACTATTTGCAGATTCATTACAAAACAAGTGATTGATGAATGGATGTAGAAATCAGTAGGGATGGATATAAGTCATCAGGTATAAGCCGACTATCAAAGGTACTAAAAAACTCCATCTAGTTTTTCTTCCACAGAAAATATTCAACCATGCCAAAAGCAGATATTGTAATTAGTACATGTGCTGTTGTTTCACAGATAGCTCTCTTTGGAAGATAGATTGTAAATGGTCTATCCTTACGCATATTCCTGCTACATTTCAAGATTTTATTCCTATACATCTAGCTCTTAGCAGTGTTAAACTCAACAAGATTCAAGAAAATGCATGCTAAGAAGAGCAAATACTTTAAAAAAACTCCTTTTTAAAAATGTGCTGCCATTGCACTGCTGTAAGCATTGTGAATCTGAGCCATTTGGATATAGCAGCATTTTCTTAAATACTCTGTAATAGCCCAAGACAGAATAAGAACCTTAGAAAACTGTTTACAGTAGAGAGCAAAACAAGCATTGTCTTTTTCCCTTCATCCTCCCAAATTCTACTTTCTCACCCCAACTCATCAGCTCTTTTGTAACCGCAAAATCAGAGAGATGTAGGCTAGAAGGGACCTCTGGAGGTCATTTCGTCCATTGCACTAAGTATCACCAATTTCTAAGTCAGATCCAGCTTCAAAACTAGATGAAACTTCTGGGGGTTATGGCCAGTCCAGTGCTGAATATCTCTAAGGACAGAAATTCCACAGCCTTCCTGGGCAGCCTGATTGAATGATTGTCCAACCTATTTTTTTCCTAGAGTTTATCTGGAATTTTCCTTGCTGTAAGTTGTGCCTTCTTTGAGTCCACACCCTCTTTCAGTTCTCCTCAACAGTGATGGAGGCAAAATCTGGGTACAACACGACCACTTTTGTTGCTTTAGACAGCCGGGGTGTTGCAATAGTCCTTGCTAATTGCATTCAGACTTACTTCCAAAATACATTTTTCAGTGCTCTAGGGCTTTAAGTTACCTGAGATTTTGCTGACATGGGCTTCATGATGGCATGTTGGGATCTTTGATCAGCCTACTGCAGAACAGTTGGCAGAGAAACAAGTTCTCATTGCTAATACTGGGATCTACATAATTTAGCCTGACTTTTTAGCAAAGGGAAGATTAAGATATTTTAGCCAGTATAAAGTCCCTGGAAAGAAGTTATTGAAAGAAGTTAATGCTTCTCTCAGAGAAATAGGAGAAAGAACACTGGTTGAGAGATGCCAAATTATCTTCTGCATAATGCTCATATAGCCCAAGGGAGAATATGGGATGGCAGAAAAAGGGGATGACTGTTTTTAAAAGAAAACACTGCTGAAGCAGTATTTCATACAACTGACCTTATAGTTACAAGTGGTTAAGTGTAGCTCTTCTCAGATGTTACTGTGGCAAAGAAGCACTGAGATAACTGCTAAGAGTTAAGGAAAACTCATAGAGACGTAATGTGCTACTTTATTGACGTTCGTCACTTGGTTTGCGCAGCAGTATGATTGACAGCTGAATGAGCGTTGTCCTTCACGTTCTTTTTTTCCACTGAATGTTTGGTTGGGTGTATCGGTAAAGAGGAAAATAATAGATTCCAGGTATTGACAGCTTGACATAACAGTTTAGATTAGCCATTGCACCTTGTAAAATAATTAGTCTGGAAGTGAAGAATCAAGCTCAGGAATGTGCTAAACGGAGCAGTCATCCAGCAAAGTGAACAGAAAAAGGATTTTGCAGTTATAGTGAAAGAATCATTGAAACATCCATCTGTCCAGTACATAAGTGCAGTAAAGGAGGCAAATGAAATACTATTTTTTTTACGTGTTCTGCTGTGTGATCAGAATTAAAACAGGAGAGCTTACAAGATGTACTGCTATGTTAGTTCCAGTGCCTGCTTTATGGGGCACCATGCCTTTTGAGAGCTACTAAAGCAATAAAAATAATACCAGATCTCAACAGCATAAGACAATTTCTGTGGAACAGGAGATGTACTGTTCCACAGTAAAAGAAAACTGCAGTGTGGCCTAACCGAACTGAAAATTGTGGGAAAGACTAGTAAAACTGATAGAAATAAAGTTTTAATACTAGCAAGACATTTACAAGCATGGAGAGATAGCTCCAGGAAGCCTTCTCCTTGTTTGACTAATGAACTCAGACAGCTATTCCACTCAAACACCAGCAGTCATACAGAATAAATTACCAAATAACCCAAACATAAAATGAATTCAATGACTGCAAGTGATGGTTTGTTTACTTTGGTGAGAAGGCAGAAAACACACCTAATAAAAAAGTAATCTGCACATGCAGACCTCTGACTGTAGCCAATACATCTCAGAGCAGCACTGAAAGTGCTTTATTTTGTCGTTATGAAATAGTCAGCAAGCTGATTAGTAGGGGACAAAGGTGGCATTTAAAAAATAAACGGTTTATTGATTTCTGATCATATACTCATCAGTGTTACTTCAAGCACACTCAGCAAGCAGTTTAATGCTAGGGAGTCCCTAATCTAAGGCTCTGTTCTGCTAATGGGAAGGTCCTGACCCGTCAGGATCACGCAGGACTGCCGTTCCCTCCGCTCTGTGCTGTGGGTGAAAGTGCAGCGTGTCAGGGACAGCTGCCAGGTTTTCTTCAAATGCGCTCCCCTGACCGGTACCAACGCAATGCCTGTGTTAATGTGGATGTAACCCAGCGTATTCAAGTGAGCTCCTGCTGCGCGGTACAGCTCCACCTACTGATGCGAGTATTGCCCAAGTCACAGGACGGCTCTACTGCCTGGATTTAAACAAACATTTCTGGTTCAGTAGAGTGCCGGTATCACTAGAAGGCATTCAAGGACAAAAGCACAAGGCGCAGGGGCGTGCAGGGACATGAGGCTAGGAAAGCATGAAAAACCGTAGCTCGGGTTTACAGAAATGCCAAAAGAGGGTGCTCAGAACTTCTTCAGAAGCAGCAAGACACAATATTCTGAGTAGCCCTAACCAAACACAAAAATCCACCTCTTGAGTCCACTCTCTCCAAGTCACACCAGGGATGAATTTGACCCTTAGTGGAATGCGACTATAATCAAATTACATTAAGGGAAAGGGCTTTAATTAATAACACTTAACTATAGTTGTATTATTTTCATTGTACTCCTGTATTTTTGTTATGTATGACTTATTCTTCATTAAGTGTTATTGTGGTAATATTCCCCAAGCTGTGTAAGATTTTATTAGCACTTTGTCTTATTTCAAGGCTTTATTCATGCACCTACTCAAGAGATTTTATAATTGTATTATAATATTAGTAATTACTAAACTGGAACACTGGAATAAGACATTACAACAATATAACTGCAGGAAAAGGAACATAATTTCTTTTTGTACTTCAGAGGTGATTTACTTCCAGCAAGTATGAGGAATACTGTAGCACAGGATCTCCTACGGAAACAGAAAACTTTTTCAGTCCTCTGCTAAATCCCATGTTTCAGATTAACCTCAAGAGAGGAGGAACAACTTCTAATTAATTTGTTGATGCTAAGGCCCACCAGTATGCCCCAGGGAAAAAATTCAGCTTCCCTGGGGAGCTACCTCAAAGTTTTCTTGTTGACGGAGGAAAAACTATTTGCACCCTCCTCTAACCTCCACTCTTATTCTAAGGCTCACATGTGGTGTCTCCTGTGGGGAACTGCTCTTTTGGCACCATACATTCAAGATGGCAGATGTCAGCTCACAATGAAAACACCTGTTCTTCAAAGCTGCTGTGCAGAAACATGCATCACAGGAGAGTGGACTACTGCTTTTAGCAGCAACCCACACAAAAGCAGCCAGGTAGATGAACAAACCAAGGCACTGCTAAACAAAGACAGCTGGCAAATGAAAGTTTACAGTCAGGTTGTTTTTCCTCATGTGCAACAACACTGACACCTATTTGTGGACACAGGGTGGAAGGAGAAGATGAGTGCCTTGTCTTTGGCAATGTCAGTTCTTCCAAAAACTTCAAAGGTACAGCCAGACCCTATGCTGATAAACCCCGGAGGCAGTGAGAACACTCCTTCTCTTACAGATACTTGGAGAACGTCCACAGAGTGGAGACTCCACAATGCACTATAAGTGCTCAAGCCCAGGCTGCCAAAGCCTCAAATTCTGTTTTCCATCACTCTTTAGGATTTTCATTTGTTCTTTGAGAAACAATCATCCCAGTTTTGCCTAAAATATTTTCTCCTTCTTTCTCCTATGGAGATATTTTACCTTTGTACGGGAAATTAACTGCCCGCTTTGTACAGTTTGCTCTTCAACTCTTGTCTTTCCTGTTCATGCACTCTGGGTGGCATTTAGATCCCTACAGAGGTCTCTGGGTGATGACACTGCCAGGAAGATGAGCCTCCTGGAAACCCTTCCTATGGTCCCCCTCAGCAGATTTGGAGCTCCATTTGGAGCTTTCTCCAGTTAATTCCTTTTTTGTCTCCCCTATGGCTTCTAGGTCACATTTTTTGCTCCTGATTTTGAAACACATTTCCACATTGGGCGTATTTTGCTTGGGGAATTCAGATAGGTCCCAGCTAGAACTGGATTTCACATATCAAAACTTTTCAAGCCACACCTTTCAAAGAAAGACAAATTTTATTTTCTTTGTGTAATATTTCCCTGTAATTACTATTAGCAGCAAAGAACAGTTAACATTAATGCAATTAAGCTGAATAAGCAGGTTGTTCTAAGTTTCTCTGGGAGAAAAAAAAGGACCTGAATCTATCTTTCAGTAATGGATGTTTGTTTTTTAACTGTCATCATGATTTTCAAGTCTTTAATCTCTGTGTGAGTCTTTTTGAGTACAGCAAGAGTTGTCTGATCTCTTAGGAATGGGAGCTGGGGGCAGTGAGGGGAACCCACAGTGGTCTGTCAGGGCAGAGTCTGGCAGCCAGCTGTGGGGGGCTAGAGACAAGACTACCTGGGGTGTTGTCCTTTCCATGGAACAGCCCACCTTTTTCAGTCACCCACTGCTCTTGTGCAGTCTGACAGTGGAGACAGACCAGCTGATGGACACAGACAGGCAGACAGCGGAGACAGACTGCCCTCAGTCTGCCACAGCCAGGTCTCCTCTGCAGCTCACATTGTGTTACAGTGTCTGTGGGCAGTCTCCAGACACAGAAAAGAAAGAGAGAAAGACAAACCTCTTTTTCCACATAGGGAAATGAAGTATGCAGAATACTCACACCAAACCCAGACTGAGATGAGAAAAGACTCAGCTTGACAAATGAAATGTCATCAGTGCTTTAGATGAACACATCAGCAGAGGCATGTTTTTACCAGCTGGTTGTACACCAGACTTTGGGGGAAAGCAAGGGGAACTGAAAGACAAATATGAAAACCAGTGGGTGTTCCATGGCTTTGAAGTGCTGGCAACATGCAGACATCTCAACCATACCACTGGCCAGCCTAAAACCGGAATTGTGTCATCTCTCATTCTGCAACTTTAAAATATGCAACCAGCTTACTGGTGGTGTTTTGGACAACGTTATATTCCCACCGAGCAGAGCCACAATGGAAAATCATGGATATCCTGACCTGCTCCACTACTCCTCAGCCACTCTGGAGAGGGATTGCTGCAGCCAGCACGTGCTGGATCAGGATGAGAGAAGCACAATGAACTGAAAAAGCTCACAGCTGCATGGCTGCAGCAGGAGACACTATGCCATTAACTAACCAGTGGATACACTACATTGCCCAGTGTCAAAATTTACCCTTCCTCAGACAGGCAAGTACCTGAATCAAGTAAAAATCTTAGTGAATACATTACATACTGGAAATAACACACCAAGAGTATTTATTACACATGGGGACGTGGCCTCATTATTTTAAGAAGTCTGTGGCTTTTCTGCAAAAAACTTTGGGGCTGCTACATTTTCTAATTCTCACACTGCATCTGAGTTAAATTATTATGAAATAACTCAAGAACTTATTAAATTAACTGGAGGAGTTCACAGCATCGAAAATGTGGTTTACATGTCTAGACAAATCTGATTATCATCATACCCTTCAGAAATATGCTATATATTCCCAACATATCAGATTTTACATAGCATTGCCATTAAATGTGGTCTAACTTTAGCTGACAAACCAGAGAATAATGATTAGGATGGTAATTTACTTCCGTTTTAAGAGATTAACTATGTTAACATCACGTAAGATAAGATATTTGACAATGGCATCAGACAGCTCTGAATAAAAAACCTCTTCATTTTATGTTAAATGTATTTTAAAACATATTTTCAGTACCATAAGTAAGTAAGGTAAAATAAAAATCAAAGCTTTTATTGCATTCATTTTGTCAGTGATTACTGTGAAAAAGGCAGACCTTACTAAATAAAACCAGATAGAAGCTCAGGTTATCACTTGCTGTTTCCCTGTTTTGCATCTAAAACCAGCATGCACAAAGCCATGCCAGAAGCATCATAATCCCTAATTCTCAGTTCCGTGTAAAAAACTAAGGTACAGAGGGCTTAAATATTATGCTACTCATTACACAGATGAGACCAGAATGTCCATGGCCTGTGGGCAGTGAGCTCCTGCCCCAGGTAACCAGGAATGCAGGGAGGACAATGTAAACCAACAGCTGGAATATGAACACTCTACGCATGCAACCTCTTAGGTACAAGGCAATGAGCTCTGCAATCAGTAATTCTCCCAAGTTCTGCAATTTACACTCACCTGTGTTGGTCAATGCCATTCAGAGGATAATTTGTTGGCTGCATGAACATGAAAAGAATTATGTTTCACATAAAAAGAGTTGTTCTGTTTTGCATGCCCTAAGCTTTCTCCTGTCTCAGTTTTAATTAATACTACTCAATGCTTTACAAGGACAGAAGTAAGGCTGCTCTTCCTTTGAATCCCTTCTTTCTGTAAATCTTTCCTGTCCCAGTTAAGCTAATCAAAATTCTTACAATGCTTTTTCATATGAAACTCTCACTATTCTTTTAAAGTGCTACTATCTACCAATTACCATTTTCTACTGCTTATAACACTTCTTTCTTTTTCATTAGCACTCCAAAATATTCGCACATTCTACAATATCTCATTAAATTGGAATCCTGATTATTTCTATTGTACTAGCAAGTGTGTCACTGGCATTATAATGTTCCTTTTTTCTATTTTAACTATCCAAATGAAGCAAAAATCAGTTTCATTTTATTCTCTCCAGACAAATCCCAGCTGCTTTTATTTAAGCATCTGTATTTGTAGTATACAATCCCTATTTATATTTCCAATGCTACACTATTGCACTGTCATGAAACATCTTTTCATGGCATGTCCTGTCAGGATAAAAGCATGCATACTAGACAAAATTATGAACAAGATTTTGGCAATTTCCACCTCATTTTGAAGCTCTTCTTAGCACTGCAGTGGCAAACAGTCCCTGTGTAGGTGGGGTTCCTTACTACAGTTGGGTAGAGGCACCTCTGTTCATGTAACACTCACTTGCTTTTTCCCTGGTATGTAAAGTTGGTGAATTATTGCTTTGGGATTGCTAGAAATGTTCAGTGAGAAGCAAGATATGCTGTAGCACATGCTGGAAAACCATGAAACGGGAAGAGAAGTCCAGTTCTTAAGCACTGCTGATATAAACACGGGCCAAGAGAGAAGACATAGCAAACAGATGGAGCATGAAGGTAATCACAGTATTATTCAGGCCAGTAAAAACAAGGAATGATCACAGAAAGCAAACTGGATTTTTTCTGTGAGTATCACATCAAGAGGTAGTTTGACAAAGAGTGACAAAAAGAGAATGAGGTGGTTTTGCAGGTATTTATAAGGTATATGAGATGGAGCTTCATGAGGAAAAATGTGTTTACAGAGGTGGATTTTCAAGCACCTCAGAAATTTCAGAACATGCACCCTATTGGCTTTTAGTAAGGCTGATACTCATAAAGCACTTTGAAACTGCAAGTGTAGTTTCTTTTCCTCCTGATCCACTTTTAAAATACAGATAAATTACTGCCTAAACAAAAATAAATTGCATTACTAAATAAAGTCCAGCATAATTCTCTGAGAGTCCCAGGTGCTGTAAAATCATTATTTGGCCTTTAATATGAATGGTTTAGGCTGTCTACAGTGATGTCTATTTCACAAGCAACTTGCGGGCTACAATTAGTCTTTTGCAGAGGTTCTAGGAGAGAGTAGGGAAGACAAACTTTAAGTGATCAAGAACTAAAAGTCTTCCAAAAGCATTGGTATTTGTGGAGTATTGGTAGAAAGCAGCATGGCAAACTGTAGACAATCTAGGAGACTCCAGGGATAACTTCTTAAGCTGAGTAATAGCTAGCCTTACCAAAGGGAACACGACACTAGATTTGATGGTCACCAACATAAGAGAGATAATTGGGGATGTCAAGATTGGACATAGCCTAGGTTGCAGCAATCATGCATTGGTGGAGTTTGCAGTCTTGAGGAATACAGGTCAAGTAAAGAGTAAAGTCGGGCTTCTGGGCTTTAGAAAGGCAGACTTCCAGCTCTTCGGTAAGATTGTCAGAGGGATCCCCTGGGAGACTGACCTTGGGGACAAGGGAGCGGAACAGAACTGGCAAATCTTTAAAGAAGTATTCTATAAGACTTTGCTATTCTATAAGAGCAAATGAGCTAGAGATTCCCAAGTGCAAGAAATCATGCAAGGAATGCAAGAGACCAGAATGGCTGAGTAGGGACCTGCTGGTCAAATAAAGGGAAAGAAACAAATACAGAGACAGTGGAAACCGGACAGGTAACCTGGGAAGAATATAGAGAAGACCTGGGAAGAGTATAGAAAAGAAGTATTATTGTGCAGGGAGGCTGTGAGGAAGGCCAAGGCAAAACTGGAACTGAACCTGGCAAGGGACACAAAGAGCAACAGGAAGGGCTTCTACAGGCACATTAATCGTAAAAGGAAGGTCAGAGAAGGTGCAATCCCCCTGATAAACAACACTGGTGAACAGGTAACAACTCACAAGGGGAAGACTGAAGTAATCAACTTTTTTGCCTCAGTCTTCAATGGCAACCTCTCTTCTCACACCTCTCAAGTGGATGGATGGAAGGATGGGGACTGAGAAAACAAAGTCTCTCCCACTGTAAATAAAGGTCGAGTTCATGACCACCTGAGGAACCTGGATTCACATAAGTCTATAGGACCTGATGAGAGGCATCCCAGAGTCCTGAAGGAATTGGTGGATGTACTTGCCAAGCCACTCTCCATGATATCTGAAAGTCATGGCAGTCACAGGTGACTGGAAAAAGGGAAATATTGCACCCATCTTTAAATAGGGAAGAAAGGATGACCCTGGGAGCCACTGACCTGTCAGCCTCTCCTCTGTGCCTGAAGAGATCATGGAACAGACCCTCCCAGAAGCTCTGCTAAGGCACATGGAGGACAGGGAGTTGATTCAGGAGAGCCAGCACGGCTTCACCAAGGGCAAGTCCTGCCTGACCAACCCAGAGGCCTTCTGTGATGGGGTGACTCCATCAGTGGACGAGAGAAGGGTTACACATAATTTATCTGGACTTCTGTAAAGCCTTTGACATGGTCCCCCACGACATCCTTCTCTCCAAATTGGAGAGAGATGAATTCAATGGGGGGGCTGTCTGGTGGATTAGGAATTGGTTGGATGGTCGCATGCAGAGGGTCGTGGCCAAGGGCTCAGAGTCCCAGAGGACACCAGTGACAAGTGCTGTCCCTCAGGGGTCTGTACTGGGACCAGTGTTATTTAATATCTTTAGTGACACAGAGGACTGAGGGCACCCTCAGCACATTTGTAGATGACACCAAGCTGAGTGGTGCTATTGACACTCCCGAAGGACAGGACGCATCCAGAGGGACCTCAACAAGCTCAAGGAGTGGGCCCATGGCGATCTCAAGAGGTGTAACAAGACCACGTGCTAGGTTTTACACATGGGTTGGGGTAACCCCCGGTATCAAGCCAGGCTGGGGGATGAACAGATGGAGAGCAGCCCTGCCCAGAAGGACATGGGGGTGCTGTGGGTGAGAGGTTGGACATGACTCAGCCATGTGCACTTGCAGCTCAGAAAGGACCGGAAGGTGACTGGCCTAAAGGGAAAAAAACAGTAGGAAATACCTTTGAGCCCTCTCCAGAGAATAAACTTAAGCCAGATCTTCGTTGAAAGCTAGAATGGTAATTCTTTTTATCAGAAAGAACTTTCCACATATATGTTAGGTGTCTGATTTACATTAAGCTAAATTAACATTAGCAAACCAAGAGCAACTTATAGCCACTTAAATAAAAATTAGTTTTCTTCTCTGTTATCCACATTTTCCATCAGTAGTTTATGACACTATAAACCTTCTGTGATCCTCTCATTGCTTTAAACCTTTCTAGGAGAATGAAGATACTCAAATACATGTAACAACTACATGAAAAAAAAGGTGTCCATCTTCTTTTTATTTGGCTATGTTCTATATCAAGCTGTCAGTATACACCGGGTAATTTTAAAAAAGATGGGGCTGGATCTGCCTCATTTTTTAAAATGTTTTGGCCAAGAGTAATGAGTTTTCATTTTTTCATATAGTAGATAATATGTAGTAGAGAATTTTGTCTTCAATAAAGAAAAATAATTATTTTCTTATATGTATTTATGCTTTGCATGAAATTTACTTTAAATAGGTCCTCTCCCAGAAGAATGAGATCATTGAAATCAGGACAGAAAAGTCCATAGTACACCCTGACACATGATTCAACATAAATAAGCTCTATAAGTTTAGTATATTTGTATAATCATATGTTATTTATAACATTGAACATTTGCTTCTACACTGCACTGCTCAAAGCATTTTCTTTCCAACCAATTTTAGCACATACAGAGCATCAGAAAAAGACTATACTTGCCTCTGATTAAAAGAAATCTGATACTGAAACTGGAACTGATTGAGACTGTGCCCAACTGTTCAGAGAACCAATTATTTTACACATTAACCTAAGCTCCCCTCAGCAGCTACTGTAAGAGAAGAACATGTCAGATCCTGGTTTCAGATGAAGACAAAACACCACTACTATTGACTTATCACAAGCTCCATCTGTGCTGAAATTTAAAATGGAATCAAAAAAATGTGTTTACAAAATTTCACATTTCAAAGTATACTTTTGACCCAGTGCTGCTTTTCTATATCCCATAATAGTTATTTTCATGGATCTTAAGTAAGCTGGAGGTACAGAAAATTTTCTTAGTGATCCAAACTTTAACAAAGAATTCAGCTATTCAAACCAAAAGATGGTTACAATTCCTTTTGTTGTTATGCATCTCAGTTAGTGCACCCAATACCACACACAAGGTATCAAAATACGGACAGGCTGGCTTATTTCTGAAGATTATCACAGATTCCAAACCAAAATATTCTGAATTAAGATACATGGCTTTGTTGTTAAGAAGTCTTCAGGGGATTTGAATATTTGAGCTGAATTAAAAAAGAAAAAAATTCCACAATCTGCTAGGTAAAAGAAATTGCAGCTGTGCAAACTCTTCAAAAAATTCACTAAACCGCACTGACATTTCTGGAAGAAGAGAGAAACTAATTGTACATTCTGATTACCAGTGTGACTATCCTGTGTCTTAGGGCTAAATTACTCCTTGTGGTCTGCTCACTTAAGTGTGAAATCTTTGAGGGTGTCTGTACAAGACCAATATAATGCACTTCTTTATGCATTATATTAGTTATTATATATATAATAACTTATATATGCTGCCCCAATCTTGGAGGATATATGCTAGCGGGTCTGCATCTAGCTTCTGTTTCATTAAATATGCTTGCACATTTGCCCAAAATACTCTTTATTTTCTTTCCCTCATTATTGTCCAGAGTTGCTGTGTTCCTCATTCCACAGCACTTTACTTGCTAGGTGAATTTATTCAGTGTATGATCTCCCTAGTGTTTTGGGATTCCTCAAGCTGGAAGCCAGACTCTTTTTCTTAGAGTTATAAGGAAAGGAGGCATATGTTGTCATGTCCCTGTGTCTGACCTCCTTCCTCATCATGAGCATTAGGATAAAAGGGCTGATTTCACTTGGATTTGACAAGAGGTACAGATTTCAGAGGTGTAATGCTTTGACCCTGATGGGTGGCCTCTGAAACCCAATGAATTACCTGATGAAATAGACTTTCTCTGGGCAATGAAGGACCTACCTACCTCCCATCAAAGGATACTGCAGAGATACCTGAACTGGTGGCAGCTGAATTCCAGTGCCAGAAGTAGCAGCAGTTCAGCTGTGCCTCCATGAATTGCTTTGCTTATTATTGCATCACTTATTATTTGAGACAGGGTCCAGACACACCTGCTCAGGCTGGAACTAAGCTGGCGGTCTCCATCACTCAGTGTAGGTTAGATGCAGTCACAAGGATGACTGAGGATAAAAGAGATCTCTGTCTGACATTTTTAACACAGAGAGTTTACTGAATAAGTCAGAATATCATGAGCATAACCAAGGAGCATATTTTTTAAAAGGGACAAAAAAAAGAAAGATGCCAAGAGACATTTGTGACTGATGTACAACCGACAAACCCACTGATCACTTAAGCAGAAAAAGGAAAATCATGGTTATTACCTGGAACAAAATTCTCAGAACCTGGGAAAACCAGTGTTTAGTCTTTGGCAGAATAATCAGAAGAAATTAAGTTGTACAGTCCATGAAATGGATGAAGCCTGACCAGTGGTACTAACAGCACAATGGAAGTAAGAGAAAATACAGACTATATCTATGCTGCTAAAAACCCAACAAACAAACAAACATACAAAAAATGTGTGTCCCCCACCCCCCCCCCCCAAAAAAAAAAAAAAAAGAGAAGGATCAACCAAGATGCAAGTCACAGTAGACTACTCCGCTTCGGAGGAGCCTGCACACACCAGCAGAACAGCAAAGGCCCAGGCAACGACGACCAGTTGAGCCTTACAGGAATCCCACTGAAAATAACGAGATTTCTTTTGTGCCACATCATCTGGCATATACCGAAACATTTCGTTTAGTTAGCTCAGGGCAAAGGGTTCCACACATGCAAAAACGCTGGATTAATGAGAGAAGTACTATAAATGTAAGGTAACAACTAGCAAAGGTACACAGAGATCCTCACAGGATGCATAGGTATTGTAATGCTGGCAAATCGATGGATGCCAGTAAGGTGAATCTTTTAAAATACACACCAATCAAGCCATGGGCAAGTCTCTCAGGAATAACCTTTCTGTTCTGTGAAACTTTACTTCCTACTTTTTTTTTCTGGTTTTCCCATGTACTTTTGGACTTGTTTTTAATGATAATATGCACTTGGTCCTCAGTTATGCTGCCAAATGTCATCCATAAAATATATAACCAGAAGATGTGATAGCATCTTTGATATTTCGTCTTGGACAAATTACATCCTTTTATGGTATCCTTTACAATATACATAGATAATATATGAAGAAGGAGACAGCAGAAATCTGTAAGTTTGAAAGGTGATTTGCACTCCTCATACAAAGAAACAGCAATAAAAATAGGAGATTTATGATACAATTTACTCCTTCATTAAGCAGCAGACACTGTGTGTGTCAGCCAACAGCTATAAGGATTTCAGTATCCAAGTGTCTCATTAAAAACTGATAAAAGAAACAGCAGTCTAACTTAAGCTAAACCTGCTACTTTTCCAAGTGAAGTATGCTGTCACATTTTTACGAATTAGAATATGTATCTATTTGGATGCCTGTGCAACTACCGAACATTTCACAAATATTTCAGAACTATCACATCATGAAAACCCTGTTAATTCAGTTGTGCATGCCATCCAATGAAGTACAATGCTTGATATTTTCTTCACCTACTCAGTCTCTTCTTTCTTGAGAAAGGTGTGATATTTGACACATCTTTTGGGGAGGATTCAATCAAATATGCATTGTTCTCTGCCATAGCCTCACAACTGACTTCCACAGTCCATATTCTGTTTAATTTCTGAGTCACAGACGACCTTGCAGGCAATCAACTTTTATTACTTTCTGTCAGATAGCTGGGTTGATGTATAACTCTATTTCTATAAACAGGCTATTTCCTCAGCAGGTATCTGAATTTTATCAAATGTACTATTTATCAAATGAAGCTCTTCATAGAGGCTCGCTTTTCTGGGTTTAAGAGCAGTTTGTACTTGAAAGAGATGATCACCATTACAAATTTTTCCCTGAAAATAGTATGTATCATTGCACATAAATTCCTACATAATGCCGCATTTTCTTATGAACACACTCAAGTTGCACTTGTATCGCAAATTTATGCATGCAAAGTAAGCATTTGCACAAGTGAAATAAATAAAGGATTGCACAAATTCGAGGGGTTTGGTGTAACTTAATGTGATCCTCTATACTTAAACATCTAGCCTCACACATCCTAAACATAAAAGAGTTTATGTCAGCCTTAAAATTTGGGACATTTACTGTGAACATTTTGTGCAATGCAAGAGAAAGGAGATAAGGAGCCACTAAAAGTTCACTTTTTACATTGACAGGGCTTGGAAAAGTTATGCACTTCTTACTGGTGAAACACAAAGCTGACATGTACATTGCCTCTGGGTTATAGCTGTGAATGTCTAGGGACTTTAAACCTTCCCGACCACTGTGGGACTTCATTGATGTAATTCTAAATCTCACAAAGTGAAGAACAACAACAAGAGTCTAACGCACAGCTGAGTTTCCAATTGTCCAAATACCAATCCACCCACCACTGTTTCACTATGCTTAGTACATTCACTTTCTTTAAGGTGTGCATTGAGATAGACATCAGTGAGAAAAGTATATTTGGTAACAAGCAGTATTGTTTATTCATGTAAGGGAGATTTGAGAGAAAGATGTCGTGTAAAGATTTGCCAGTCATCCTTTTGAGTAAAAGGAAGAAATACAAAATGCATCCATCACAGTGGACCAGCTGAACCCCTTATTGAGATAGAGTACTTAGTGAAGAAGGCGGATGTATCTGGCAAAGAAGCCCGAGTCTAGACACAGTTTTTCAGCCAAAATATATCTGAGCCATGATGAATCACAGGGATGCTTCTTATTCCTGGAAATCTGCAGTGGCAGATACCGTCTACTAGTTTTCTACTAGTTTATCTCATGTGGATATACTTGCCTTTTATACATCACCTTTCTGGCCTCACAATCCACGCTATATGTGTTTAAGGCCTGAGTCTCCTTAAGCTTTCTTGGTGCCTCAGCCTGATACTGTGGTGGATTATTGCCACATAAATGTTAAGGAGTTACCTAGATCTCCCACCATTGCTGGACTGCAGCCTTTAATCACAGCTGTTAATAGTTCCTTGTCTGAAGCTACGGATGCTCCTCGCTTTCAAGGCAATTACTGCACAGATCTTGAATACCAAATGCAATCCCTGCAACATCTCTCTTTTACAACTGAGGAAAACTAATACAGAATTAGAAATAAAGCCACGTTCAGTCAGATGTTGCTCCTTGACACGGCAAATATATTTATATTATATATGCAAAACTGAATCATGACAGATTGTATCTGCAGGAGGCAAAACAGCTCTGTCAAATCAAAGCTTCTCTCCTCAAAAATAAATAATTGCATCATGATAACAGGTTTCAGTAAGACACTGGGGCGGCATGCTGTGCTGTCTTGATTTCTGGATAAATAAACCTGTGCCCTGTTGTTTATCAGCTGAATGAACCTTTGGGACATGTGACAGTGTACAACTGGAACACGATGATTCAACATTCAGGCACTTCTAATCAACACTTCGAAACTTAAAACTGTTAATTAATAGTTAGCAAACATTATCTAATTGAACCTTATAGTGCTCTCAAGCACCTAGCTACCACTCTTTGTACCTGACAGATACCAACCCTGCAGTTAATTCAGCTGCTTGCAGCCAGCACTGGAGTTGATATGGAGGCCACAAGCAGTGCTCAGGAGCTCCTGTCTTATGGTGCAGTTTCATGTCACAGTGACACTTCTAAGAGCAAGCTGTGACTGAAAAGAGAAGCCTGCTCCTCATCTCCCCTGGTCTCTTGTTGCCTGTCTTGCACTACATTTAGCAATCATGCAAGCACACAGCCAAGCCATGTTATGCTCACTGTCAGAGGGCCTGAACCTACTGCAGACATATGGGATCCTGCCTCTTGGGGAGACTGAACTCACTGGACACGCCATGCGGACACCTCTGTACAGCAGCAGAAAGTCCAGCATGTTAGACTGGTTCACGTGGGTGGCATAAGGAACGGGAAGATGATGCATCCAGAGCCTCAAGAGCCTTTAGCATGGCCCCCTTATCTATGAAATGTTCTGCTAGAAAGAATTCATCTAGTGCATAAGGCTGACAGGATATCTTTAATCCAGGATTCTTAGTGAAAACTTTCCCTTTTGCCTTCCTGTCTTTAAGATTTTTGAGTTATCACAGAGATGCCACCATGGTTAACCTTCTGCTGCTATTTGTGCTTTTTCACAGTAAGAGTAATTAGTATTTAACAATCATCATTACTTTTCATGAAACACGACTGTGTTGTTTTATTTACTTTTTCAGAGAAAGTACTTGAAGATACATTTTATTCACCGAAAAACGAATTTATTTTCAATTTTGTCACATTTAGTAATATATACAGGAGTTACATTTCACTGTAAACAGAGGAACAGTCGGTGTTCTAAATTTTAGCTCATAATTATAGATTGGTAATTGCATATCTAATAGTAAGGTTGTAATTAGGATCATCCCCACAGTTCAGGTTAGTGTTAGCTCTGAGGTCACAGGCAATTCAGTGACTCAACCAAACATCATAACACTCAACCACTTGTTTTTCATTGCTGGCTCTATTACTTGAAATACAATCATTAAATAAGGACTATGCATGCTTGGTCATCTGCATGCGAATAAGATCACTATTTCCAAGCTTCTCTGCTAGAATTACCTTGCCCTCCTCCCAACAGTACACCTCCAGCTATCAACTTTAATCTTTATGGGGGCTGTAGATTTTCAGACTTTCCTGTGGCTTTCGGGAAGAATTTGCTTTATCTACGCAGTGACTGCTGTGATTGGGCTGCTGGACAGAACGGTCCCAGGCTGTCAGGAAGACTGTTCCCCTATCCCAAGCAGTGGGCACTGCCTCCCCTCCCATCCACAATGCTATGTAAAAAAAGGGCAAAGCACCGAAAACCTGCCAAGACCTCTGATCTCCTGGCTCACAAGAGTCCCTGATCCTGCTAATCTGCAACTGCTCAGATTCCCCATATCTGCATGCTCCTGCAAATCATCCATATGTCTCCAGCTTTTCGAATGACTGTTCCAGCTCTTCCACATTTGCTTCCCTATTTGAGGCAACTGCTTCTTTCATCATCCCTCTGCTTTTCCTACTCCATCACATGCCCCATGAGCCTGCCATACCACCCGCCTTTCTCCCTTTCTCCTCCTTTATTCTATTTCACATAAACATCAATACATCTGGGCACCTTTGCAGCTTCTCATACTTCCAAACTTCCTTTCTTCTTCCATTCTCCATGATTCTCTGCCCAGTAAGGTCTCACTTTATCCCTTTCCATGCATGTGTCACTGGCAACTTGATTTCAGTGCTTCTTTCTTCCAGAGTTCTGGGTGGGATCCTGAGTGGACAACTCCTCTCCTCTTCTGGCTTCAGAACTCACCATGAACCAGTGCTAGAAAAAAAAAATAAATAAAAAAAGAAAGTTCATACTAGTAAACATTAGAAAATTAAAACTCTCCTAGTCCAGATCACAGAAGGCAAAGCATCAAGTTCCATAGGGATACAAGGCACACAATCTAGAACCTTCTTCAAGGTTAATTTTTTACATGTGTTTACTACAAAGTCCTTCTGAAATAAAAAATTAGTTAATTTAGATATCATTCCAATACAGTACACTGTACAAACACAATTTAGATAGTTAAGATGTTGGTGGTAACAGCCTCTGACCTTTGCAAAGTTCTCTTAAAAAAGCCCTTGATCAACACACTTTACACCGGACTGTAATGACTTGGTAATTGCACAGTGGTTTCTAGAACCGGACTTTACATCTGTGAGAAGCAAACAGAAAACTAAGGAGCAAAGTTCAAGTCATCCAAGCTGTTTAACTGAGCAATTGAAATATCTTATGAACAAGGGGCTCATTTTTCAAGCCTAATCTGAACTTCTTGGTTTTGTGTTTTGTTTTTTGACAGCTGTAGTCTCTTACAGCTGCCCCTGTAGTGTTTGTGGGTCTTTATTCTTATTCTTAAATCAACAGTATCTCTTGTCAGCCTAAGTTCCAGCTCAGATTCTGTACCTGTTCTACTTCAAATACTACCAGGGATTAATTAGGCCCATTTTCCATACTCTCCTGATGCTGAATTACAGGTATTACCCAACCACATAGCATTGTTTGTTTTGAGAAACAGCAAACCAAGAAGGCTTTGCCAGCACACCCAGCTTATGTCACCAGCGAGCTGGCCTAAAGGATTTTGAGTGAGTGGAGTTCGGCCTCCAGTTTGTTTACTGGCAATGATGGTTTTAATCCGTGACCTTTCTTGTTACCTAGTTCTCAAAGAGATCATATGGACAAGGTGGATGGAGCCCTGAGAAAGGTGACATAGTGAGTGTTCTCCCTGCCCATGGTAGGGGGGAACTGGAACTAGATGACCTTTAAGATATCCCTTCCAAGCCAAACCATTCCCTGATTCCATGACTGTATGATAATATTATCCTCATAATTTGCAGAACTCTTCTTTTTTTTCCCTGCTTACACTGAAAATGTATTGTGGTATGAAAATACAAGATACATTAACAAGATCTGATTGTTGGAAGCTGAAGCTAAATTGGGTCAGAAATGAATGATTACCAGGCGTAAATAAGGATGGGAACACCCTCACAACAAGCACGTGGGTGTTGGCATTAACAGCTGCTCTGTTACAGAGCTGCCGAACAGCAAAGGCTTCTCTGAGGAACTGCTGCTGGTCGCAAGCACACCTGTAACAAGCATCCAAAAACGAGCAGTAACTAAAGCGGTAACTGAAGCAATAAATACACATCCCAGGAGGAGCTGACGGGCTGCGCACAGAGGCCGAGGGGGGGAGCGGCCATCCATCCATCCATCCATCCATCCATCCATCCATCCATCCATCCATCCATCCATCCATCCATCCATCCATCCATCCATCCATCCATCCATCCATC